>JADNRV010000124.1:0-159316 GCA_015499995.1 Flammula alnicola
TTGATTTTCGACTGCAGGCTGCAGCTCAGTCTTGGTAGATGGCCGCATCGACGATTGAGCTGACAAGACTAAGGAGACCTCCCCCTCTCGCCTCAGTTCGCTTTTTCACAGAAGAACAACCCCCTCCTTCTCCTCAAGACCCAAATGACCTGTTTCCTCAATCGAACTCGTACGAGGACGAGTTACTCGCCATAAATCCACCATGGAAACGAGACCTCTTCCAGCTACTCGAACACCCGACCTCGTCTTCCTCGGCGCTCTTCCTCCACATGTTCTTGACATTTCTCATCGTATTCTCTGCCTTCATTACAGTGATTGAAACTGTACCTGCAGTTCACTCAATTTCGACAAAGGTGTGGTTTGGGGTAGAGACGAGCGTCGTCGCGCTTTTCACGGTGGAATACATTGCTCGATGTCTAGCTTGGAGCTACTCTTGGTCGAGCCTCTTTCAATGGATATTCTGTGAGCTTTTGTGTTCTTTATCGTGCCACATTCGACTTACATTGTCCAATTTCTAGCCTTCTACGGAGTAATAGATTTACTGTCGGTTTTGCCCTACTACCTCGAACTATTACTTCGACAAGATACCGTAAGTCAAAAGACAAAGACCATCATATTGTACCCCTTTCACTGACACTAATTTAGTCTGTATATTTCCGATTTTCCATCCTTAGGATGTTTCGTCTGCTGCGGGTTTTCAGGCCATTTCGTTACAACCACACCATATTGCTGTGAGTCTCATAGGCCTTTATCTTTATTTTTTTTTAATGAGCGCTCTTTATAGCACTATCGAGGTCATGTATCTCTCTGTCCGACGCTCGCAACACGCCCTCCTCGCTATAGGATTTTTTGTGGTAATGATTCTCACAGTGTTCAGCACACTACTGTAAGGTTTTCCGGCATCATCATTATTCTGTCTTTCTTAATGCAGTTTCAGATACTTCGCCGAGCGTGGAACATGGGATGAGCTGCTCGGTACCTTTATTAATTCAGACGGAGATCCCTCGCAATTCTCAGTGCGTCACAATGTCCTTGACCCACCCTTGCACCTACTAATGTTCTTCTAGTCAATTCCTGCTGCGGCGTGGTTTGTCCTTGTCAGTAAGTGGCCTCTATTCCCATCTAATATTTTCCCTCTTAAACTTCTTAAAAGCTATCACGACCGTCGGCTACGGCGAAATCACTCCCCGTTCGTTCCTGGGACGGCTCATCACGCTGCCCATCCTCGTCTTTGGTCTACTGCTGATCACACTGCCGAGTTTCGTTCTTGGCCGGGAGTTTAGTCTAGTGTGGGAGAAGATGACGCAGGATCGTGCAGAGGATGAAATCAGCGACAACCGAAACGCCACCGACCCGCCTTATTCTCCTGTGCTCTCTGCCAGACGACATCCTGATCCACCGCGCACACCGTCACGTGATCTATCGAACATGAAGTTGGCGCAAAACCAGACGGAGCTTAGTCGCCAGATCGAGGAGCTAGCGGCTACGGTCGAGGTGCAAGGTCGGATGTTACATCGTCTGCTTGAAAAGCTAGACTCGAACGAGAGGCACAGCGACAGCGATGACCGCGCAAGCTAACATTTACGTTGTTGTCCCCCTTTTTTCGTTTCGTGTTCGATATCTAGGTGGGAACCATTTATATGTGAGATATTCGGGGATATAATGTGGTATTTGATAATCATTGTAATGTCGGGCAGCTGAACCCAAATGGAACGCGTTGCGTGAATTAAATGAGCTAACTGCCAATGTGATTGATTGCTCGTTCAATAATCATACACTGAGGCGTTCCGACTTACAACCAAGTTTTGTGCGTGCTGCAGGAGGCTACACAGCCGATAGAATAGTTAAGCTCCAGTACGGCATCCGCATACCAGTGTCTGCGTGTTCGCGTATAGACTGTATAAGTATTATGCTATAGACCATTATGTTGTGGCTGTGCATGACCGAGCATCCCGAGTGCAGTCAAAGTTGGAATCAACTATTCCTGCGACTCTTTGCCTTAGACTTTAACAATCCTCCCCTCCTCCTAGACCTGTGACCGGTCCGAGTATGTTCGAAACCTCACGATACTAGGATACGCGAGCGAAATTACCAGCCTCTAACAATAGTGCCACATAGCTTCGTCCACAACACATATCGCTACCGACAACTTGAACTAACCGATGGCCCACAACCAAAACGATTCCTTGAATTCTCTGTCTTCACTGACTTCAGTCACTACACTCTCTTCACGCGCTTCTGTCAAGGCTTATGAGGAGCTTAAGGAATATATTGCCGGTATCGAACAAGGCCAGATCAAACTCCCTGAACTCGTCGATGCCGCAGAGAAGATTGTTAGCGAGAAGTTCGCGCCCCACCCCCAGAAGACCTATGTATATAAAAAGGCATCCGAGAAGGTATCCGTAAACCTCGATGCAGTTATGAGGGCCATGCTCGCTCACGCGGAGGGATGCGGAGGCGAGGGAGGAAAACGTTACGTAGCTTCTGCCATCGTGGCATGTGGCAAGAAAGGAGACGATGAAGCCGTTGTCGCAGCACTTACGGCCCTCGGTATCACATGGCTAACCCACCTTTTATTCATCTGTCAGTTCTATTTTCTTGTGATGAATAAAACCTGATATTTCCTTTAGTTAAAACAAGTAGGAGCCACGAAAACCAGCCTAATCGAGAACCTAGCGGCGCGGCCACCCCGAGTCTCGAGGAAACGACATCACATATTGGGAAAGGGGTCGGCCACAGGGCTGCTTCATTCAAAGATGACGTGTGTAGACGCCTCGGAGATATACCGTTTCATTGACTCCCGTCCTTCATCAAGGTTCTCGTACGTGACGGATACGAGTGTGTTATAACGGGAATGCAGCACATCTCGCACCCGGCGCCCCGTCAAGACTTTCCGCAGGTTACTTTGAAGGCGTGCCACATACTTCGCAGAGCCGTCGCTACCTTTGACGATGATACGACATCAGCCTTTGTGGGTCGTTTACCATCGTAAAGTTCCATACCACGCTGAACCAATCTCCTTTAATTCCATTCAGTTCAAATCAGCTGCTACGACATTCGACATACTTGTAAATTTTACCCGCCTTTCGGTCGAAACACTCGAGGAACTGGAAAGCTGCATTGATGATGCATCTAATGGGATTATGCTTCAAGGTGACATACATGATGGGTTCGACATATTCGACTGGTGCTTGAAGCCCACACAGGTCAGTTCTGAGGCCCTTGAGTAAGTCTCTGTGATTGACGGTGCGACTAGGTGGACAATGAGTACACTGTGAAAATCTTCACAGACAGACGTTTATTTGGCTTTTACGGCAGGTCTGCGGATGCTCTTGTCACCTTCAGAGATCGAAGTGGCGAGTTCCGTTCCTCCAAATCTCAGAAGAGAGTTCGTGAGATCGCTCTGCCTGATCCACACTTGATTTCTATTCATGCTGCTATAGCTGGAATTTTGCACATGAGTGGTGCGGGCAAGTTTTTCGATGAACTCCTGGACAGATATCAGGACAAGGACCGCGATGTGCCGCCTGTGCGATCCTGGCCGGATCTTGAGAAAGTGATAGGGGAAGAAGCCTTGAGGGATTCCGTCACTGCGACGCTTGCTGCGGTTGGTGTACATTGAATCCAATCTGCAAGAGTAGGGTGTGTTATTAGAAGACTGACGTTATAGTTGAATTAGCCTGTTCTATTACAATGACTAAGTAAGGCCAGATATGAGTGTCCAGAAAGCGAGGATTCTTCCCAGAAGAAACATTCAGAAAGCGCGAGTAGTATTTCGGGCTCGAGCTCGCCATGAGATTCCAAATGGACGACCGCTGCTTGCAAGGTACATTGTGCGTGTAGTACGTGAGCACCTTGCGGCGCGCCGGGGATGTTTCGTATGCTGGACAGGAATTTGAAGCCCTTTGTCCCTTCTTCGCTGGTCATGCTAAATCCCATTATCCCTTATACTGCAGAAGTCTTCAGCGCTTCAGCCTTCACCTGAAGATTTCTTGAGGGGCGACCGATGGCTGCTAGGTCTGATGCACAGTGGGCGTGTTCGACGATTAAAGGAATCGATTCTGTTGGTACATCCATAACGAGATGTAGATAAATAACTTAAGGTTAAGCATGGTTTTACACTGCGAAATTAACCTCGAAGGCGAGTCAAAAGGCGAGCGAAGGTAAACAGAGTGTGGACGCGACAGTCACATTGTGCGTGATGTGACTGATTCGAATCGTCACTCTGCGCATTGTCATCAATATCAACGCGTAATTCGAGTTCAAACGTTCAAGCTTCAAGCTTCAAGGTTTCTCCGTCCAGTCGTAGCCAGAAGGACAACATAACGGTAATTTGCAAGCCTATGGGCACTAATAATCGACTATACGCTAACATTCCTCCAGGTATACAATATATCATACACGACGGCACTCCAGCTTGTTTTTACGACCAAGGGCTCACTCAATTCCCAATCTTCGACCCACTCCCACCCGCCGTGCCAGCGGTGCTCTTGCCCATCATCCGCCTCCCCTCCTCCACCTTCTCTTCCTTATGCTCCAGCTTCCCAGTCAGCACCTTCATCTCCCCCCTCAGCCTGTCCAGGAACCCGGGCTTCTTCACGCTCTCGTGCTTGGTCCCGTTTTCTCCTTTCACAGCCTGCTTCGCGGCAGTAGCTGCGGGGGTGGTGGTAGCGTTTGCAGAATTAGCAGCTTCAGCAGACGCAGGAGGAGCAGCGTGGTCTGCCGCATCAGTGCCTGCAGCTGTACCAGCTCCGCCAGCAGCAGCAGCACTCACACCCGAGGTGCCCTCCACGTCCTTCACAGGCATAGTATGCCCAGGCGTGGCCACCGCTGAATCCGTACTATACTTCGCCGCTGCCCCAGGTTTACCCTGCTCGCTGCCAAACTTCCTTGCCTCTTCAGCCGCCAGCGGATGCTCGCGCGCATCCGTCACCGGCTTATCGAAGTGCTGTCCCGACTGTGGCCGTGGTTGAGCCTGCGCCTGCGGTTTCGACTCCGTTAGTGGTTGAGCCTGCGCCTGCGGTTTCGACTCCGTTAGTGGTTGAGCCTGCGCCTGCGGTTTCGACTCCGTTAGTGGTTGAGCCTGCGACGACACATCCGAATCCTCTTCCTTCAAAGTAGGCGTCCGGCCGTCCCCATCCCCGCCCTGCGCCTGCTTCACACTTGCCGCACCATGTCCCCCAAACATACTCGTCCCGGGGGTATTGTTCGTCGTATCCCAACCACCCCTCGAGAACCGGCTTCCCGCGAGACTGCGCGTACTCGCGTCCGTGCTCGCTCCAGTGGCGTCTTGGTCCTCCAACCCAGGCCGAAGCGAGCTCTCAGTGTTCTTCCCCGTTCGCGCGTTGTTACTGTTGTCGTCGTCGTGTGAAGGTAGCACTTCTTGCCCGCGTCCCTCAGGAAGCTTGGCGAACCCCGTGTCGGTATCGGGCATCGTCTCCGACTCGGGGTGTGAGGCTAATGAGTTCTCCTTCACTGTGGGATCGATGTCGTTGGTGCTCGAGGTGGTGGTGGAGGTGCTGATATTCATGGCAGGAGAAGTGTCGGTGTTGGTTTTTGATTTGGATGTGCAATCGACGTCAGGCGTGGCATCGGGAGATTTATCGCCTTTACGCTCGTCTGGGCGAACGGCGGCGGCGATCTCGCCAGGTGGGCCTGGAAGAGTCCCGACCCCGCCGGACAAGCTAGGGTGCGAATCCTGAGACAATTCCTGGGAGGGAGGACTGGTGCTATTATTGTTGATTTGCGAATTCGTGGTGGAGGCAGCTAGAGGGAAAAAAATGAAAGTTTGTTCAACATGATGGTATTGCGATGGAAAAAATGCCAAAGACGAAGGAACCCAGAAACGACGCACAACGTAGAAGAAAATAAATACATGAATCCCACTCACGTAGATAAGCAGCCACGCTCGCTGGCAGATATCCGCCAACTGTCTCGCCAGTTTTGACGGCGTACTCACGAACCGTCTCCAACGCCGTATGTCCAACGTCGTTCACCCCATGGGCATCGTGCTGGTGCACAGGGGGCACGTTCCCACCACCCGGGAACGCACCGGGAACGAGCTGCCCTACGCTTCCAGGGGTCGTCGCCGTAGACGAGGGTTGTTGGTTTAGGAGGTCCTCCGTTCCTGCGGTGCCAGCGATGTGTGCTGGTTCGTCGGCCGGGTACGGCTCTGACATGACGGGTCCGAGCGCATCGAGGGTGTGCAAAGCCCATTGGGCGGGAGGCTCGCCTTCGTCGCTGAGCTTGGCGAGGGTCTCGCTCGCGTCGGCGTTCGCGTTCGCGTTCACGGTGGCGGTCGGGGTGGCGTTGTGGTTGTGGTTGTGGTTCGCTTTCATGATGGATAAAGTAAAAGTTGTTGTTATGGGAATACGAGTTTAGTCTTTTATGTAGGGAACTATGAACTCGATAGTAGATGGAAAGGAGGAGAATGAGCGAATTTGTTTATAAACGATTCCGACAGGGGTTGCGGACCAATGATGTCAGATGATGTAATCATCATTGCACGTTGGGAGTCGAGACCACTCCAGTTCTTAAAATTTGCTCTAACTTGCACTCAAACAATAGGCAATACAAGCTCGACGAGTCTAAAAACTGCCAGTGCCACCGCAAATTGTCATGGTTCTACCCCCCGAATCAATCCGATTAATTGTCGAACAGGTGGACGCATCAGCCCTCGCTGTTCTCGGTCGCATGTCAAGTAAATTTCAAATGGAGGCCGAACGATTTCTGTACAGGTCCATGACCAGCGAAGATGGAGCTACTAGCTCCAAATTCCTGTAAAGCATTCACAAACAGCGGCGGTCGATTTGGAGTTTGATCACCCAGTCCTTTCGGATCATGGTCAATCTGAAGGAGCTCGGGTTCAACAAAGGTGTTCTGGGGACACCAACCATAATATTTCCAGCACACTGCCCGTTCCGGCTGGATAGATTCATCAGGATAAACAGAGAGCACAGATCCCCTTTCTTTAAGGATGGCGATCCCCCGTACGACGAACAGGCGCTCGCGTTTCTTGATAGACAACCCCAACTGCGTCATCTGTGATGCATGTGATGGATGACCACTGGCCCTGGCTATAGTCGTTTGTCGACGACCCTTCCCTAGCTTCACTGTCCAAATTTGAAAATATCGGAGGGAAATAATCGCACTTTTCAGATGTTTCTCCCTGGAAGATCCATCGCCGTTCTGTACCATTCGTTTCAAAACAGGGTAAGCCCCTTATCAGTGCTGTGGGATGCGCCATGTAAATTTGACTTACACGGAACATGGAACATTCAGTCCCGGCCCTGCTCGTGAAGCTCGGCCATCTGAAAACATTGATTCTCTCACCAATGGCGGTTTGTGATCGATGTGATTACTGGCACTCGCCAAGATCGGTTTGCGATCACCTGCAAGTCGCGTCGCATGAAGACATGGATAAGATCGTGAAGGACCTCTTGGCCACGCACCCTTCTCTAGATAGTGTATACGCCACCAACGAACTAGAAGACTCGCGAATGTACAAAGTGTGGATTGACGCAGTCGCTCAGCCCGACTTGGTGCACGCGTCCGAGGTTCGTTCCGCTTTCATATGATATCTATATCTCAGCTATTGATTATACAGTGTTACACCGTATCTAAGTAGTAATTGGAAGAATGTAAAATAGGCGCCATAGTATCCAACATGCGATCAACATTGAGTGCTTCTCTAGATGAAAATTTCTTTGTCATTCTACCGGGTATTCCATCTGACTAGCATTCGCCGGGCCTCAAGCCATGTTTCGATCTGGGACCGCTGTTCCCACAGATGGTGATTGAGAAGGTAGAGTGTATACTTTGAACGAAACAAAGTTGGGCGTGTCGCAGGGCCAGCCAGTGACACAATCTCAGTCGAAGGCGCCAACATAGTCGAAACAGAACTTAGATACGCATGTGCGTGCGATAACACTTGCTCCACCTGCATTGAACACTTTGCCGCATCAAACTCTTTTCCTTTGCTAACGGATGCCATCATGCTCCGCAGATATGTCCCAGAGATGATACGACAGGTGGGCCATCTGGGAGATGTATTCCACAAAGACTTCGAGGTATAGGGCTCCAACTAAATGTCCCTTTCGACGAGGCCGGTGTCGCGAAACTCCTTGAATGCATAAATACTCGAGAATGATGGCATCCTCCGGCCAAATCGTTTGAAGTCGGAACCCAGACGGGTCCCGACAGCCCAAGTAGAGATGTAGTAGGGGGCTCTCCACCTGTGGTTTCGACCGGAAAGGATTGGCGAGATGAATGGTGAACATTGAAGGGGATTGACGCTGTGAAGAATCTGAAGATGAGCATCATGAAGCGCAGATACCTGGAGACTTGCAGTCCGATGCGCATTTGCAGGAGCATCTGAAAAAAAGTTTCATTCCGACTTTCTTGATAGTTGGACTTCTTTTCCTGACGAATTATTGCATTAGTAAGATGACCTCCAGGAAAGAACAGGACCCAGATGTTTAAAGCTCTGGTGTCATCTCTGTCTTGTGCTTTGAATATAATAATCACAGATAAAAAAATGTCCGGCAGAATTACATAAGAGCAGATAGGTTTTGACGCGAAAGAAGGCGAAAGAGAGCGCATAGATCATGCGGATGGAATTAGGGCAAGCAGTCTGGTGTTATGACTATTCTGTAACTTCTATTGATTCTTGAGCTTGAAATCCTGTCTTCCTTCAACCAACACACCTTTAACATTGCAGACTCCTACCGTACAGACTGTTTTCCTCGTTTTAGTAGTGCGGTCTGGCAGAGATCCTCGACTAGATTAGATTAGATAGGATCAGAGGCAGTGTCCATAGATAGATACCAGCGGACACCGTTGAATCTTGGTTGAATCATTCTTGCTTGCCTCTTGCAATCGCGTGCGACGCTATACCGCACGGCGTGCTCGACGCGTATCTGACCCTCCGAGAGTCCCGCCTGGTTGGCCTATGCATACTCCACCGTCATTTAAGATTTCCTTGGATCTGGTAACTGTCAAATTGAATCGCAATCCCAACCCAATCCCATGATATTTCGCCATTACTTAGCTACAGCCTAGGCGCCGATTGTTGACTTCCCGACCATTTTCCAGGTGACCGTAAAAGAAATGGATCTTCACATAAACGAGACTTGACTCATGAATTTCGACGCTGCAAACAGAGGTAGTTTGTTGCAAGAACTGACGATGCTCGCTGACAGGAGGACTCGCGATGATGGCTTAGCTTGCATTTTGGACGTAATATTTGATAAGGGATATGCCCAACGCAGGCTCAGGTCGATTCTGCGAATTCTGGATCTGGGAAAGTCCTCCCTGTACAACCTATTCACCCATTGGTTGAGGGAGTGACGAATGTTCGCCTTTTCTCTCGTCCACGAGACGTCAAATATGGTCACCCAACCTCCCTATTTCTTTCTACGAGTATGTATTGAATCTGAAAACCGCCATGGATTTTCTAGCATGCAGCCATGTATGAGTTCTGAATCTCGGCAGACCAATTGGGGCTACCGCGATTGTCGGCTGATGTTTCATCATGGACGAGCACGCGAATGCGAAACTCTATGTGTGATTGAGGCTGCATTCCCATTCGCGAGTACGGAATCATATAATTCCATTCGATCGAGGGCAGCATTTTCATTCTAATTGTTGGCGATGTGCATCATTCGGAATTGTGGATCATAACATAATCCATTTTGGACGTTTGCGCGTGCTCGAAACGGCAGGCTATCTAGGGACTGCAAGTTTAGATTTCGGTGGTAATTATTGAGGACGAAAATGACATACACCAGTGAATCCCTGCACACTGTTCACAGCCAGCGGATGTTATCCGTCCATGTGGATTGTGGTTATAGCCTCTCAGAATATTAATCTAGCATGACGCCGAAGGTAGGAAAAGGTTGAGAGCGTTTTTCTTTTTAAGTATTTGGCCCTGTCAACGTCTTGCTCAGTGCCTGCAGCCCTGCCAAGCAAATCTTCTTTTATCAGATTACTTGATGTTACTGCGCGCCACCCACGATATGTCAAAGATATGTAAGAGTACATATGGAAGTCAAGTTGTACTTAAATAGAGCCAGGCCGCGGGCCGAAAATAGCGTGGAACATTAGGTACGAGTCTGGAGAAAGTAAATACTGAACGCTTCTTTAAGCTCTCGACTCCAGGTCGGTCGGACTGGCGATCTCCGACTGGGAACCTAGGAGCTTTGAACTTCTGCTCTAATAGTGTATCAGTCCCTATGTGGTCCCGCAATTTGACTTTCAGCTTCAAACTAGGAATCGTCTTGTAGATATGTCGTTTAAATTGTCCGACTTCGGATCTCTCGCGGTTTAATCCCTATTTTAATATACCTTGGCTAGAGCAAGGCGCATGTTTTAAGTCTTTCCGAATTTCGAAATAATTCCAGTTAGCCCATGTTTGACACGACTTGGCTTGATTATTTCTGAACCATCGCTGGCCCCTGGGTATTCTAATTTCCTGCTCGTCCAGTCCTGTAGACTCGTAGCATCGCGTATCATTGACGTTGAGCCGCTCCGGAAGCGCCGGGCCTTCAAGCTCGCGCTTCAAAGCTTGCACGCCTCGGCCCGGATGAGAATAACGGATTTCTCCTACACACGAGGCTGTTGCATCAAGTCAACACAAAGTTTACCGGTTTCAGGGATTGTGCATCGTGTGTAATTTCCCCGGCGTTACCTGTTCATACAACTGTGAAATCAGCAGCTTGAGTTCCATCATTTCTCAAATTCTCATTCATTTTTCACTCGGAGAAATAGAAAGTGTGGATAAAAGATGCTGCATAAGACTGGAAATGTGCAACTGAAAATTTTATTAAGTGAGGGAGAAAGTCACCCAGTTGGCAACGAAGTGACGAACGGATTAGCGCCAATGCTTTGGCAAAATTCTCACACGGCATACGTAATATGTCGATTCTCACGTGGTGTGAAATTGCAATTCTGAACTGAGAGTCTGAGACTCAACTTCGGGCCTGCCATAACTGTATGACTCTACCTTCATCATTCACGACAGCACGTATGCGACTAGAACCAGTGGGTCGGAAGACCAACACCAGGCATGGACTTGACGATAATTCCGTCAAGGTGAATGCATTCCTTGGATGTAAGCCTTCATGGCTCTCGTATAATATTAATGTCGAAACTAGTCTCCACATCTCGCGAGATTTTTCTGTAAGTCATGCTTGTTGACTCGCTCGTTTGTTCCGTTGGATTTCAATCCCCCAAGTAAGCGAACTGACATGGATATCCCCCTTCTCTTCAGATAGAGTGTCGGAACTCGTAAAGCTCTTTGTCGGAAATGAGTGTTACCGCCGGCCGTCTATCATATGCTCCCCGACTGATGCTTGTGAATTGAATGTTCCATCGTTCGGAGGAAGAAAGATCATTATGCGGCCACGCCCGAGGCTCTGAGAGCTGCCGATCACGATTCAAGAAGAACAGCCTCAAAATGCATGTCTTCGCCTCCTTCCCATGCGCCGCTCAATCCCAATGGGTCTCGAATGACTTAGCGTTGCGATAATTTTATACATTGTAGGAGAACTGCTTTCCAACTGGAGCAGAAACTGTTAAGAATCCGGTGAACATGGGAATTTCTTGGTCATTTGTAGGAGTCCTGATTTGACGTATTACAGCCCCCTATACCTTCGTGACCACGCGGAACCAATACACCATCAATGCAAAGCCCTAGGCTGAGTTCATTCAGCATGTAAATGCATGGCCTTCGACGATTCCCCGCCATGATTCACAACGTTTCAGTGAGTCGTCATGTGGAATATGCATCACTCGATAACATTCGCTGACGACCATGAATCTTACGCTTCGTAGTATCCATTTGCGCTGATGCCAACCTCGCTACGCCACTTGACCAGCTGGTGCCAAGTAAGTGTGGAGCTATATTTAATCCCCTTCACACCGTCTAAACCTTCCTTGCGCGATAAGTAATATAATCAGAGCAGAGATATCCAAGAATACGCAGCATGCCATTGGCTTCTTCAGATGGACGCCATGTGGAACACAAAACGAAGGCTGGATTTATGGCGCCCATGGGTAGTATATGAAGGACCTCTGTGTCTGCCTCTCCTTGATTGACCAAGCACCAAGCCCACCATGGCTGCTGTCGATTCTGTTCCGGTACATCCCATCCATGAACGAAGCGACTCGTTCAGCGATGAGAAAGGTGCGGACAAGGAGAACGGTTCCATCGAAATTGCTGCCTCCATTCAAGGAGATGTCTACGACGACCTTCGAGCCATTGACCTTGGCGAGGATGGTAAAGAGAGACCTATTGGTACGACACTTCATGAGATTTTCGATGCCTAAAGCTTGACATTGGCCTTCATCATACAGAGACGGATGTTGATGTCGCAACTCGTCTGATCTCTTTGGAGGACGACCCAACTCTTCCAGCGTTTACGTTCAGGATGTGGTTCCTTGGCCTTGGACTCTCCTGTTTCGGCGCTGTTCTCGGACAGATCTTCGTACGTCTTCTTGATACATGTGACGACGAAGAACGACACCGACTGTTATGGATATCCAGTATTTTAGGCCTCAGACGGTCTACGTTAGTCCTCTCTTCCTCCAGATCATCGCCTATATACTTGGCCTTGTTCTCGAGGACATTATTCCCGGACCCAATAATGTGCGAGAGCGTTTGAGGACCCCAGATAATGCCTTCTGGAGGTTTATGAACCCCGGCCCTTTCAGTAAGCGCTTTCTCTCACGTATTTCACCCACAACTCATGGTTCACCTCAGACATTAAGGAACATGTGGCAATCACTATATTTTCTACTACCGCAGCTGAATCGGCTTTGGCCATTAGCATCTTCGCAGCAGACTCCCTCTATTACAACCTTTCCGTAAGTACTTATCTCATCGTCCCACGGTGATGGTTCGGCCAGGCTCACCTGCATGCTCACCATTGGCTTCCTTCAGCCCAACGTCGGCGTTGGAATCTTCACGCTTATCGGTATTTGCTTCGTCACTTCTTTGTTATGTTTGCTATCTCGAACTAACGCAATGTATCTATATCAGGATCGCAACTGATGGGATATGGCCTCGGAGGTGGGTCCACATACTACCTTCGGCAGCAATTCCGTTGCTGATGGCCATAAATAGGCATAATGCGCGCATTCTTAGTGTACCCAACCTACATTGTATTCCCCAACTTGCTTCCCACTGTGCAGTTGTTCGACGCACTTCACCGCGGAAAGAAGATATTTTTGCAGAAGAAGCGAGTCAAGTTTTTCTGGTCGATTTTCATCGCCATTTTCGTCTGGGAGTGGTTCCCTGAATTCATTGCCCCGTAAGTGCTCTGGCCCTACAAGATCAGTATCAGAGCCCCTAACCCGAGTTACGTTACGCAGAACGCTCACAGGTATTAGTATCTTCTGCCTTGCGAAAAGAGATAGCGCTTGGTTCACCCGTATTTTCGGTGCGTTGACCATATTTTCAATGCTCTTATCCCGCTTAGCGTCATTTAATGTAGGTGGCGCCGCTGGAAATGAAGGTCTCGGGATGTTCTCCCTCTGCCTGGATTGGAACTACGTCGGCTCGGGTGGTGGATCACTTGGAGCACTTTTCACGCCTCTTTCAACCCAGTTATCGCTTTATTTCGGAACGATGGTTTGCATGTCAGTCTCTCGCGTAACTCGATTATTACTCACGAACATACTGACTCATGGCCCTTGTCAGTATCGCTTTCTGTGCTTGCTACGCGGCCAACACGTGGAGTGGCCAGAACTTCCCATTCCTGTCGCAGGCCTTGTTCTACGAAAATGGAAGCCTCTTTGACCAGCTTGCAATTTTGGACGAGAACTTCCGCCTCGACCCCGCCAAACTCGCAGAAGTGGGACTTCCTTGGTTCGCCAGCTCGCAGGTGCTCACCAAGATCGGAGCCAACTTGGCCATTGGTGCGACTATTATGCACGTCCTCTTGTGGTACGGCAAGGATATCATCGAGGTCATTAGGAAATACAGGGTAGGTTCCACTCGTTCGACCCAAGCATGCGAGCTAATTTTTTTCAAGGCTGGCGAAAACTACGACCCCCATCTCGCAAAGATGAAAATCTATCCCGAAGTTCCCATGTGGTGGTATATTCTGGTCTTTCTTGCCAGCTTCTCGATGGCCATGGCTACTATCTACACTGGACACTCCGGTCTTCCATGGTACACGTATAAGTGATACTGTCAAATATATCGTCGCTAACCAAATATCTCGCATAGGTGGGGCTTGATCGTTGCACTCATCATCGCAGCTATTTTCCTTCCGTTCGTGGTTACAGTGTACGCTATCACTGGTTTCGTGCCAAACATCCAGAATCTCGTACAGGTCAGTGTCTGTGTATTCAGATTTCCATTCACAGAACCAACCTCCGGGTCTCTCAGATTTTGGGCGCATCCATGATCCCGGGCAGTCCGCAGACCAATATGTATTTCACACTTTATGGGTTCAATACTGTTGACCAAGCGCGTGGCCTCATCCGCGATCTCAAGATGGTGAGTATCTGCGCCGCCACTCCATCAATTTTGAATTTAACAATGGCTCTTACAGGGTCAATATACGAAGCTTCCTCCTCGCGTCACATTTACCGTGCAATGCTTGGGTGCAATCATTGTACGTTGCTCTTACTCTTGGTAATGAAAACCGGGTTTGATTGGCTTCATATTCGTCAAGGGCGGTATTTTGAACTATATTATTATGAAAGTCATTATCAGTACGCACCGCGAGATTCTCTTGGACGTCCAAGGTTCCAATATTGTGAGTACCAAGATCAATCCCTGAAACCCACCGGAGATTAACACCAGATTTTCTTCGATTACAGTGGTCCGGTCAACAAGTCCAGGTTAGATTTATTTCGTCTGTCAATTCTTCGGGCTCTGACATGTTCCTTCCCTACCCAGTCATTCAACAGTGATGCAGTCTCCTGGGGTGCCCTCGGAAACCTTCTCTATGCGCCAGATGGTCGCTATGGGGTACATTTTTACTGATACAAGCGTTCGTGCCGCTCCTAACTAAATCTCCTCGATAGATTGTCCCCTTCTCGATCCTCATCGGTCTTGCGGTTCCAGTGCCTTTCTGGATTCTTCACAAATTCTTCCCGAAGCTCGGTGCTAATCACGTCATCACACCGATTCTTTGCTGTATGTTCTCATTTTGAGCCATTCTCGTGTTTATTTCTAACAGTTGTTGTCATATGATCTAGGGACACTCGGATACCTTAGCGTCGGCATCAACAGCTCCGTGTTTACCACGTTCTGCTTGGCCGTGTTCTCGCAGTACTATCTGAGGAAGCATCGCCCGAGATGGTTCAGGAAATACAACTTCCTACTCTCAGCGGCTCTGGATGGAGGCACACAGGTTATGGTCTTCGTCTTCACCTTCGCAGTCGGTGGAGGAAGTGGAAAAGTCACTTCTATGCCAAACTGGGCTTTGGTGCGTTCTCTCTTTTTATTATTATTTCAGTCAACGTCTTATCTCGTTTCAGAACCCTACTGGGAATCCCGACTATTGCCAGCGCCTTACTTAGGCCCCTTTATACCTCATCTATACTCGGGGATTATGAACCTAATGTGCATCACGCTGCTCGATATGTCGTACATACGTACTCTAGTAATGTAAAATGTATAAATTCAATCATTTCTGACATCCTTCGACTATTCAGTTCCTATTCGTAAGACTGATCAGGGCATGCGGCATTCGAGTATCAACTCTTCGAGATGCAGGGTCTGCTGGGTGAAGGTCATGGTCGGTGATGGCAACGAGGGCGAGATAAAAGATGCTTGAATCGCATCGCTCGATGTGAAGCAAATGTGAAGTTGGTGTGATGCGATGGAATTTGTTCAGCAAATTTTCTGAGATTTTCGTCCTTGGTGTTGGTGGCGTATTTTTCACTTGAAAATCTCAATACTGCAAATTGCAAATTGAAGCAAAATTGAAGTGTCTTTGGACCACAAAGGGCCCGTATGTGAAAACAAACTCCCAGCGGCCGTCGGGTGTCGGCACATCGACTTCGCACGTGACCAGTGCCGTAAACGAACTTGAAAACGTCGTTACTTTGCTAGGCTCTCAAGACAGACCAAATCTTTGCCAAATCTTGCCTCCAACTTGCTTTTCGCGGACCCTCCCAGATCGGATAGTGACACCCTTCCCCCTGACACAAGTAACTCGTTACTTGCTCATCTCATCTCGTTGCGTGAAGAGTAGCCTCGTTAAGGTCCCAGACATTAGGATTAGGGTGTAGTATTTGTTGAATTTCGACGTGTGTACCCATCTTGCACTTTTTATTACCATTTTTACGTGTGTATTTATCCATTTTCTACTTCAGGAAACAAAACAAAAAAACACTCGAGCGAAGACGTACCGGCGTCTCCCGGATTCGAACTTGAGGATGCACAGGCTCCCCCGCGAGCTTTGGTTTCTGGTCGCCGCTCACAGCAGGAGAAGAGACCTTCCTTCTCTTGCCCGAGTATGTTCTCTGTTTCTTACGGCTTCGCGTCCCCTACTATATCGACAAGTGATCCTAAAAGATACTATATTTCTCCGCAATACTCTGGATCTTCTTCGACGTCCCGATGTTGCTCGAAGGGTGGAAGACCTTACGTTCTCCAGAGTTTTGCCCAAGAGGAGAGATGGATCCGCTTACATTCCTTTCGACATCGTGAAGGACATGTGCAAATTGCGATCCCTCCATATCCTTCGTTCTTGTCCCTTTTTTGCAAGTGCCGCAGATCAAGAATCGTTTGTCGAGAGCATAACAACGTTCTGTCCCCTTCTGAAAGACTTTCGATACGTACTTTCAGGTCCACTTCCAGGTTTGCATTTTACGATCTCTGGTCTGGAAAGTCTGACATGGCGAGAACTTGAAGGCGAGATCATTTCGCATACCCTCATCGAATATTATATTCATATCTGTTTTTTAGGTTCATTTTCGATTCCTGTGCTGTCCCTCGCGCGAGCTTCAGCTTCAACCATAACTCACCTTTCATTCCTTTCTGAAATAGACGAATTTGAGACAGGACCGTTTGTTGCCTTTGGTACTATCCATTTTCCCCGTCTCGTTTCGTTCGAGCTCGGCTCATGGGATGTGGTCCACTCCCTTGAAATGTCAACTGCCCTTACTCGATTTCTACTTTCTCATCCCACCCTCCGTGATCTCCACTTGGCGTATATACCCGAGTACGAGGATCTAGATCAACTGGACCCTACATTAATCACCAAGGATATGCTTCCCAACCTCCGGTCTCTCCGCGCACACCCGAGTTTCGTCCAAATGCTGGCGAGCGGAGGATGTAACGGTCTGAACAACATGACATCCTTGTCCATCGTCCATGGATTGCACGACGAACTGAAGGAAGCCGTGGACGTTATGCTTCATTCGTTGCTCCTGCTTGCCCCGGACGGCTTGCCGAATGTGAAAAATCTCAAATTCTACTTAAGAGACATCGCTGATGACTCCCTTGACGACTTCGTTGGGTGGATGGGCGATTTCTCCAAACTGTTCCCGCGCATTGAGACTTGGACGGGCGATCTTCCGAATGATATAACCTTGGTACGTTGAATCCTTTCGGGGTAGTTCGACTCCGCTGACGCATTCTGCCCTTTTCAGAGCTTATTCACTCAAGTCCTCTCCGGTTTCCCGTATGCTCGAGAATTTGAAATTGAGGGGTGGCCGGAGCCCGAACCCAATGGTTCGTCTAAAATGGACGCGATTCGTGCCATTTCCTCCCATTTCCAATTCCTCGAACAGGTCAAATTTCGACGGCCAGATGGTACGCTGGCAGATATACTCAGAATATCCCGATATCGTGAAGGATACCAGATATTTTCATGGGTGGAGGATGTGGAAGATACCTAAATAAACGTAGTTAAATGCACTTCGAATTCGCCTCTAGCTACTTGTAATAAATATGTGTATGGATTTGATTCGCCTGCATTTGCATGTAGTATAATAGACAAACCACTATCAATATAGTATTACATCGTGCAGGGTAAATAGCATGAAACTTGATGCGAGAAGTCAATATTTTTTTGGGTCTTCATCCGTAGAATGTTCACATTCGCCTCGGGCTATGATGTCGACGTATCTGCCATCCTCACCCTTTGCTTGCCGGGAAACATTGATCGGACTGGCGAGTCGGGTGAGTGAACGAAACCAACTGACATTTTCTTTCTCTAGTGCCGGAGCTCTTCCACAAACACTCAGATAAGCCAATGGGGAGTTCCCTTCAACGCCGGCGTAGTGCTTATTACCACCTCTGACAGAGATCCACGCACGGACAAAGCAGAGGATGCGGGATGTTGGAGGGAGGGCCATCGGGAAATTGGGGGCCCGCCGATTTCTGCAGGTGGTGTTTGTGATTTGTCAGCACACTGTTGACCCACGTTTTTGCAAAACGCAGCATTTTTTGGACTTGGCTGTCCGTGGCATGTCTTGCTGACTATGACCCTCTGTGGACATTCTTAGGGACCGTGGTATACCCGTTTAATTCAGCAATAATAATTTGACCGTTCTGTCACTCAACTTGCACTCTTGGTAACCTCTGCTCATTTCCGACCACAATTATAATGTACTGGTAGCCAATTGGATGACCTTAGCCATGTATCATAAGTTTAAATGGTTATGACAAATTACTAGCATTATTCGAGATATGTGTATGTATATTTAATTCTCAAATAAGAATTGTATTGTTACAGAATATGGCCAATGTGTATTTTTCGTTCCCTATGACCGAATATCTACCAACCGTGGTCCCTGAGGAACAGATTCCCACGGTGGTTCTTCAATCGTGGGTTTGATCGGCGTGCTGATCGGGACATCATTTTCTGGCCCCGCGAGGTGGCTGTGTATCATAAGCGCTCGCAAATGCCGTAGTGTTATCCAGGATCCTTGAAGGACACCGTCCTTGAAGCCCTGCCTTGACAGTCCAACATAAGATATATATGGAAACTCTCAATATATTTAAAACATAGCTTTCTTACTGTCAGGTATCCGAAGCAGCGCGTTCATTTAATTGTTTAGTACAACATCCATCGTAAGCGCTTGAGGTTACAACTTGTAGGCCACTGGTTGAGTTGTCGACGACATAAGCAATATCTCTGTTTGAATCTGTCGTTCTGCAACTCCTAGCAATATCTCTATTTGACTCTGTCGTTCTGCAACTCCTAGCAATATCTCTATTTGACTCTGTCGTTCTACAACTTGCACTCTACAACCTTTCACCAACCACCGACGTCATTTCGCCCAACCATGCGCCCTTCTTTCGTCCAATACATCGGTTTCAAAGTCAAGATGTTCAAGATGTACTTGCCGAAACATCAAAAGGACAGGTCGCTGCTCAAATCGGAAGCATCTCGGGCGGTCCGTGCCTTGCAGGCGGAGGGAAGTCTGGGTTCCGAGGGGACGATGGTAATTTGGTACGTTCTATTTCCAGCACGCGTACTGTACTCTTCTGACACTCGGGTAAAGTTCCAGCCTTCACAAGGACGATCGCTATACGGCCCGCGTTTTCGCCCCGGGGAACGGCCCTTACCTTGGGGGTGTTCATCTTTATCCGGATGGCTGCACGCCCCCGACTTTCCAGCGACGGGAGATGGATGCCCAGGGTAGCCGCTGGAAACGTATGACACTATCGGACGCGGAACGTCGGTATGACCTCGAGGATTTTTGGTATGTCATCCGTTTTTCCGTTCTTTATGCCCACCTTTAAGTACCAATTTAGCTAGATCATTTCATTTCGCATTCGTAGTCCTGCAGTAGTAGATATCGATTTCTGTTTTTGTTCACAAATTTACGCGGCTGAATTATTGCATTCCTATCGTACAAACCTACGGAATACGTTCTAATCGTGGATTCCCTTGGTTTCAGGGAATTAACGGAGATCAGCTTGAAGTTTTCGTGGGTAGTTCGGCAGGTCCGTGGTGGTCGAGGCTCCGAGGGAATGTAAGTGAAGACGATGATGGGTTTTTGAGCATTGCAAGACCATTGGGCTTGACTCTTGATGACGAATAGATTAGAATGCGAGCTGAAAAAGAATAAATGCTGCTTAGTTTCTCTTGCGGTAATTTGGACTCTGTTACTGGGGCATCTCAATGGGCAGATATACAGAGCTCGAGAGAGGTAGAGGAGGGTATGATAAGCAGACGGAGGGACAGATGAGTTGACAGGCGCCAATCAACTGCTCGCTTAGCATGAATCGGAGTTGTTGGTCCAGGACACCGGAATTTGCACAACTCGGCTATATTCTCCTAGATACACATGTACATACAAGGCATTTGGGAATTGTATAAAGGGAAAGGGGAATTGGCCTCGTCTCATCATTCCCTTCCTACCTCTTCTCCTCCTCTCCTCTCCTCTCCTCTCCTTCTCTTCTGCGCTCGATACCCGAGCCCTCTTCATTGTCCTCGGCGGACTAGACACTCGTAAGGCGTCTCCCCGCCATCTTCTCTAGCGTCGAGCTCGCCGCCAATTATTGTGGTGTGTTGGTAAGCCCTGAGATCTAGCCCTCACCTGCCCTTAGTCACTGATTATCTCACGTCTAGAACATCGTATTATGGTCAGCAACATCGCTATGTAAGTAAGTAACATCGCTGCTTACCTTGGTATCGGTTCTGACTCTTCTCTTCGTCGCGTTCAGCAACCTGAATGATGCAGAGTCTCTACCCAACGCGTAAGGCCCCCCTTCCTCTCTCCTGTTACTCCGACGGTGACCGACACGGCCCAGTGCAATAGCACACCCGATCCACGACCCTTCATGCAACCGAGCGAACAGCCCCTCGAGCCCCGCCATCCACCTCTGCCATCGCTCGGGTTCGCCGTTGGACAATAGAGCACTGGTGTGGGAACCACGAGGTAAGTGCCCATGTTCGTCAACGAGAGTGTACTCTTCGACTTACCGAGCCTTCTCATCCCTTCATCGGCCACCATGCCCCGCCCCATTGCCGCTCAGGCCACCTTGTCCATCATCCCGCTCGAATCGTCGCCCAATAGCTATAAACAAAGACGGGGTAAGTGCCGTCCACGAGAGATCCGGTTGAATTGGCACTTACATCTCGAACCACCCCATTGTGCCGCAGCACCGAACGTTGCCCTACAATTTCGTCTTTCAATCAACCTGGCGAGTGCCGCGAAAGGCCCGCCGTGCGCGTTCCTCTATCCGATCCCATCTGCCACTAACAAAAAATACGGGCACCCCGACGATGCCTCGACAGCATCGCCAGCGCCTCAAGAACAGGCCCGATGGCTGAAGCGAAGCGAGAAGACAACAGACGACACCAAGCCCGCATGTGGCCGTGTGCCCGTGCGCTACTCGCTCTCGATGGTTGCGAGGCTGTTTCGGGCGACGACCTATACAGTATGCGGCTTGCGGACGAGAAGGCTGCAATGCGAGAGAGGTAAGTAAGTACCCCCGGATATCTCGTTCTCGTTATGCATCTGACACGTACCTCTGACTGAACTCCATGAATCTCTCCCTATATGCCAGCTCCGACCCCACAAGTACACGTTGTTTTGCATGCATGCCTGCAGATGAAGGCCGCCGGCGTCATCTCCGTTGGCGTGTGCTGCCATGCGTGGTTGCCGAGTTTGGTGGTGTCGTTTCGCTGACACGATCGATTGGGAGGCAGTCGTGCATTTGTCGATGAGGGCGAGAGGCTGGAGGAACGAGAGGTAAGTACGCAGGATTCCCATGCTGAAAACAAGCATTTGCCGTTCATCTACGTATCCACAAATCCTTCTGCCCTGATCCAGCCCAAACCCACCACGGAGCCATCAAGCAAGCAAGCGTTGTCCTCCCTGAGATCCAAACGACGTATCTCGAGACGTTGGAGGTGTAGTGGCTGTAGAGAGAGTCGGCTGGTACATGAAAAACAATGGTTAGTCCCTAGCTGTTGTATGTCGTCTACGTGATGCTTACCTCGCAGGCGCCGTGTCACCCATCCTTCGTTATACCCGCTTCGATCCTCGTTGGTTGTGTTGACGAGCCCTTGCTGCTGAGACGTGTTGCCGGAGGTGGTGTTCGTGACGCACGGCGGCAACGTGCACTCTACTTTCGAACGGGTGATGGGGGCTGTGAAAAACGCGCAGCGATGAGTCCTCGTCTCTCGCTGGCTACGAAACGGGGCACTTACCAAGTTCCAAGCCTGCAAATCCGCATCTAGGGCAGACGCAGCACGACAACGAGCGTGGACGGGAGGTGTGTGTATGCGCGGAGGCGAGACGCACAGTGACGGTGTTGGTGGGCTAACGGGAAGATATTCGTGGCGCCTGTCCCCTCTGTCGCTTTGGCCATGCCATAACCGCCTTGAAGATCGACCGTGTGCGTGGAATCCCAGGTGTTTTCGGTACGTTGGTCGCTTGCTCTTGCTCAGATGTCAGGTTGAGGACGGCGAGGAGGGAAGGGTTGGACGAGGTAGTTGGGAACTGGAGAGGGAGAGTGTTGGCTAGCCGATTGCGGGGTTTTCCGAGAAGTATGCGGGAGGAAGAGGGCAGAGGTCAGGTGGAGAGGACGGGTGCAGAAGGCCAGATAAGAGGGAGGGATGGTAAGAGTATGCGAGGTCGATACGTACTGGTAATGGTGTGTTGTATGTCTAGAGTAGCACCTTGTGTGTAGTTGTCAGGCGATCATCGATAGAAGGAAGGGATTTCCTGGGGATTGCGATCAAGGGCAAGGATGTCGATGGCCCCAGAGTCAGTGAGGTTAAGGTCAGGCTCGCCGTCGGTGATATCTTTGTATTCTTGTTCCCAACTAGTCGTATTCCAACTCCGAATTTCCAGAAATCCATATCCGACGCTATTGTAATTTCCTATTGTCTGCAGAGTCTCACATTCCCGACAATCTTTATTTTCGACCACACGACGGCCACGACAATATCAAGAACGACATCTCCACCGACTCCGACTCCAGCATGGCACCCAATCCTACGCCTACCGATGGATTCCCCACTCCGACTTCACGATCTCAAGCAGAGACAAAAGCGGTCTTGCTCAAACACATCCCTGACGCCGACGCGCCTGCGCCAAGCTTGCAGAAGAATGCACACATGCAGTTCCTAGTGCGGAACCTCGTGCAGGGATTCCCGATGTGATACATCAGCCAGGACGCCAGCCAGCCGTGGCTGTTGTTTTGGACCGTACAGGCGTTCAGCGTGTTGCAGGTTGGGTTGGATCCGGGGAATAAGCAGAGGTGTGTTGAATTGCGAACTCCTGTGAATTGATTGAAATGTGTGGTACTTAGATGTATCGACAAGATCATGACATGGCAGCACCCCGAAGGCAGATTCGGGGGTGGCCCAGGACAGGCTGCGCATCTCCTCCCGACGTATGCATCCGTGTGCGCGTTAGCGATCGTAGGCCGTCCTGGACCGAACGGAGGATGGGATCAGGTAGATCGGTAAGAGATTAACGTATTGCTATCTGAACAGCGCGACTGATGAGGAGCAACACAGAGAGAAGATGTACAAGTTCTTTCTCTCGTTGAAGCAAAAGGACGGCTCTTTCCTAGTGGCACATCATTCGGAAGTTGATGTTCGGTGGGTTTCCAACTTGCTGTTTTCAACGCTCTAATAGAACAGCATGCAGCGGGATATATTGCCTCCTAACAGTCGCCACCCTGCTCGACATGCTCACCCCCGAGCTCTCCAAGGCACAGCATCCTTCATCGCTTCATGCCAGACCTACGAAGGCGGCTTCGCTTCCGCATCTCACCCATCCACCTCCCTATCTGGCTCTCTCCTACCACCACCTGCACCGCGGCCTCCGCTCGGCGAAGCACACGGCGGGTACACATTCTGCGCGCTGGCGTCTTGGGTCCTCCTCCGGCCCTACCTCGCGTCGACGTCCACGTCAGACGCCCCTCTGCCTACGATCGACGTCAAGAATCTCCTGCGCTGGCTGGTGAACATGCAAGGGATCGAAATCGAGCTGGGTGGGTTCAGGGGGCGGACGAACAAGCTTGTGGATGGGTGCTATTCGTGGTGGTGCAGTGGGGCATTTGCCTTGCTCGAGGCGCTCGGGGTGGGTGGGATACAGAACGCGGATTCGGATGAGGTGCCCATTGATGACATTGATGGCAGGTTGTTGTTGCTCTCGTCTTGCTAAGTCTTCTTGCTCCTCTGCTAAAAGCAGCTACTGATACCATATTCGGTGTGTGGTGCACAGAAAAATGCCTTGTTCGACGAATCACACTGGTGGGTGCGTTGCGTACGAGCATAGGTTCTCCCCGCCCGAAGGCCAGTGAAATCACGCAGTGGGTTTGACCCCGCCACGGAGAGGGGTTAGTTGACAGAGGTTGATACATAGAAACTGTACAAGTCGGTATGCAATGAATAAATGGGTTTTCTGTCTATCTATAAACATGCGGGTTAGCACCGAAATAACAAGAACCATGTCAGGGATGCCCGTACCTTTTCACAAATCACCCACCCGTCTACGTGTACTTCTAACTGATAACATTAGCGGATATTGCAAAATACCGAGAAACTGACATGAAAAAAACTTACAAAGGGACGAGATCCTGTGGATGTACACTTGAGAGCATTTGTCGTCAGCTAGCTGAAGTTTAGTGAGAGCATGACAAGCGCCTAACACACCTGCCGTATCTTGCTAATTCCCGTGAGTGACTGCTACTGCAGCTGCGAGCTCCAAATCACGCTCGAGGCTGCCAAATGATGTCCTTGTTGGTGAAGCGCATGACGAGGCAGTATTTGGGTCCATTGTATGCGTCTAATAAAAAATGAGCTCCGAGTCCATGGTTGATATTCAGAAAAGAATAACTTACTGAAATGCTGATGACAGAGCCCTGATCCCACCTGCACCACCTCATCGCAGCTGTTTCTGCAAGTCGAAAAATGCCTGCGTTCAAGCCCAGCAGCGAGCACCATAATCTCCGCCACCAGACTTATTCTCGGGACCACCGCGACTAGAGTAATACAATCAGTTGCATACTACTCACGAAAGAAAAGGGAAACTCACGCAAAACTCCTGACCTATCCATTCTAACTGCATCACCAAACCTGCCCGCCAGCCTAATCTCGTGGTGAACCCATTTTCCGGAACTCCAAATATGGCGTCAGTTGCACTCATGCCCACGGTCAACCGTGAGAACCACAATTTCGAGCGGCATTTGCAAAATCAGCGTGGGCGCCAATTACTTTCCAGATGCACGCGCCCGAGGGCGGGTGAAGCACTTGGTGATTTTGATGCTCTCCAGATGAAAGAGCACCGTTCTCCCTTTGCATTAACCCAATGACACTGTAAATTTATCAAAATTTAATACATGCATCTCGTTTAGCTATAAAGAATGCTTACTGTCGCAAATACAATGCCCTTGTTGCCGTTCTTGCCACTCTTGGCGGGTTGAAATTGACAAAACCGGCCACAATTGCAGCAATGGAGGCCTGCCAACTCCTGGTTGACTGCAGGATTTGCGAACTGAGACATGAGAAAGATGATTGAGGGTGTATAATATTGTTGAGGGAGATGATGTGGGCTATGGCGAAGAAAAGAAAGAGAGATTAATTCGAGAAAGCTAAATACGAGATTATTCAGTAAATAAAAGACCCAGGGTTCAAAATACTCGCCAGGAAAAGGCCATTATAACATACTTTAAAAGTTACGAGTAGCATATAAGTTTATGATTTCATAAGTTTCGTGAATGTAAGAATAATAATGATCGGTATATTTGCCTCAAGGACGGAGGCCTGTCAACATACTCTTCCGTCTCCGAGCTCTCTCCTAGGGTGCTAAATCGTCGTCCATCGTCGTGGCTATATGTAGTGCGTTCAGTGCTGAGCAAGGTAGAATAGAAATGAGCGGCTTACATGACACTGAACCATCCACAGAGCGATCTCTGTCACCACCTTCGTCTCTTTCTGCGCCTGAAAAATTGTTTGCATATAATTTAGGGAGCATTGAACGGCGGCGCTACAGAGCCAAGGAGTCAGGAGGATAATACGAACTGCAAGACTAATCGAGAGACCTTATGATTCCCAGCGACATGGGTGTGTTCCAAATCAACAAGAAAGTCTGTCTCATCCACAAGCTTCTGTTGCTCAATGCAGTCTACAACCCATGCGATCCCAACAACAAAAGGCTTGGGGTCTCGAAGAAGTCTACGCAATACATTGTCAACCATTAAATTTGGAGAGCGAGTGAAAAATAAAAACCTGTATCGCGTTATGGTGCTCATTAGGCCGTTCTTGAACACTATATGTGTGCAAGTCTGTCCAACTCTTGTTAAGACCTGATTGAAGCACATATATGTCAGCCCAATGTCCCAAAAGCCCGAAACAAGAAAACTTACTCGAGCTCCGACACCTTCCAGCATCTCGACAAATAGAGACCCAGCCTCGTCACCATCTTCCATTTTGACATCGACAAAGATAACACAATCTTTCAGGACTTTCAGGGCTTCTGCAGCTGGGTTAGGTGGGGGTGACGGTTCCGCAGCTCCTTTCCGTCCAGACGAGACATGCCCATCCGTGCCTCCTTTAATCTTCATAAGCGCACCGGGGGTGGTCTTCGCAATGCGAGCACTGCTTCTCGTCGCACCTGAAGGACCAGCTTGCGACGGCGAACCACTTGAACTCGAAGATAGCTGCTGCTCGTGCTTCTGTTTGCAGTGTGACCAGCAGAAGGAGGGGTAGCGGGAGGACCCATAACACCATGCCTATTGGAGCTGGGAGGAGGTAAAGCGCTTAGAGACTGGGACAGATCGCGAGAGAGCATAGAAACCCTTCGCGAAGAATGCGAAGGTCTTGTGCTTGTTTCCTTTTGCTTTCCTTTGTCAGGGCCTTGCATAAGCAGATTCTCCAGCAAAAGCGTCGCAGAACTGCCCTTGATGATGGCGTTGAATATTTCCCCTCCATCTTCGTTGCCAGCATCATCGGCGTTGGCATCGGCGTTGGCATCATTCTCTTCTTGCATCGTCTCATCGACTCCGCCTCCTTTAACTGGGCTACCTATAACCATAGGTAAGGACATCTTCTTACTGATGGTCCGTCGAGGACCACCTCCAACCCAAAGATAGAGTGCTTGGTGCCCATGAGGCCGAGTCTACCAGTCGGTTTGGCGACCCCACTCTTGTTGGACATGAACGAAAGCGGTTGCACAGGAGTCTTGCTGCTAGAAGCTGCCGATTTGCTTGACGAAGTCGTCGCATTAGTGGTGCCTGTTGTAGTGCCTGGTTTAAACGAGCTGGCTCTGAGGGTAGCGGATCGTTTTACACTTCCATCAAGACGCCCTGTCGCTAAAGCAAGTCGCTCAACAGTAAGATAGTCCTTGCTTCTCGCTGGGGCTTCGAAGCTGTCGTCAGCTCCAGGAGCATCCCGATTGAAACCCATGCTAGTGTTAGGTCTCGATGGTGGCGGCATACACAATTTCTCCAGGGAATTTGACAACGTCGACAAGGAAGAACTAGGACCTGCCTGGAGGTGACTCGAAGAGAAAGCGCGGGTTATGCCAGGAGCTAGAGTAAAAGTGTAAGCCACAACGAGGTAAAATCTCTAAATTAATAATCTCACCGGAGGGTCTCATCGAGAAAAGAGTGGATGACTTCGCATTCTTGGTTGGCGATGGAGTCGAAACAGGTTTAAGATAACTTCTTGACTTGGTTGGTGTTTTCGCCAAAGACAGTGTGCCAGCACCAAATTTGATAGTATCCACTTCATCCTTCTTTGTGCTGAACCCTTTGGCCGGAGACCCCTTGGCCGGAGAACTTACTTTTGTTGGCGATCCTGGAGGCAAAGGTTGCTCCTTCTCCTCGGCTGCATCCACAAAAACGTCTTCGTTTGCTTCAACAGATGGAAGAGATTTCTTGACAGCTCCAGAGGCGGTTCGTTTGGCGGGCACAGGTACAGCGCTAGTAGTCGTAGGCTTCTTACGCGATGGTCCAGACGTTGAGGCTGCACAGAACATCGCAGACAAAAAAAGTAAGTATCACGTCAATCGTGAAATGGTCCGTCTCCGTACCTATTTGTGAACCTTCAGTTGCGTTATTATTCCTTTTACTGGAGACGCTGCGCGTTACTCGACTAGCTGGCGCGACCGACATTGGCTGTCTCTTCTTGCCAAGAGGCAATTTACTTCCTCCTGTCTTGGCTAAAGAACGAGGCTCCGTTGGCTCTGGGACTTCTTCCCTTTCGTCATGCTTTCCGCTATCTTCCATGATAGAGGGCGCCGAGGTTTCTTGAGTATGGTGCTGGACCTCGCTTGTCGCGTCGCCCTCGAGGATAAGAGAGGACACCTCTGCACGAGCTTCAGGAACGACGGTCGAAGGAGTCTCTTCCTCTTCTTGTTCCTCAAGCGCGTCAACTTCCATCATCATTGTATCACGGTTCCGCAGTGGAGCTATATCCGGACCTTCGTCCGCCATAATTGCGTCCCCAGTTGCGACTGACACAGGTACAGGCGGCCCAGGCGATATTCTAGGTGGAGGAGGCTCCATAAAGGCATCTTCTCTGTCACTTTTCGAGCCGCTCTCCGGATCAGTATGCTCTTCATTTTCTTCATCTGGCAGAGGGACAAGCAAAAGAGGTTTCTTTGACTCTGGCTTTTCCCTCGGGCGCATCTTCTCTTTCAGCTTCAGCTTGGGTTTCGCTGAAGGACCTGCCGCAACTGGTTCCTTTCCTTTGCCTACAGGCGCAAACGTTGAGAGACCCGCTATGCACTCAGCGACCTAAACAACACACACAACTGTGGAGCGAGATCCTAACTAGGTCGAGCGACGCTCTACTAGCTTCAGAAATATGTAGTGTGCTGTACTCCACAGTGTTTGTTTTATTTAGCTAGCTGACTTGTAGACAGCGCCTCGCGGTTCGTTTAAAGTGGGTATGAGGGATTATTCAAATACACGTTTTATCTTCGTTTCAAGCTTCGTTTTATCACAAGGATGAACGGTTTTATTGATTTTAAGGTTTTATGTTTTTAGAAAAGCTCTCTAAGACGCTACTAGCTCGACTTTCGAAGCACTAGCTGCTCTGGAGGCTCGGAACTCGTCTGAAACTAAGGCCGCACTGTGCGCTACCTTCTGAACGATCTGCTAGCCCACTTGGACTCTGTTTCTGACTTTCTCTAGGCACTCTTCCGGCCTCTAAGCACTCTTCTGGCTTCTAAATTCTTGGACCTTGTCCTCAAGAACTTCTCTTTAACACTAAGCCTTCTTCTGGCTTTCAAACGAACTTTATTGAAGTCAAACTGATCCTTTATTCGTCCTCTTTCTTACTAGACACTGCGTCTTAGCTCAAAATAAAACTGGGAAGAGATTGCTTAAGGTAACTAGCTACAGAGGTACATCTTTTATACTACAACTATGTGTGGTTCTGGTATGCGAATAAAATAAGGTAAAACATTCTTATCTCTTGTAAATAATGCCTGCAGGCAATGGGTATAGGGTTGAGTATTCCAGGTGACCAGATAGAGGTCAAGGATTTGGAAATTCATCCTATTTTAGCGCGCTAGGACGCTCCTGACTTCCGCGTACCATGCGCATCATGCGTGCGTCTCGGCTAGCGGTGCCGCTTTATTCCGGATCTGCGGCCATCATTGATGCCGGTTCCTTCTTTCCTTTCTCATCCTATTACCACTTTTGGTAGTCCCCCGGGTAGAGGGTAGAGCGTGCGTCTAACTAACGCGTCCGCGTCCCATGCGTTTCTCCGTAAGTCACAAGATACGCTTGCTAGTAGTCGACGCATTCGCGTCTAGCTTTCACTAGCTGTGTCTCGAGCTCCTAGTTGTAGTATTTCGTAGCTAGCTATTCAGCAATACACTGATTGTACTGAATTCGCCGCGCACTAATTCCAAAGTATCCAGAAGTCTTTTAAATTATTCCCCATAGTGCGTTTATGCCTCGCTAGTCGTTTATGACTTATGCGTTCTGTGTTTTACTGCCTGATAACTTTTAACTGTCTCCCGGCTTATCATACGGACTCAGCTAGCTCTGAACCGCGTCTGATTACCATTGTCACAGGTTATATGACAACTAGTAGTCGCATAGCTAGGCCTTAGACTACTAACTTGGGTAGATTATAGTCTCTCTGTCTCGGTTATATTCTATAGGTAAAAGATGATATATTCGCGAAATTCACGCGTGGCCGGTTTGCGGCCCTATCAACGTCAAGGGTGGGATGGATCTGTAGGCCTTCCCCTTCTCCTTCATTTTCGCCTTCTCCTGCTCCAGTCTTGCCCTCTTCTCCAAAGGCTCCTTCATCATGAGAGCAAATGCATCTGCCTTAGGTGCTGAGTTCGTATCCTTCTTCCCAGCCGCTGTTGCCTTGCTCTGGGTGGTAGCTAAGGTTGGTGCTTCTCGACGGCTGGCTCCCTTCAGGTGTTGAGGGAACAGCTGGCATTTCCATCTCCTCAGGAATACTGCTTTCGTCGTCAGTGACACAAACTCACCTTGCATCCAATCTCCCACAAGTTGTCGTCTTCAAACAAGGTATAATCTGCAGCTGCGTACTCAGAGCTAAACCCCACATCCTCGGCAGTTCTTCCTCGTTCCATGGCGGCTCGTCTGGTGGCTCGTTGCAACAGATCATCGAGAAGGTGCGGTTCCTCTGACCACCTATCAGTCATAGCTTGTCGTAGCCGAGCATGGCTCACTACCGAGTCCCATCTTGTCTCCTCCTCGTCCATTTCATCTGCAACCCAAAAAGTGCTCAATACTGCGTCCGGTATTTCATTTGAGGAGCGGACACATTACCTTCCAGTTCTTCCTCTCCATCTGTTAACTCATCATCTTCTAACACATCATCTGCCACTGCTTCCAAGTCCACAAATATATTCTGAGAGTCTCCATCAGTTTCTTATCACGGATATGCAGACTCGCTATCTTAAACATACGTTGTCCGTTCTTCTTCTTTTCGCGGGGCGGATGGACATTGTTATTAGTCGGTACTAACTGCGGTATTTTGGTATATAATACTAGCCTCTAAACTACTCTATGTCGACGCGTTATTATGGACGCATTATTAGTATGATGAGGAAAAGAAAGAGGAACCGCTGACGTGGCGTGGGCCGTGTTGTACGCGTCGTTGACTTAGGGCCGGTGTTTTCTTGCTTATTCATCACTTCGAACGAAGTGCTGACATCAGCACGCTCCCGGAAGTTGTTATGTCAGCACTTCGTTCGAAGTGCTGACATCAGCACATCAGCGCATTTACCGGCGATCCAATCACCCGCAGTAACCGTCGCCACTACACCGGCCCTAAACTCAACGCGCCTGAAAAATTCCAACCGCGGCTCTTCTGCTCTCTCTTTTGACCACTTACATTACAATCACGTCTATATAGTAGCTACAGCACACTAATACAACAGGGTTCTAGTTAGCGTATTAATACATTCTGAACACAACTACGTAGAAACTAAGATACTAAAAACAAAAAGTAAGTCGTAACAGGAAAATGTTAGGCGGCAGAGGTTAACGTCATACGCAGTGCAACAAGAAGATCAATATGCCGTGCAACAATACGAACAAAATGCAGTGCAACAATATGAACAAAACCCACGTCTCCGCTGGGCATTGGTGCGCGAATGGCCGTTCGATACAGCCGCGGTGATAAACCAGGCGGAAAATGGCCGTGTTGATTTGTATGTCGAGGTTGATCATCCCCTGCATGTAAGTGCTTCACACCGTACAGCGACTGAGCAGCTAAGCACGATGAATAGACCATCATTTCCCATCTCACTCGATGGGAACAAGGAGCCCTCAACGATCACAGCCAGGAAGGCCTTCGCCTTGCTGGTCTGCTGCGCTATCAAGCTGCGTCAAAAGGCCCTCTCGCCAGCCTCTCCTCAATGCCCGTCGTCAATCCCAGCACCGCAACGCATGAAACGCTAGTCACTCTAATCTCCGCCTACAAAGTGGTGGATATCTTCGCACGTCTGGAGAAGGGTAATACGGTGCCGGAGCTCCTTCGACCTAAAACTCTGACCCGGGACTTGATCCCCAAGGAAAAGGTGAGCAGCATAGGTACTTGGCTCCCAAAACTCATAATTGACCGAGCACATGTCCAGTACTTTGAGAGGCTGGCAAACTGCCCCTCCATTCTAAAGAAATGTCGCCAGCTCCTCAATGACGCGATCCTCGATGAACCTGCACCAGAAATGGGATTACAGAACATCCATCTGCACCACCTAAGGCGCCTGGCCCGGGTAGAGACGTTGAACAAAATAGGACCTATCATTGACAATTTCCGGGTAGCGGCTTTGCATCTCTCATATATGTTGCATATGCCAGCTCAAACATCCAACGATATTTTACCGGATCTGCCCAACAATCTAAATGACCTACTACGCTTCGAAGCTCTGTGCGTCGACTTGGTTTACAATTTAAATATAATATCTGACCTTTTTATCCAGCGCCGATCCATCTCATACAACCCCGATGGCCACCCATCATTTATCGATTGTACCTCTTACTCCAAAGGAACAAGAGGGTGCGACCGCCCTGCTTGGGCAATCGAGGCGGCCCAGCTTCGTATACCCCTTCAAGCCGCACTAAATATCTCTCCCTTGTACTTGCTGTTGCCGTTCACACTGCGTAAGAAGCATTGGGGGCAAGAAAGTCTTGCAAGGCTATCCGAGGCCCTTGGAAATCAACGCCCTCTCGCTCTGCGTCGGCTCGAGGACGACATTTGGCGCACGCTTTACGGAATTGCACGGGGGAGGCCGATTATGCAATCTCTGGCCCAGCTTATGCAGATGCCATCGTGGAGAGTTATGGAGACACTTCCTATGACGGATCCTGCATTCCTGTTCTTTACTGGTGAGTATACCCTGTCCAGTTATTGGAAACCACATTTGAATCATTTGTTTTTACCACCCCAGCGGAGCCACCTCGCTGGATCGCATGGGCCTCTGACGCAGCAGCTCCTTCTGGATCCTCAGCTTCTCCCCATCAGCCGCCTTCGCCTGGAAGCTCCTCAGCAACCAATGTGGCTGCTAATCTGATACAACTGCCCCCTCCCCATCCATCTCATGGCGCCTCAACTCCGCCCCAAGCTCCTGAGGACCCGACGCCTCCACCCCACGCTCCTTCTGGTGATCCAGTGGCCTCCGAACGTCCTGGCAACGACACGTTATCACCCCCTCGTCGGCCGTCTTCAACGTCCAACCCCGGCAATCCGACGCCAGCCCCACCCCCCTCTTGTCAGGTTTCTCCGGTGGTCCCTCGGCGACCCGATACTCCTATCATGGATCAGTCGGAAAGCGCGGTGCATGAACCGGACTCCAGTGAGCTGTCTGAGATGGAGACTGAAGGGAAGCCCTGGAGCCCCGCGACACGATGGCGACATCACGATGGATGATATTCCAAGAGCCACGACGACGTCGCAATGAAGATATTCCACCCATCCGGCAGACGAGGATAGCAAGCGGGACACGTTCCTCGACCCGGATCAAGGACAAGAAGCCCCTGGCATCGGCGACGAGTCCAACGACACTCCCGATGTCATCTAATCATCCAAGTCGAAGAAGCGTCCGGCCCCGTCCAATCCTTCCAGGCAAACAAACGCCGTAGAACGACCAAGATGACAGACACTGTCGAGAGCGAGAAGAAGAGGAGGATTTTTGCGGTCATGAGCCCAATACCTCCGAAAAGACATGGTATTGGCAATCGATTAATGCAGATGTATTGTACATTTTTTTTCCCTCGTGTATTCCTATACAATACTGATGTCGCTAGGCTGATCCAGACCCCATGAGCCTTGATACAAGCACAATGCCACAGGTAAGTGAAAGCTTTATGGCATTGCTTACATCCCTTCATCGTTTGACCTTCAGGAATACGAGTCGGAGAAAACCTTCACCGCTTATGGCCCCAAGGGCGAGGCATTCGATTTCAAGCCAACCGTCCAAGTATTGATACTTTCTACCTACCAATCTCACAGCATGCTGATTCATCTTCAGGACGAATCAACTCTCCAGACCCTCCTTGCTATAGCGAATGCTGTGCAGGAAGAGTACAGGGATTCGAAGCCTCTGCACGTCGCAGACAAGGACCAGTCCGCGCTCTCCATCATGACAGAGGTCGAGTTTGCTCAGATGAGCGATTCGAGGGTGCAGGAGATCCTGCGCACAAAACACATCATTATCACGGACACCACCGACGGCAAAGCATCGTTCAAGGAGGCGCTTAGGGATATCGCTCCATTGGACAGCGTGGTCGATATTCAAGGTAAGTCGATCCCAGGGTATTGAGATTGTTTATTAACACCGTCCTATACAGACCAGTCCCTTCCTATCGGCAAGTATGCTGACGAGCGTGTCAAGAAGGGGACCGTCCGGCAGCTATACGAGTGTTCGCAGCAACCCCGCAGTAAAGCGCTGAATGCCTTGAATTTCCCGCTGCCCCTCGCGGGGCTCGAACGGACGACATTCACTTCCGAGATACATGCTCTGCAGGCGACGCTGAACGGAGTCGGGTGGAAGCCGGGTATGCCCACTCATGCAGCCAATTTTCGATGGGGGCTGGCGGCCACGAAGGGTGCCTTCCACGGACTACACGACGACAGTGACGGCCTCGGCACATTTGTCATTCCCATGTTTGGGGCCAAATGGTGGATCTTGGCTCATGTTAAACCCGGTTTCGAAGGGACAGTCGACTTTGCCAGCATCGCCACCTTCTTGGAAGGAAAGTTTGACTTGGAAAAGGTTCCCGAGGGATGGTTGCTGGAGGCTGTTGTCCTCACTCCCGGCACAAAACTGTAGGTCTCCCGTTCTCCTGCCGGCATGTGAAGCCTAACGCCCCGTTTGACGCGCTAGCATCATGCGACCGAATACACCTCACGCTGTCTTCACCCTCGAGCATAGTGTTTTTGAGGGTGGTCATTTTTATGCCACTTCGACAATTAGGGATACATTGTATGGTCTGATTCACTGTTTCGTGGCAGAGAGGTACATCAGCAATACCTCCCACGGCCTGTCAAGATTTCTCCTCCACCAAATGCTCGCCTTTTATCACACGGCTCTTGTCAAGGGTGAAGTGGAATGCGATGGTGAGTCCATCGGTCAATCTATGCGCCCGCCAATTTTTTTTGTAACCCTTGCCAACCTGCTCTCAGAGCGAGCGTGGGCACACGTACCCAATCTGGAGACCATGGATGGCTTCAAGGAGCTTTTAACCGTTTGTTACCTTGGGGTACTCATGAACGTGCTCGACTTCGAAACCTATAGCTATCCGGGACAGGACCCGGGTTCAGCTTTGACGCCGAAGCAAGAACAATGACATAAACTCCACGACTACAATGCCATGTCCCTCTTGAATTGCTTAGCTTGCATGCGTGCGCGAGGCCTCGCACTGGATCTCTTGGAGTGGGTCAACTGCAATTACGAGTTAAGGCGGTCAGCGGATGTCTTTGACATGCATACGGTATTCGCGACTTGCATGAACCGGTTGTGCGTCAGTTTGATGCTATACAAGCAATTGGCGGAAAACCAAAGCATTGAAGGCGCTCCGAATTGTACTGTGGAGGCTATCGGAAGGCAACTCCAGGGCATTTTCCCTGACGATCACTACTTGCAGGTCGGCATAGAGCAAGCAATCGTGGAGATTTTTACGAGCGACGAGTACGACAGTTCAGCCGAGTCGATGTCTCTCGACGTTGACCTTGACGAAAACTTCTCGATCCACAGGCTGGATCCACCAGCGAAACAATCTGGTGAGTGACGTCTTAGTTATCAAGTTTCTGTTACTGACTCGACGTACACTAGGCGTCGACCTCAAATCAGCGGGCATATCAGAACGGGATCGACTTTACATGGCGCACATGAAAATCGACTACGCAAGTATGACCGTCAAACGGGAGCCTGCAGGTAGGTCCGTTGCTTTTCACATCGATCGTAGCATTAATTATTCCAACCAGACAAACGTGACATCCGGACTTCAGACAGCGGAGAGGAGGATGAGGAGAACGAGGAGGTTGAGGATGAATGAACCCGACGCCGACAGTACATCTGGAGCACCAACTGCCGTCGACGTGTCAGGCCGACTTCCTTTAGTTTGCATAATATTATTTAGCTCTTCATTCATCTGTGGCCTTATTGATGTCTTTCTGATTCGTCGCGTGTTTTGTCTTAAATTGACTTTGAAGGATTGAAGGATTTGAATGCGCAGCCGTAGGATGCCATATCCGCGTCGGGGCTGGTGGGACGTACTACGGCCAATTTGCGGGGACCAAAGTGACATAGGCAGATCGTTTAACTATCGATGTGAGAGCTGGATAATGCCCGCGATTTGGGAGTGGCCGGGCGACTTATATAGGGTTTCAGCCCGATCCCTGAGGCCAAATTTTGGCCTGAAAATCGCGGATATCGCCCGGTAAGTAGCAGCTTATTTATAGGCGCACCGCTTTGTATTTCTAGGTTATATTGCCCAGTCGCTTACCGCATCACGATCAAGCGCTATCGCGTGCTACCTGCACTGCCACGCCCTAGAGAGCAGTGGAGGTTCCGCAGCCGCATCGAGAGATCGAGGAGGGACAGCACTCGCGCGGATAGTGGGTACTCGATGCTGTAAAAAGCCGCCGACGTGTAGGTAAATACTCGCCAGAACGCCTGACTTGATCCCTACAGTCGCCAGAACGCCTGACTTGATCCCTACAGTCGCCCCTTTCCGCGGTTAGGATAACAAGAGCTCAGCCAATACTCTAGTTATATGTCACACGCCTGCTGCCGAACTATATTTACCTTTTTGTCCTTTACCACTGGACATAGCGAAATTCTCTGCAAAGGTGGACGTCGGCGGCTGCGGCTGCGGTTGTCAATGCCGAGACAGAGAGCGAACATAGCAGGCGAGGATGGGGGGATAGCGGCGAAGCCGCGGGGAGGCCATAGGTAAGCAATTATTCCTTCGTATCGGAGTTAGGACGTGGATAGAGTCAATGCTTACTTGCTCGTTATCTCACTTGTCTCCTTCTACACCCCGTCCTTTGTGTCAGCCCTCCGAGTCTAGTATGACATCCCTTCCCCAGAGATCACGACCGTCGGGGGCTCGGGCTGGCGATCTCAGAACATTTATTGCTGGTCGAAGTGGGTTATATAGGGTTTCAGCCCGATCCCTGAGGCCAAATTTTGGCCTGAAAATCGCGGATATCGCCCGATAAGTAGCAGCATATTTATAGAACTCACCAAATGACGTTTTCTGTTTCAGCTACACCGTTGTATAAAACCCCGTGTGCGCCGCTTCCCAATCTGATGAATCCCACTGCAAACGCTTCACTATGAAACCCGTAGGCGTGGGCGATGTTAAGGTTACATTTGAACCGACTCGCCTTAGAGAACTTCCTGACATCTACAAGATGAAAGGCGTCCATCCTAAATTCGCTGGTCCAGGCCATGTCTATTACTACATTCAAGACAGCTCGACGGCAGGAATGAATAGGGTGTTCGATCTCGAGCATCATGTTCTCAAGGTTCCATACGGGAATGAGGCACATGCTAAGGCTAAAGGTAAGCCGGTGAGACCTATGTGACATTACGCTTCTGATGTCGTGTATTCTATTTGATAGGATTCCTCAAGCTGCAGCCAGGAGAAATATGCTTCAGTAGGCTCGATATTTCGCCTCCAGACGGCACCGAAGATGTACCAGTACTTTTCGCAAATGGGAAGTACGTATATCATTAATTTTACCGCCGCACTCCGTTGTACTAATAAAATCGCAGAGATATATTCCGACCTGAAGTGCGCTCGCAGATCCTCGAACTTCGTGACCGTAGCATCCTTGGACCGAGGCATTTACGATCCAACAAGAAACCAGACTATTCAGGGACTTGCCCCACAGGTGGCACCGCTTTCGAGCGTACAGATCCTCCTCCTAAAAGTGTCCGAGGTGGCAGATGCTACTCTTACGGTTTGTCGAATGAAGGACCTTGCATAATCACTGCGCCTTGCTCTTCAGGCGAGTGGTACCTACCACTTATATGATAAATCTTAAGCAAATGCCTGCACAGTTATGTGTATCCTGCCAAGTGTAGTTATGAAATGCGATATCTCATTGTGGCGAAGATTTTTCATATTTTTCATTTCATAACTTCCAAGGAATATTTCATATCTTTCTGGCAATGATTTCATAACTGCCTAACAACTTAAATCATATCTATGTGCCGAAGATTTTTCATTTCATAACTGCCAGGGAATATTTCATATCTTCCTATGTGACAATTTCATAACTATCCAGCAACTTATTACATATCTTTGTGCCGAAGATTTTTCATTTCATAACTCCTAGGCAATCTTTTCATATCTATCTGGCGACGATTTCATAAACACCAGGCAATCTATTTCATTGTTACCCATTGAGATATTTCATTATTTCTAGGCAGTTAATTATATGATAAATTAAGTGAAATAATTCTATTTGAATTGATGAATTGATGCGATATTCTTCATGCTTGCTGGCAGGGGGTGGTGGGCCTATTTCCCAATAACTTTCAATTTGAGGCCATAATCTAATAAGAGTATGAGTGAAAGAGCAAGGAAAAGGCAATTTGTAAACTTTCCCATCAATTACATAATACATTCACACATGAAATTAAGTATTTAATAACAAAAGATTGCCTAGAAGATATGAAATAGTTGCAAGAAAGATATGAAAAGATTGCCTAGAAGTTATGAAATGAAAAATCTTCGGCAGAAAGATATGATTTAAGTTGTCAGGCAGTTATGAAATCGTTGCCAGAAAGATATGAAATATTCCTTGGAAGTTATGAAATGAAAAATATGAAAAATCTTCGCCACAATGAGATATTGCATTTCATAACTACACTTGGCAGGATACACATAACTGTGCAGGCATTTGCTTAAGATTTATCATAAAAAGTGGTAGGGACTAGTGTTCAGGCAAGGCGAAAGACAATAACGCTTCCACGCTCCAAACCCGAAAGGACCTTCTTCGAGTAAGCGACCCAAATATTCTACATCGTGACGTTGCTGACTTTTTCGGGACAGCTTACGATGGACATGGCAATGACGGCTCTCAGGACCGGCCCGCCCGAGGTAGTTGAGAACCTCGATATATGCGCTCAACTTTTCAACATGCCTGCCATCGGCATGGAGGACAACACCGCCTTTGGCGCGGCGCAGCTCAACCTAGCTGGCGCCAATTCCTTCGATTCGAGTAAGTCATATCACGCATATTCGTCTGGGCATCTTACTCAGACGACCGTCTCCAGCCGACACGCTCGAGAACTCTATGGGCGATGCAGGAATACTACACGTCGACGACCGCGACAGCCCAGCCCACTTCACCCACATGCTTTCTCTTTTGGATCTTCCTAAAAGTTTTGACCCCGGACGCTTCTTTATTCTCTACCCAGGATTGTATGTCACTACCGAAGAATTCTCTTCGGTATGCTTTTCTGGGTTGCGTCGCCACGTTGGAACGCCGCCTATTGCGCCCAAGGATGCTACGAAGAGGGAACTACAAGAGGCGGCTAGAATGGCATTGTTGTCCTACGCACCAATGAGCATGTCCCATCGTAAGCAGAGATGGCCATTGGCTGCATTGGCAAATCAGAACACCTTGTATAACCCGCCCGAGGCCATCGCTCCAGAGTAGGTTATCTGACGCCGTTTCACCGACAATGGATGCTTAAATCGTCTGGGACATTGACTTAGGCTTGCAAACCATCAATGGGATTGCACCCACGCCACCTTCCCAGAAGACGGTCTCGTACCCATGACTCGATCGGTGCTAATGAGTTTTATCTGTCGCGCTCTGCTGGGCTTGGTTGTCCTGGTACTCGGTCAAATTGACAGCTCAGTCAAGGCCAAAGTTGACAGTGACGCGTTCCTAGGATCGTTTTCATTTACAACTGAGGACGGGGCTGAACGTCGTGTCGGACCATGGGCTATGGGATCCGGGTGGCGATCGCCGGGCTCGCAGTCAGTCCCTAACCTGGAAGTCAACAGGAACCTTACGAGCCAGCGAGATATTATGAAGCAGCAATTCGATAAATGGGCTTCCTACTGCGACTTATATTCCCGCCATCTCCCTTATGTGATGTCCGCTATTAGCCTGCCTAGGCGAGATCCCAGGCAGGTCGATGATCTTGAACGTGATTACAAAAAGAACCCTGCGCCTCCTACGTCTAGGACTCGCAAGAGAAATCAGAAGACCCAAGGTAAGTTACGTAGTCACCAGATATGCGCGTACCTGCCGACTCTAGTTGCAGGGAAGCAGTCTCAAAAGCCGAGACACAGAGCTTCGAGCGACTCGGAAGACGAATCCAGCGAGACCTCGGACGATTCGGATTATAATCCAAAATGCAAGCCCAGTCCAAAACGCCAACAGAAGCCAAAGCCTAAGTCCTCTACCGACAACGACAATAGTCAGGATTCAGAAGATTTGGACCCCAACGTGGCCTCCGACGCGGCCTCAAATGAGCAGGATAATGCTTACCATCCATCGGATGCAGGCGTATCCGAAGCCGGGACAGCTCCAGCAGGGCCACCGTCATCTTGGTCAAACGCAGCTTCTGCCATCTCAAACGCAAACGGAGACTCAATTGCGGTCTCTCGTGGCACGCGATCTAGAGCGAACACAAAATTGACGGACCGTTTAGGCGCGTGTTTTATCATAGCTTGCTTACAAGCAACCTTACAGTAATCCGTTTAGCGCATCCACCTCCCGCAAAAAAACAGAAGACGGCACCTACCGTAGCCGATATGGACGCCAATCGTGCCAGAGAACCAGGTAAGCGACGTATCCCACATAAATTATACCCGTTGCATAGCCTTCGTCCAGATACGCCGCCTTTATTATGGAGAGGTGATGGATACCAGAAGTTAGTGGGTTCTTTCCCCGGACCTCCCCAAGAGAAAAGGTCGCAATATAACCTTCGCAAGCGGACTCGTCCGATGGAGGTGGCTTTCGAGATGGCAAGCGGCGCGAAGGATGATCCAATGGTGATAGATGATGACGAGGACTCGGGCGATAATTGGGATGAGATGAACGTCCTGGAGGCTGAAGGGCACAATACTTATGCCGGTGGGTAGTTTACACAACTATCTGATACGACTTGTAATATGTTTTACCAGAACTGCCTTCTTACCTCAAACCTATAACCGCAACCGCTATATATTCCGAGCTGGTCGAAGTCGAGAATGCCGTGATAGAGCTCACGAGTTGCGGATGCGATATAAGTATGTCCGATTCGGCGAGCATGGTTTCGGCTTTCCAGGACGCCGTTACATTGAGACCGTTGGACGCCAACTCAGTACCTGCGATCCGTGCTGGATGGATAGGACTGCACGCCTTGCAGTCTAACGTGACTGGACATTCTCTTATGCTGAGGAAACAACGGTCAGTGATCATGACGAGCGCCTACGCAGCTTGGCACTGGCTACACGGGTACATTCCACGGGTCGTTAAGCAGATATTGGACCTTAAAGACAGGTCGGTGCCGTGGCTTTCGAGTCTGATCAACGCCGTCGGCCACAGTATGGGCGATCAGCTGGTCCGGGCTGTATTCAACGCGAAGGATCATGGCATTAACATGCCGGATGCAACCTGCGTAATGGACTTCAGTGCTGATATCAGTGGGATTTCCGGTCAGGCCAGCAAGCATCTCATCGACAACATCGTAACAATCCTTGGAACGTGGATTGGCTATCCCCAAGATATGTACTGGTGGATGTACTTCGTCCACTCGATTCTACGAGACATTGGGCAGGACATCCTCGTATTAGATGCCACATGGAACATGTACCAGCGCGTTAGCAAGGGTTCGTTCCGTGGTACAGGTCCAGTGTCCTTCGACCTCGCAGAAGACTACTCTCACAGATCCAACCATCCGCTGTACGACCCCATGTCCGAACAATGGCGGAGACTAGCGACGCTGTCTTCATTTGTTAACAACAGGATAGACGGTAGATTAGCGTGTCGCAGCGCTGTCCAACCCCTTGTCGCTCTTCCAGTCGACACTGCACCTCCAGAGGTGTCCTCAGTTCTGGACCGTCGTATAGACGCCTTAACAAAGTTTGTGGAGGACTGCCATGCAGTAGTGTTTAAATCTGCCCATATCAACAATCTTGAGCTCTACGAAGCACTTATGACCAAACCCGACTATTTCTGTCCCTTCCGGGAGCACGCTCCAACTAGAATTCACGTGCGTGGCAGCGATGGTCCCTTTGCTCCATCGGTAGTACGAACGTTGGAAGGCGTGTTCAGCGCTCTAGTGGACCGCAGCATCACATTTGGAACGGAATTTTCCAGGAACTGCAGAACCTTTTTCACGTCGGCGGACGATTTTCGCGAGGCTTGCCGTAGCACGGGCGAAACAGCGCCGCGATATTTCTGCGATCCAGGCGCATATGGGCGCTACAATCCTAAGAAGAAAACCGATCTCGTGGACGAATATTGGCGTGAATTGCAGGAAAACAGATGGCCTGGTCTGGACGTTCTCGTGGGGGAGCGGATTCCATTTATGGTTTGTTTCCGTTTCTTCAGGCCCGTCGACGGTCCCCACTTCAAACAACTTGGGGAACTTTGCGCATTCTTGTTGACGGTTGACTACGTCTATGCAGGGGTCGTCGAGCCACCTTCCATTGATGACATAGGTCAAATAATTCAGATCGTCAACAAAGGAGCAGTAAGAGGGCTAGAGCTTACGGGGCTTCTTCCTACATGCTTCGAGACGGTGAGTGGTAGCAAAACAAAGCCTAAAGTGTCCGCATGCACTGAGGGTCTTCGCCGGGCCTACAATGTGACGAAGAAATATGTAGAGGACGACTTTGTCGTCGACGCTGCCCTAGAACAAAGTGTTACTCATTCCGTGGGCATGGACTATGCGGTTGTCGAGAATGCGCTATGCAAGTTCTCTCGCGCCGTGAAACGCGGATACGTCACCATATCGTAGATGGCTAACGTTTGTATACGAAAATTTCCAGTTATTTTTTTTGATTGACCTCCCTAAAATACGAGCCGTGTTTTTATGGCGCGCCATCCCTATCCCTGGCGCAGGATTTAAAACTCTCCCTCCTCTTCCCCTAACCATTCGCAAATGGCATGGTCATTTTCTCGCGGTACGGGATTGCCAGTGGATTATGGATTGAAATGGGCGTTTAAACGAGGGCGCGTGCGAGTTTGTACTAACGGGATCTAGTAGTCTCCTAACCGTTACTGGAGCTGAAGTTGACTTAAATTCTAATTCAAGAGTTTCCGGTTCCGGCGAATTGAGCTACTTATTTTCGTTCGGGAACTTGAAAACCCGTTCAGGAACATCGACCGCGGCGACCACGAGCTCGACTACTACGAGGTTCGAGTTACTAGTAGCCGCTGCCATTCGGCTTCATCTCATGCCTCCTAGGCTGGCTGGTAACCTTCGCGTACCCCGAATCCTGATAGGTACTATAGTACATATATCATCTTCGACTCATAGACTGCGTATGCGCAGCGTCGAGTCTGTCAATGCTGCGGCTGCGCCAACTCGGAAAAGCATATGTACTGTCATGGTATTTAATCGAGTTAACTTGTAGTCTTCACTTTGGAGCCATTACTATCGGACTATAGCCGACCTCCCTTCAAGTCGCTTCACTGCAATGACCTTGCTCAGAGGCAAAGGCTTGCCAGCAGCTCAAGACACGGAGCCTTTTTTCATCAACTCGTCCCCTATGCAAGGCGTCGGCTTGGTTTCTCGTGTTGTAAGGCGCAGAGAAAACCACTACATGTTGCCTCGCTCCCCGTCGTCCCCAACCCCACACGGCCACTGCGACGCAGTCGCCACACCAATATCTGGAATCCGAAACGCAAAATTTAACAGGGATTATACTCTTACGCACGGCAAGTGACTCGGGTAGTGGCTCCGACAACTTATCGGATTCTCAATGTTTTTTTTTTCCAGTTTCTGAACTTGAAGTAGATCCATTTCAAATAACCCTTTGGGACAGAGCCGTCCCACTTGGTGCGCCGTCTTCTGGTTCATGGCACATCTTCTTGCTAACCACCGATGCTACAGCTCGCGCCATTGACTTTGGGAAGGCTCGCATGTTTGATCCTTCCGACGACCACATCTCGGCCTTCTCTCAATTACACACTCTAGACATGCTGCCCGCGCGGGGGTTGACCGAAGTCGATTTTTGGAACTTGTTTTCAAAATGTCGATCCTGCCGTCATTTTATGACAACGAGAACGATTCCTTACCATATCTGCCCCACTCCGGGTTAGTGTTTTCTCATTGGCACTTCATGATTACCAGTCGCTTACTGTGAGCACTTACTGCAGGAACCGAGCTCAAGCTTACGTTTGCTCTGAACGACAATTTAAAGAAAAGAGTCTATTTCATGTTGTTGCTTGATGTCCATCGGGCTGACCATTCCTCGGGTGTTCAGGAGGACATCTTCAGGGCGATGTTCTACGTTTGCAGGCAGTGTGGTCGGTATATGACGCAGAGAGTCTCAGGCGAACACCACGAGGATGCAGACTTAGGGGATTACACCTGCATCAACTCGAGTCTTCTACTGCTCGCCCCGGGGCCAGCCAACGGCGCAGACTTGAAGGACGTTTCGATTACTGGAAAAGATAGGCTGGGAGCTGCAGCCCAGGAATTTCCCGCACTAGAGCCACTATACATGTAGTACTCGGGATGGGAGCGCCACTGCCAGTGCAATATATATGTCTGCCTCGGGAAGCACGGGTATTTCTGAGTCCGGGCCAAGATGATCCAGCGGCTCGCCGCATGTTAACGTCAGCCGCGTGTCAAGGTTTTCTGTTTAAAAATAAGTACAAGCCTCATCGGGCTGTGGAGTCTCAGGCCTTCAAACTTCAAGCTCCATCAGGCAGGCCTGCCTCCACGCTAACATCGCTCGGGCCATCATTGCGCTTTGCATCAATTACTAGTATCAATATTCGCTGGCTCTCGCGGCCCCATCCGAGTCTCTGTCTACAACAGTCAACTCCAAATTCCAATGCACCCGCTATCTACCAATACCCCCCTACTCCATCCACTTGGAGGGCTTGAGCCTTGCATGCCTGGCGCTTGGATTGAACCTCCAGAAGCGCTGACTCAGAAATTCATCACGGTGGTCTGCAGTGAGCAAATTTCCCTTGCCCTTGGCGGCCCTGCTTGCTCTTATCTACTACCCATAGACCTTCCTGATGCGCCTGAGAACACCTTGAACGCACCTTCGCACATCATTGCCCCTGTACAACCAGAAGCTGCATCTACTGCGGGGTCAAACCTGGCTACCCCTGGGCCTCAGGCTGCATCGGGGCTCTCGCCCTTGAAGCTACCTGAAGGCCCTTGGCCGCCTGAAGCCATCAATGCTTTCTTCCCCGCCGATGGACCTCATAACTTTCCTCCGCCTTCAATTGAGAACACATTTCACTTCGAGCCTAGCGCCGGCAACGATTTGCCACCTTTATCCATGGCAATGGCACTCGGAGACGAGGCCCAGGTGGCCTATAAATCTATGCTTGCCAAGTCACAGCAACTGCAAGAACTTTTTCCGCCACCTGCGAGCAGAGCAAAGGCCAGACTATTTGTAGATGAAGATGGAGCCGTTGCCAGCGATTCAGCTCAGGATGAATTTGCCGAAGTACTTCTGCCCAAGCTTTATTTGAATTGTTGGGACCAATCTGACGGTTCAATGCCTAGGAATTAACCCCTGAGAACCCTATGTCGGGTTTTTCTCGTTCAACAATGGGAGAATACTTCAATATCGCCATTGATATCAGAAACGTGCTTGCATTAAGACAATCCGTCGTCATTACCGACATCGGCAACCGTCTTGGTGAGCTTGCTGTAAAGCTCGACGTCTATGACGCAGACGGTGCAGTACTCGCGGCCATTGATAGGGAAATAGAACTTATGCACGAGGTCGACATCGAGAATAGCCTATGCGTCAACTTCTACGGCCTAGAATACTTTCGCTCAAAACTCGAGCCCTCGGGTGGCCCATCTTTTATGGAGAAAAATAACCTTCTCTGTGTCAAGATTCAGAACTATCTGGAAGCTCACGAAAACGCCAGTAATGCGGCCCACCAGTTCCTCAAGGACCCGTCTTCTCTCAGGGAGCATCGCTTGTCACCATTTTTCTCGCACAGCTGGGCTATCCAGAGTAAGCCTTCTGCGTACTTACTTTCCTGATTATCTGGCTCAGCTGTGTTAATATAGCCCCCTGAGCAACCCACGAGCTTACAACGTCAATATCGGGGGAAAGGCTGGCAAGATTTGCAGCGCGTTTACCGTTTGTAAATTATGTCTTGAACTTGGAAGAATTCGTCCTCATGCCGCGCATCATCACGGTTGTCCCAAAGTGCGCACTTATCACTCCTAGCTTTTGGACCGTTCGATATTGGCGCGATTCAATATTCTGTATAATTGTATGATGTACATGGAACACATGTAATTAAAGTATTAGTACGTAGGCTTTTGGTAGGCGTAGCGTTAGATGAATACAAACTCGCAGCTCCGAGGGCGAACAGCATCCCTGGCAGACCACTCAATTTTCGAAATTGGCGTACTGCATCCTGACTATGTCAGATCTCAGGAGCCGTTTCAGAAACCAGACCAAGAACCAGTCCATTCCAAAACGACGTACGTCGCAGTCAAGGTTCGCAGTCAAGGTTCGTTGCTGCTGCAGTAAAATTCGTTATTGACTATCCGTGCAGTCAACCTGTCATGCCCTACCTGCGCCTACCGGATCAGTGATGGCCTGTCGCTGCGGCTTCAGAACACAACCACGTCGACCAAATGCAATTTCTCGCCCAAACCGGCCACTGGCACTAAGCCGTAGTCTTTCTTCTCCAACCGGCGCAAATAGTACTGCAACAAAGTCTGACTCGCAATCGAGGATAGACAACTCAATGGACGACATGCAGCCCGACTCCACAATATTCGAAGCCTCGGAAGGTCTGCGATGCTTGGCCTGTGGCAGAAGATTTGCACAGTCAAACGCCTATAGCGTCCATATGGGTAGCTGTCGACCTCAAAGAAAGAGAATGGCCAGCGCTCTTCAGTCAGCTCAGGAGGATTATGGGAGAAAAAAAGCTCGAACCAACAAGCCCAGACAGCCGCAGCTATTCCAGTCCACCATGCCGGTAACGGGACCTACTACTGTTGAAGTGGGTATTTGCAGGTCATTTGTCCATCGGTTTTCAGATGATTTATTAATCGCAGACGGAACCCGATTCCGCCATAGTTTTAGACCGTCCAGCGGAGGAAAGTCCGCTTTCTCTTGCAGAGGGAAGGCCACGCCGAGAAAATCGTCCGTTGCCCTTGCGTTTCCGTAACGATCAACCGACACAACTACCTAGCCTACCTCCCAATGCAATTGAACCAGTGCCCACAGGCATTACTTCGAATTCTCAAAACGCCGACGATGCCCAGCCGCCACGCCAGATCTTGAAATCGTTATGTAACATTTTTGGTCTTTTCCGACAGTATCATGCTGTTGCTTTTCCTTCCCATGACCCCGACGCAGAAACACAACTTTGGGACGTATCAGATTTGGCATCCGAGGACGACGTGGACTCGGAAGCCACTTCAACAACGCTGTTTCAGCCGTACCCCAACAAGAATGCCTTCTTACTTGGAGAGTGGTACTGGAATGGGGGTCTACAAAAGACAAAGGACGGCTTCAAGAAATTGATAAACATTGTCGGCGACAAGTCGTTTGACCCTGCAGATGTTACAGACGTGTCCTGGGATGCTCTCAATAAGCGCCTCGGAGAATCCAATGACTCTGAAGATTCCTGGCTCGACCAGCCAGACGCCGGGTGGTCAGAAACACAAATAACTCTATCCATTCCTTTCCACAAGAATACGCCCAACCCAGGTTCTCTGCAATATACCTTCCCTCCCTTTCGCCACCGAAGCGTCGTATCCGTTCTAAAGGAAAAGATGGCAAATCCGGAGGACCTCAAGAATTTCCACTTTGAACCGTACGAGTTGCGATGGCGGCGAAGAGACATGCCTCATACAGAATCAACCAGGGTGCACGGGGAATTATACACATCGCCCGCATTTCTGGAGGCACATGAGGAAATACAAGGAATGGCTGCGGAGCCTGGATGTTCTCTTCCACGGGTGGTGGTGGGCCTTATGTTTGGCTCTGATGGCACTCATCTCACGTCGTTTGGGAATGCTTCTTTGTGGCCGTGCTACATGTACTTCAGAAACGAGTCAAAGTATCGCAGGTGCAAACCTAGCTGTAATCTTTGTAACCATCTAGCGTATTTCCAAAAGGTTCGATTTCCCTGGAAGTATCTATCGATATATTATTCTAACACTTTGTGGTTTACGCAGATACCACCGGAATTCAAAGACTTCGCGGCCATCCATTCGAGTGGCAAAGGTCCAAGCGAGGCATTTATGACTCACTGTCAGCGGGAATTTCTTCACGCACAGTGGAAAGAATTGCTCGATGATGATTTTTTGGAGGCGTACGAGCATGGTGTGGTGATAGAGTGCTGTGACAGTATCAAACGGCGTTTTTATCTCAGAATATTTGCCTACTCGGCGGATTACCCAGAAAAGTTCGTCCATCGCTATTCTTCAGATGAAATTCTCTCTCGTCGAACCATCTTCCAGAATTCTTCTTAGCAGTATTCGCAACATGGGTAATTGTCCCTGTCCGCGATGTCTCATTCCGAAAGATCGTAGCCATCTTCTAGGAACCAAACGTGATCAACGTCAACGAATCAGCATGGCCAGGGTTGATGATCTGAGCTACAGAGCAAAGATCTCAAGCGCCCGTGAAATTATTTATAAGAATAACCGCACGGTGGACAGTGTGCTGGTTCAACGTCTGCTTAAACCAGAGTCGCTAGCTCCGATTGAAGTATTTTGTTCTTCTCCCCATCCAGCACAAACTTATTGAACGGCGCTTTTACAGAATGCCTTTTCCGAAAGATTATCTCGCTTTGGATTCAACTTATTTGACATTTTTTTGGTGGACTTTATGCATGAATTTGAACTCGGAGTCTGGAAGAAGGTCTTTATACACCTGCTTCGGATTTTAGAATGTGTCGATGGGGCAATTATCAAGTTGGACCGAAGGTAAAAAAATCTTTGAAGGCCGGGAATCCCTCTTTTCATTATCTTGGATTAGGTTTCGGAACGTGCCGACATTTGGCCGCGACTCTATAAGGCGTTTTACAAACAGCGTCTCTGAACTGAAGAAATTAGGCGCACGAGATTATGAAAATATTTTACAAGTAAGTAAAACTCCCGTCTGTACTTTTTGTCACAACTAAATATTATCTTATAAGTGTTCCATACCAGTTTTTGAAGGTCTTTTGCCAGAGCCACACAACACAAACGTAATGGATATTTTGTTTACTCTAGCCCATTGGCATGCTCTAGCAAAGCTTCGACAGCATACAGATCTGTCACTCATCTGCCTGGAATCGGTTACGGTACAACTCGGTAAGTTGTTGCGGAATTTTCAGGAAAAGACTTGTTCCGCATACGAGACGCGAGAGCTCAAGCGTGAAATGGAATCTCGGGTTCGACGAACGGCAAGCAAATCCAATACAACCTCTGGAGATGCAGTTGGCGTCGGTGCGTCCAAAGCCTTGCTTGAAATCGTTTCTTTGATTAATGATAGATCCGCTTTCGTTCCTACCTCTCTTCCAGAAGCAACGGCTTCAAAGGCAGCCAAGGTGGCAGCCAGACACCGCAAGACGCTCAACCTCAACACGTACAAAGACCATGCATTAGGGGATTACGTGGAGTCCATCAGACGAAATGGGACGGTTGATTCTTACTCAACAGAGTCGGCGAGTCACCTGTCGATAGCTTTGTTGTGCACTTCCAAAGCTTACTTACTTGATCCATTTTAGATGGAATTGGACCACCGCTCTCCAAAGTCACGCTACCTCCGTACAAGCCGCAAAAACTTCGAAAAACAGTTGGGTAGTATTGAGCGACGTCAAGCTCGTATTCGCCGAATTCGACAAAGACTGAACAAGAGCGGCAGGATCCAAGAGACGCTTCTCCATGAGAAGGGCCCGGAGTCGCCGACCTCGGATTACCACATCGGAAAGACGCAGAATCACCCTCTCGACCTTGGAGTCATCGCCCGAGAAACCAGTCACGATCCTGCCGCGAAGGTATTGATTTTATTATCCATGCTTGTAACCTGATCAAATTTATTGATTGCGATGTAACATTTATTGAAGAATTTTACAAAGCACCTGCAAGAGCACCTCCTGCCTAGGATTCACACCAGGCTCGAAATTATGGAAGAAATCGTTGGATCCCTTGCTACAAGCGCCGTAAAAGGGGCGCAAAATTCGGTTCTAATCAAAGACAATCGCATCTATGAGCATAAATTAGCTCGCTTCTACCATACAACATACGTCGTGCGGCGGTCAGAGGACGTCATAAATCCTAGGACATCACATTGTAACATCATGCTACTATCCGATCTCAAACCAGGCGATGCGAGTTGCTTGGATTCAACGGCCACCCATCCTTATCTTTATGGTCGTGTCATCGGAATATACCATGTCAACGCTGTCTACATTGGTCCAGGTATGAAGGGGTACGAATCAATGTGATTCGATTTCCTCCACGTCCGCTGGTTTCAACTCGACGCTGCTCAAGTTCGATCTGGTTGGGCTTCCTTGCGTCTCGATCGCCTTTGCTTTCCGCCAATGGCTGGCAAGGACTCTTTCGGTTTCGTCGATCCCAGCCTTGTACTTAGAAGCTTCCATTCGACACCAACATTCTCTTTAGGGAAGCGTTACTCAGATGGAATTGGCCTTTCGTGCATGTCTAGGGATGGCAACGACTGGAAATACTACTACGTGAATAGGTCAGCAGGATACAGTTCTTTCCTGTCCTTGATTTGCTGAGAACATTTCAGGTTTGCTGACCGTGACATGACCATGCGATACCATTGGGGGCTAGGCATCGGCCACACATACTCTCACGGTCGGGATAATCGAACGCAGCAATACTTAGAGGCCTTCACTGTGCAAGATCCTGAAGATGTTGAGGCCGAGGATCCTTCCAACAATTTTACTCAATCTGGCGCAGGTGTCGAGACCAGACGCGGTAATGACGAAAATGAGCAAGTCGGCGATAGGGAGCTTCAAGATTCCGAACCAGAGGATCAAGACGTGGATTTCGATGACACAGATTCATCTGCTTCGTCTGCAAATGGTGATTGGGACAAATGCAACGATTCTGATGGAAATGAAGCTTAGAAGGGCACGATGGGCGATGAAACACATCGAGAAAACTGTCGAAGGCATACAGGCCTGCTGAAGGAAAGTGTTTTGGACGAGTATCGGGCGCAAGAAATCGGACGGCCTCAGCGTAAAATAACTCCCTGGATCTGAAGCGATAATTACATGTGGATGAGGAGCAATTTATAGTGTACTACAACGAACTTCCTTGTGATGGTACACTGGCTGAAAGCGATCAGGCCAGCCAGCAGAAAAACGAGACGTCTGCTGAACCCCCGGGAAAGTCTTCGCCTTTGTGATGGTGGCTGTGCTTTATTCACAAGTCCTCCGACCCGGCGCCGCGGCGCTCGAAGGCGGCGCGCCGCGGTGCATACATTCCTCAGTATCGACTGAGTGTGATCGCTGTGGCACTCAGGCTAACGCATGCACTCCACAGTATCGACTCGCCGCCAGTGTGATCATTGCGATGCTTATGAAGTTGAAGATGAAGCTGAAGCCTTCCGGCGAGCATTTGATTTTTGAAGGGTCTTAGCGCAGTAGTAGAACGACTCACCTTGCGCAGCAATGCTTACTAGATAGACCTTACCGAATTTTAAAACAGGTACAAACCGGAAGCAGCTAGTAGGTATGATTAGGTTTCCACCGTGACTGCGGTTGGCATTGAGGATATAAAAAGTGGGTTTGTTGGTTGATAACTTGAACTCGAACTTCCTGCTCTTAACACAAACAATCCTGGTTGACATACTAGGAATCCCTATGCCTAACAACGAAAACTCCTCCAGCGATGCCTTGCAACTTGGGCCCAGAAAAAGGCCGTGAGTCAGTCCTAACTTTTTTTGCTTCAAGTTGTTGACTATTCGAACTTTCAAAAAGTCGCTCCACCGACCCTCTCGTCCACCATGGGCGCCATTTCGGGCGCTCAATACACGCTCTCTGCAACGTACATGCGCTGATCAACAATGGGATCATTCATATGGGCGAATGTTCTGAGGAACCAGAGGAGGTGTTCTCTGCACAGTGAGATTTCCTTGACTCCCCCACGCCTTTTCAAACGCAACCTCGGATTTACAGAGAGCGCCGAGAACACAAGGTGTTCTTATCCTTGTTGAGAAGCGTCCCCGGCCTTGAAGAGAGAATAATGACGACAGATTCAGAGGAGGAAATTCATGGTATTGCGTCTCTGGTAGGTCCAATTTCTTATGCGCCTGTCAGTGGTAGTATCGTACAAGCTCAATCAATGTTACTCCTTCTGATAGCTGCAAAAGGGAGCATCCAGCGCTAGGTCTGACGATACGAAAAGTCTCAAGTCATCAATAATAGACTGGCTCCTGCCCGCGGGTGAGCCCCTCATCCCTCCCATAGCACGTAATATGAAAGTGGATCGTGGCTTCAACCACGAGAGAACTGGGGCACTTCTTTGTCCGGCGGGCGTCGATTGGGCTGATGCAGAGTAAGCGCCGCCCACACTTTCTCTGCTTATGTTGTTGTGTTGTTAATCTGCTGTCAAGAATAAAGGAGAAGCTTCGCACTGGCGAGTTTTCCGTGTCGGGCGATCAATGGCCAATATTTCTGTATGGCTCGTACAAGTATGACGACGAGAACCCTTGGCAAGGCCTGTTACAGAGCGCTATATTGGTCAAGGTCAGCAAAATCTCTACAAACTGTATACTTGCTGACTGTCTCCCAGACGTTCAAGCACATATTTACCTCACCGAGCTCTGTGGATAGAGAGGCAAAGGCAACGCGGTCGGGAAATGCCCGTATTCACGGCATGACTAGTGTGACTTGCGCCTCCATCGCATATGCGGCAACGCAGGCAAGATTTTTCCTCCATTCTCTTTTTACATATCGTATCATAGCTTACCCTTGTGATCAGGCACGATTTGCATTATCTTCCTCTAGTGTCTTCAACCGCACGGATACCACAACAGATTCTGAGCGGTTTTATAACAGTATTCTCGAGCTGCTTGAGGATCCGGACGAAACAAGTGAAGTCAACAATCTACTAGCCTGGTGGAACCGGTGAGTCGTCTACTGCTCATTCATCCTCTAACAATGCCTAAAGCTGCCAATCCTCCTTGCTAGTCAGGTGTTTCCAAATTACACTGCAAATTCGAGGCCGGTTTCCAAGAATAGTGCTTTAGCAAAGATAAAGGCTAAAAGAGCGGCAGCTAAGCGAGCCCTGCAGAATGCTAATACGAATGCCTAATTGTTTCGCGGTAGTACCATGTCCATCAGATATTGTCAGCTGCTAGTACTACTATGATATGATGTGTAACTGTATAGCAATTGATCTCTCTGCAGTGCTATGGCATAACGCGATGAAAGAGCAAAACATTCGTTGCATTCGATACTGATTGTGATGCACTGGCAACAACGATATCTTGGTCACCTGAGAAAATCTGTAAGACATATTTGGTTTTGCTGACGGAAAAATGAAGACGTGTAGCTTTTGTGTGAAATGTCAGTCTAATGAATGTTTTCATAAAGATATCTACAATACTTTTACGATACATCCAAAAGATTCTTGGCTCTTGCTGCTAGCAGCAGCCAGGCATTGGTTATTCCAATGATATCTTCAATTCTATCTCCTCCTTGTCGGAGACTGCCGGGTGGTTTTATGCCACCAGTGGGCCCATTTGTTGCACTTGTGAATAAATTCATCGGTTGTGCAGTAGATTGGCGCTGAGCCTCCGACTTATTCATGTCAACTACGTTGGCAAGGCTTCACTTTGTTATCAACGGTGGCAACCTTTCGCCTATTTTATATCCTGATCACGTACTTCTCTTGATGGCATACCTGAGCAATTCTGCAAGGCTTTCGGTGTTGCGTATTCTTTGCCTTGGACAAGAAGACTTTGATGCACTCGTTAAGTACGTGCTAGTATGTTCAATCTTGTTTGCTCCGATCCCAGCACACTCCATTGCTTATCTGGGTGATTTCACAAGGCCCAACCTCCCTTGTATAAGTTGACAACACTGTGTGCGCTCCGAGGGGTTGTCAAATCTTTTACACAATTCTGCAGACGAAATGCCTCGACAACTTCAAAAGGCTCACTGCCCATTATATTACTTGCACGTTCTTATCGGCACATCAATGCTTTGTTGCAGTTGTGGCACTGTACCAGTAGCTTACGCCTTGTCAGTTCTGAGCAAAGTACCCCCTTTGTTGCTTACCTGTGTGATGATGCAATACCCAGCCCCTTATGTTTAAGTTGACACCACCGTATTTGTTCAGCAGTCTTTGAATATTTGTTCAATTTAAAAAAAATTATGACCGGTGACCCAATGTTGACCTCTACCTGTATGCATTCCAAAACTGGACTGAAACTACTAGTTTGGCTTATTTGCTCAACGGGAATACGTCATGTGGATATCGTTATTTAGGCCAGATTCAGCGTCCTATAAATGGCGTTAAATGTGAGGGTACAAGACTTAATATTATTGGAGACTTTCTGACGATCTTCGAGCCATATATTGCGATCTATATGCTTCTCTGCCGCCTCCCAATTTCCCGATGGCTGGAGCCTGGAGAGGGTGACGAAAATGAGTCAGGGCAATTGATGGCCATGGGTTGCCGTCCTTCCATATTTTGGGGGTAGGTACTATACTCTCTGTCCGAGATCGACAGATCTGTCACCCCTTGTATTTATCTAAATAAACCCAGTCAATGACCTTCAAACTCGGCCCAAGCTACCGGCAGAAGCAAGCAAAAATAAATTTGTGATTACTGTGTATTGGCGTTCATTGCTTGTCAAGAGTCAACGGCATTTGCTATTCCAAAGGCCTTGCCGAGTATAAACGCCAACGGTCCCGAGTGGGGCTCATGCCTGGCTTTGAGTATTTGACCGAGATCCCTGATATCAATTGTACGTAGAAGTACAAATTCAATTATGGGTTATGCTTCGTGGACAAGGGAGGGAAAGTGGCGTAGCGCGGTCGTCAGCAGTATACTCTACGGTGCCGCGCTATTATAGTACAACGTAAAATCGGAAAAAATGGATGTCGACCTAATCATACGAACAGATTTTAAACGAATTTATATGGAAAATCGATCCCATAGGCTGCTGAGAATTGGGCAGGTTTGCGGCCGCGACTGTGCTTATGGGTGAATTGCAAACCTGCGTCTACGTAGGGTTGCAGAGTCACTTCGTTTAATACATCGTCTTCGGGTATCCAATTGTTAAACGAGACGTCTACTTTCCTGAGCCTTGCGATGCCAGAATTGGCGCCAGCCTCTTGCTTTCGCTTTATGAAATCAAGCAAGCTCCTCTCCGAGAAATTGGCGGGGTCCTCGCAAATGAATTCCTCTAGGTTAGGACACAGAGCCCGTTCGATTTCACCAGATTTGTCGCTCGCCGATAACTCTGTAGATACTTGCAGTGGCGCGAAGCGTGCTAGAAGCTCGTCGTCGAGACGGAACTCATGGTTGTCGTTTACGAACCCCCTGAGTGTAGGTCTAGGCAAATGCAAACCCAATGCAATCACGGACAAAGACGTCAGTCCCGGAAGGCGTTGGAGGCATTCAAGGAATTTGTCCTTGGAGAAGGCCACGGGGGAAACGACGAGAGTGCGAATATCATTGGGTGACTGAAAAAGGACAGAGAGTAATGTTTCCGCCCCATCTTTGCATAGGGTTTGGAATTCGACCTCTTTAACAGCCGGGATAAGGAGCACTCGGCATACAGGCAAGAGAGTTGGAAGGTCGTCGTGAATGGCCAATTTTTCCAGAAATGGAAGGGAAATAGGCAGTATGGCTGGTTGGCCGTCGGAATGCTAAATGGCCTCTTTGACTGAAAGACTCTTCAAAGATACGCAGGAACGAAGTACTGTGGAGAGTTCATCAATGGTCATAATGGAAGTGGGTTCCATAAATTCCAGAGGTCCTTCAATTGAGAGATGTGTCAAATGGGACCATATAACGGGAAGCTGGCTAACGTTGGCGAGATCTTGGTTAAGGCACAATTCGTGTAGGTTAGGCGCGCCGAAAAGGTCTGCTTGATTTATGATAATGGAAACCTCTTCAGACGATTTCGAAGGGAATGGTGACCGGAAATTGACGGTCATAGATTGGAGAGACGGAAAACTGTCCTCACAATGCGCGGCGATACGACCTAATTGGCTGAACGCGGATCCATCGAAAGTTAGATTGCTCCATCGTGACGTAGAGTGGGCGATGGATTTGATCACTGTATCCAGGTAGATGGGCAGCGGAACACCGCCACCTGCATAGAAAGTGATGCTGAGCGGGTGATATCCTGACCTGCGCAGCCACTCATGTAGCCCCAGCGCATGTTTCTGCGCCAGATGAAGAATATCGATGTTGAGATTGTCGGGTTGTTCGAACCATCCTTTCCCTGGAATAGGGATGTGGATCGACGCCCAGAGTCGGGGAGTAGAGAGGGCGACTTGTCGCCAACGGCTGCACACACGCGTGAATAGCAGTGGCGCATCGGATGTTCTCATGATCGCATTGTGGTTCGTTGGAAGGCAATGTTGAAATATCGCGCGTAGGTTGTCATCTGTAAGGCGGCGGGGGAGAGAGAACAGGGCGTGGTAAGGCTCCAATTTCAAGGATAATTCTTCCTCCTTGTCGCAAAGATCATCATAAATTCGTTCTATGCGAAGCCTCTCCTTGATTACCTTGTCGAATTGAGCAAGTGGTGCAGATAGAGACGACGTGATCTGAAGGATCTCGTCTGGCGATGGAACGTAATTGGTGTTCAGGTATGGAGTGGGAGGAAGTTTACTGTCGGAATCAGATGCCATCGGAAAGGGAAACAAATTGGGGGGTGAACGAGGTAGTAGTAGGATGCTGGTCGTAGATAACTGGTAGAATAATATGCAGCTGGGCGCTCCACGAATCGATAACACCTTGTTGACCTCTATTGATCTGGATGAAAGCTCAAACGGGAGATAAGATTAGATTAGATCAGACCTGAAATAATGAGACCATTTTTTTTTTGCCACTAACCACAGAGAGCGCAATGCTTCTGAACGAGCTCCCATTGAATACAGTCTCTCATATTCGATCAAATTTATCTTTCATCCCCAACATTCAAGCCACTTGTTGACCAGAACCCCATATTGGCATATCCAAGATGACGTGCCTGACACCGCCAAGTTCAAACATCCCACCTTGTTTCCATTCAACATGGCATCGGTTTGCAGGCTGTAGTGCGCCACCCTCTTGCGGTTGCCGAAGTATTGGCCATGCATCCTCTTCAATATCGCAATGGACCCCACCCCACTTCTAGACGCATCTTCGTGCTCGAAGAGTTGCTCCATTGAAATCTTCGTTTTCTTTTCAAGTATTTCCACTGGCAACGATGCATCGGCAAAACAAGAAAAAGCACGCGGACGTAGAGGGGTGGAAATGATCACGAAATATCGCCTTCTACACGTCAATGCGCCGCCATCGTTTTCGATGTCAACTATGTCTCATCACTTCCCCCATCTACAGCCTTTTTTGCGCAAGACGCTCGTCAGCTCAGGACCTTCCAGCTGAACTGCCAGGTGGATTTCGACACGCTCTGAGATGAACAGAAATTTCGCCACGCGCGTTTACACAAGCATATTCGCATGCACTCTCAAGGCCAGTGATCACGACTCGGCGGCATTGTCAACCATTCACTTGACAGCCGGTGCGTTTATGGAGCTGGGCATAGACTAGATTCGGAGGCTATGCCCATATAATTATCCCGATCTCTTCTTATCCCACTTTCGGTTTGAGAGGCGAAGCGCCTCGCTCGACCATGGCATGCACTTCAACACCTTCATAGCTCTTCTCTTTCAGGTGCCGTTGAGGCTAGATCTCCACCTCTGGGACCTGTCCCTGGCACTTTCTATTCCATCCAGAAAGGAAAAGGGAACCGCTGAAGAATTCTACGATCTCAGGGTACTCCTGGAGCTTTATTTTCGCGACGTGTCCAGCAGCTGCACCGCGTACTTTTTCAAAGTCGTGGCAGTCTCCCCGGGAAGTACCACCTTCACCCGTTGCTCCATTCCTCGCATTCACGGAGAGCAACTGGCGTGGAAAGCATCCCCTACGATGCCTCAGACTCTTCGTCCGTCCCCAACGACCGCCTCTGTCATATGCTCTCCATTTTCCACGGTGATGATCCTACCTTCCGCTCTTGCCCAGGGCTCAATGACGACCTCCTCGATTGGCTGGCTGCGGATTCGGAGGGAGAAAGCTCATTCAAAGCGGAAGACCTGGAGCATCTCACTATTTCCAATTGCACGAACTCCAAGCCGGGCGCGATGCGCCGCTTTGTCCGTGCATGGATCATCGCTGTCGTCCGTGGTAAGCAAGACGACGTCGACCTGGACGGCGGTAGTGCTCATGATCAAGGGCAGTCGTTTCCGCTTGAAAGTTGATCTGAGGGTTCGTGGAAGAGCCCCGGTGTTCAAGTTAGAAAAGGAAGACATTCTTTGGTTTCGTTCACTCGCGCGACTCTCCTGTCCAGTGGATGTTTCTTGGGAAGTAATGGGTGAGGATGGTAGATACGTCGACATCATGCCCCGAGTCGACTCCGAACATTTTATGGACGTCCAATACTCAAGATTAGATTAGATTAGACTCGTCCTTTACGGACTTGTTGCACATATAATCTCGCATCTACAAAATCCAACAAGCATTCCACCGTTTTGAACGTCGGAGATTCGTTTTATTTCTTCAGATATAAATATATCTCTTCCTTTCTGAACCGCATTTCCGAGAACCTTTTGCAGCCGCCGAGACGCTGTGAAAGTGGGACGCGATGCCGACCAGTATGACGAAAAACTGATGACCGTGTTCCGAATATGTGGCCGACCCTGGATCATTTTTTAGTTTTCTAGCCCTCCTCCAACTTTATACAGTCTATTCACATGTCCGCCTCTTGACCACACTCTCACCAGCAAAAGCGACGCTAGTGGGGCAGCTGACCATCCATCTCCTAGCTCTGTGATTCTCTCTGCGCGACTTTCAAGGGCACTGACTCCATTCCCCACACGGGTAGAGGGTCATCTGATACATACCCCACATCCTGCTGAAATCCGTTCGACAGACTTGATTCGGTGTGTAATTTCATTGGGTTGTTCGCGACACGAGCGGGTGCTGATGTCCTTCAATTCGTCTTCCCATATCTCCTCACTCGACTCCAAATGACACATTTGTTCGCGTTTCTCGTTGTACCAACGTGATCCCACCACGTACTTGGCTGGAAATAAAACAATCATATGTCATCTGATATATGATATGTGATCCCTTTCGTGATTCGCATATCGAATTGGATTGCCCACTACCCGGCGGTTTTATTGCTCTCTTCTCTACCACCGGCATTGGCGTTGGGGTTATCGGGAACCTTCTTCCTGCGAACACGTCCACGCCGCCCGCCGCCACTACTCGCGCCACGTAACATCGTACCACCACATCCTTCCTATAACCTCCACCACACACCACCTCACTAACCCAACTATGGTCCTCGGCGCTCTATTCAATTTCTCCGCCAGCTCTTCCACGACGCCTGTCGAGAAAGACAAGCGTGCTAGTATTTCATCCACGGCTTCGAGCTCAGATTCAGAATCCACCGCGTCCGGATCTTCGGGCGCCCGCGACAGCTCGACGATGGGCAGCAAAGAGCGTGCAAACGGGACAGGGGCAGAGGAGGGCGACTCGTTGTTGACGCCTGCTACGTCGAATTACAACGACATGCAGGAGATGCTTGGGGGTGCGGGTCCAAGTGCGAAGGCTGCCTCCGATTCCACACCAACCACACCCACCATCCCCACCCCCACCCCCTCCTACACCTCCATCTACACCACCCCACCTCCCATAACCTACCCCTATACCCCCGCGATCGCACTCAGCGACCTGCCAGGGATAGCCTACGCGCTGGAGCTGTTCCTCAGTTCCAAGATGTTCGAGAGTGAGGCGTATTGTCGGGAAAGTGATGTGCGGATGGAGAGGCTGTATTTCGCGACAGGCTATGGGCTTATTCAATGTGTGAAGGGGTTGATGAGCTATGAGGATGATGTAAGTGGGTTTTTGGTTTTGGGATTTTAGGATAGGGTTGGACGTTGTGACATGTTCTGTGTTATGGATTCCACCTTCCGTGTTTCGTGTTCGGTATTCCATGTTCGATATTCCGTCTTTCATCCTCCATCTCTCGTATTTCATGTTTTCCCGCAATATAACAACGCATATACTCACATCCCCACCCCTCCTAGGACCTCCTCGCCGGTATCGCCCACACCAAGCAAGGCAACCTCATCGCCAACGCGCACCGCAAGAAAGCCGCCTTCTTCGGCTCGCGCCTCGCCGGCTACGTCGTCTCCGCGGTGCACAGTGGTGGCAATAACACAGCCTTTATCAAGAGCATGACGGACGTGGAGAGGCACGCGGAGCTCGTGTATGCGGAGAGTCTGTTCGAGAAGGCGCTCTTGGGCATTATGTATTCGGGGGATTGGTTGGCTTTTATTAAGGAGGCGTGAGTCTGTTTGTCCATTTATTCATCCCTTCTCTCCACCCATCCAACCCATCCGACCTTCATTGTACACGTCCCTTGCATTTTAAGCCGCGAACTGACGTCGAACACCCCCTCGCAGACTCAATATGCGCACCACAATCTCCATCTACCGCCAACTAGGCACCTACATAGACGCCATGGACGCCTCTTATGCCTCCTCTTCCTCCTCGTCTGCCACCGACCCCTCCATCGACGCGCACTTCAGATCTGGGGTGTACCTGGGCGTGGGGATGTCGAATATCATCCTCAGTTTGATGCCGGGCAAGCTGATGACGCTGGTGGAGCTGTTCGGGTACCATGGGGATCGGCGGCTGGGGCTGGAGATGTTGATGAGGGCGGGTGGGTGGGTGGAGGGGGAGGATGAGCCAAGGGTTGGGGCTGGTGCGTGTTATCTTTCTCCGTCTCTCTCTCTCTCTCTTGTCGGTACGATGGAAAGCTGATCCCTCTTTTGATTTTAGCGGAGGAAGGTGTGCGGCGGTCGATCTGCGATATGGCACTGCTCATCTTCCACTTGGTGCTCTCGAGCTTCACGTTTGATGGGGTGGACGTGAAGGTGGCAAGTAAGATTTTGAAGTGGAATTTGAAGCGGTATCCGAATGGTCTGTCCCCGTCCTCCCTGCCATCGTACCCTTTTCCCCACCGTTTACTTATTTTTTCGTGCAGGCGTGTTTTTCCTTTTCGGCGCCGGCCGTCTCGGGCTCATGCACTCTCAGCCTCGAAAAGCCATCGAGTACTACACCAAAGCCATGGAAGTGCAGAAACAGTACCGCAACCTGCATCATATATCCTTCTGGGAGATCGCCATCGCGAATTTGGCACTGTGGGACCTGGAGGCGAGTTTGGGATGTTGGCGGGAACTGGAAAGGGAGGCTACCGTACGTTTCTTTTTTTCTTTCTTTCTGGATTTGGGAACTGATGGCGGTTTTGGGTAGTGGTCGAAATCGATTTATTCGTATGGGATGGCAGTGTGTCTCCTTGAGAGTGGGCGGGATGATAAGGCGAAGAAGGAAGAGGCTGCGAAGCTTATGGAGAAGGTCCCTAGTCTAAGGCAGAAGATCGCGGGCAAGAGTATACCCATGGAGGTACGCTATCTCTCTCTTTTTTAAAATCCTGCAGAGGCATTATCCTGACGAAAATGGATTGTCGTTAATAGAAATTAGTCGCTCGCAAAGCACGTAAATTCCACTCTCAGCACCAGCGGCTCGCTTTACCGGCACTGGAGATGGCGTACCTCTTCCAGGGCATCACGCATGCGCCGCGGACGGTCATCGTGCAGAAGATGCTGCCCGAGGTGGATAGGTGCTTGACGGAGCTGGGTGTGTATGATGAGGTCGTCGCTAGAGAGCAGGAGAAGGAGAACGTCGAGAAGGCTGGTGGGGATGGCAAGGACGTGACGGAGAAGGAGCAGAAGGAGAGAGAGAAGAGGTATTTTGGCGGTGAGGGGTACTGGGACGATTATTGTCTGGCGATGTTCTTGAGGGGTGTGTGTATGCGGTATGTTGCGTATCCGGTGCGTTGTCTTCTTACTTTACTCTTTGGTTTCTCGATGCTTACAGTCCTTGAATATACAGGACCCGGACGCGGAGCTGGATCCAACTGAAGAACTGTCGGGAATCATTCCACAGGCGGACGCTGCCCGCGCCTCGGAGCTTGCTTTCCGCGCCGTGTTCGAGCACGGCCCCAAGATTGATTTGGACCACCATTTGGTGTATCACGCTCGTGAGTAGCTGATATTTTTGTCCTTCTTTCTCGCCTTCCTCTCGAGCTAACTGTCTTCTATTCTCTAAGACTACGAACTCGGCCGCCTCCTCTCCAACCTCCCTCCGACCTCCTTCCCATCTCCAAAATCACCCAAGTCTCCGACAAACTCCCACCATACCCTTTCCCATACCCACTCGCACGCCTCCTCCCACTCAGGCGGTGGTGCGCACGCGGAGAACCATACAGCGTCAGAGACGGCGGCGCTAGAGCAGTTCGAGCTGATCCTCAGCGGGAAGTACCTCGAGGTAGGCCCGAGTGGGCGGAAGGGGAAGTATAGTATGGAGAATGCGCTGGTGATGCGCACGCATGCTGCTGTTGCTGTGCTTGGGAAGGGCGGTCGGCTTTGAGCGCTGAACACTGCGCTTTGAGTTGGGGGTAGAGGGAAGTAGATTTGAGTTGGGAAGGTCAATTTCTATCGTTATTTTCGTGGTGCGATCCCTTTGATTGATTGCATATTTTTGTTGTCTGCTTGTGTGCTATATCTGTTTCCGTATCTATTTCTCGCGTTATCTAACTCTAATTCTATGTACTTACGCAAGTTGGATGATACTCACTTTCCACTACTTGTATCCCGCTTTTTTCACTGATTTCAAACTTTCGGGCATGGTAGGTCTCTCTTCAAATGATCAAGTGTATCGATCCGGTGTTGTTTGTTAATGGTCATGGTCTTTCCATGTCAACGGAGGCGAGTAGACCTGATCTCGCCGCGGGAAGGAATGTGGATGCTCCGTCGTTGCCCGTGTCCCTCTCTCATTTTTCTCAGTTGAGACGCCTAGTGAATGTGACTTTGATATGATATAGCACCCGAAGTCATAACGGTACCTCCACACAAATAGTAAATTTGATCCCCTCCTGCCTGGAACTTTTCAATTTATGACTTTATGACCTGCTGTTGAACATCGAAACATTAAGAATTGGGGATCGTGGAAATTTTATCTCGCCGTTCACTTTTACTCTATAGTACCTTGGCTGTTCCGCTCGGAGACAATACTTACTAGCAGATCTTCCAGCGTCTCTCGGTCCGGACGCCGTTCCATTTATTGAAGCCTTGGGTAGCTGGATTATCGGCAACCTTGTGTAAGTCCAAATCTACGTTGTGGGAGAACATTCTATTCCTTCTTTTTCAATATGCAGATGGAACTTCGAGACCGTCCGCTATCTTGGCTCTCAAAGCCAAGAGGTTAAAGAAATGGGAATGATAAACTTTCGACCTTAAGAGCTCGTTGAAGACATCTCCCGTCGCAGACGAAGATTAAATGCTTTTCCCATACCCACAATGGCTTTAATCGACCGAGGATCGGGTGCCTTATCACTGCGCACCAGGGCCGCCTACATATAAAACTTGTGTAGATTTGGATTTTTAATGCGCAGCTTGGATGCTCTGTGTTTCCATGGCGCACCGCGCTGCGGCGCATTTGTCTTTATTTTCTCAGTGAATTCACATCCGTCCGACAATTTCCTTCCCTAATTATACAAGCCTAGATCCATAAATATCGACTGAATCCATGAGTTGGTAAATTTTACGATTTCATGAAGTTCATAAACTTGTTCAAGCATGAAATGCCATCAAAGTCTAGATGTCAACGACGTTCAGTTCTAGATTCTGGGTTGGAAGCAAGAAGGCTAGCGTACCGAAGTTGTTCCCAGGATTACACGAACACCTTCCTCTCTCGTAGTGATCCCCTTCCTTCGGACAATGCGTGTATGGCGCGTGTTCGTATCCGATTTCATCAAAGAAATGGATCTGATCACGCGGAGCAAATATGGCGGCCGCTATGGAATGTACTGGCGCGTCACCCCATCGCTGTGATAGAGAGGGAAGTGCGGTAGCGCGGAAAGTACGAGAATAAGCCGATAAGCAAGGTCAGTTAAATGCCAGGAGAAATAGTGTCGATCAAATGATCATCAAGGTACGCACTTCGTAATAGAAACCGCCTTGGGAATCTATGTATTCGAAAAACTTCATGTAGGCCTCGCTCCGCCAGAATTCCATGTTGGCAATCTCAAAGTTGCTCCAGACTAAAAATTAGAAGCGGTAGTCAGTCATTGGTATGTGGGCTGCTGACGAACGCGATAGACGTTGGAGAAGAAATGAAAAGGCGGACGTACAATGACAGAGATTATACCGGTCACCAGTTCCGTCGTCAGAGATGAAACCCATCGCGTTATTTGGCGCGACATATTGGGGGTACAGTTTCATGAAGTCTACCAAGCAACGCAGTCAGGACTCAGGCCCCGGGTTTCGTTAGACCATCGGAACAAACCTCGAACGTGTCCCCAAAGGGTAGGGATAGTTCTCTCGTACTCCACCATGGATATAGTAAAGGCTGACAACGGAGTAGAGTAAGCCCATTGGGAGATCATATAAGGCGATACACGACTAAGACTTGTCATTATGTTCGTATGACGGGATCACTGACCGTAGGTTTTGTTATTTCCATCCATGTATCGGAATGGATCAAATAGGATATCGCAGTGGAAATGAACATCAGGCCTGAAGAGGGAGAAGTTCAGTCATAGTGATAGACAGATACATGGAAATACTCGCTCAATTCGCCAGTACCATTTGTACTTCTCCATGAGTGGGTGTCGGAAGAAGAACTAAAATTCGAGTGCGAGATGGCCATGAGGAGGGGATAAGAACGTTAATCAGAGAGGCCGCTTACACCAGAGTTGAAACGACACATGTTACGGTATGAAAGACTCCCTGCAATGGTCGAAGCGTTGATGATACGAATACAGGGACGCGATAGGAATGGAAAATGTAAGGGAAACGGTCAAGCCTGCAGAGTTTCGAAACGGTTGACTCTGAACACACCTCCATAGATAATATTCTCCGACTGCATTTGGTCTCTCGACTTCTTGGCCTTTTCTTCGTCTATCGAATCTGGTTGGAACCAATGATCATGCGGTATCAGTCCGAATTCGGCCTTCGACGAGACAATAGTTGACAAGCGGCTAAGTGGTATACGCATCATCAGTATCGTAAGTCAACGCGAAGATTAATCAGAGGTACTCACTATTTGAAGTCGTCCGTGAAGGGCACTTCGTTGAGGAATACGTATGGATAATGGTATCGATGATTGAATCTATCTTCGATTTCCCGCACGGAACGGACAGCTTGCCAGAGCTGGTCGTTTCTGCAGAGAATAACGAATGTTGCGTTTGCGCGTTCCTCGGAGTAGATTTGATGGTTAGGAATTGGCGCGGGTTGTTCATTGGAAGCAACCTTGGTTCGGTGTACTTTTGACACGATATTGGACATGGAAGTGGCGCGGCCATATCCTTCGTGAGCAAAGCTCGCTATGAAATGAATGGATATCTGGTTCGTCCAAAGATGATCGATGAGACGTGGATTGAGAAGACCGCAGTGGAGTAATACAGCACTTACAATGAAACCAATCACTATAAACACGATTCGCGCCGGCGTGCTCACAAGAGATCTCATTCTTCAGAGATGGTGGAGGTCAACGGAAAAGGGTGTTCGAGAATGAAAGTAACTCATCCCGGTTCAAACGCATTATTGGAGTAACAACCATCGAGGGGCGAAAACTTGATGCACGGAGTTTATGATTTTGATTTGTCACTATTTTGCCGAAAGTCTTGGCCGGCGATACCTAGCAGTGCCAAGACCATCATGAGATCTACTTATGTCCAGACTCCAAACAAACTCCAAACAAATCAGGCCACGTTAAGTACGTACTTGCAAATCAGCTTTGGCCAAATTTTGGCCCCAAAAGAAAACTGATAACGAACTCAAAGCACTGATTTTGCATTTGTTTTGCAAATTTCAAAGCAAGATATCCAAGCGTGTACGGGTCTGCGCCAATACGCCCAAGTTAGTGATATTTCTGTCATGGTTTAGCTACTAAGTACCAAGTAATTAACACCGACTCATGATCATTTCGCAGCTGCTAATCAATGCCATACACATCTAGGGCAGTTAAGCCCGCCATGTAAGTAGTCTGTAGTAGGTCGTATTATTAATAAGTACAGCAATTTCGTCTAGAAATGACCAGTCCAAGCAATGTATCCATAAAATAATAAGACGAGGATATAAATTCAGCTTTTAAATTCATCATGTCTATTAGTATGTACTAATTTATTATCCAGTAAAGGACTTACAGTATACTTGCACTTCGTTTCACCAAGATCTGTACCCGGATTAGAGTTCCATAAATAGATTTAGACTAGTTGACTTACACCGTCATTTGGGTCACGGGTTGATGGCAGCTGGATCAATTTCCTGATCTGGGGCTGATTGATTAGCATGTCAGGGCGTGGCAGTCAGGTTCAGCACAGCTGCGCGACGCCAGCTGCCCACCAGCTGTGGAGAATCTGGCCACAGTGTTCCGTTTCGAGGTGTCCACTAGATGTAGCTACCTTTTTGATATCTGAGTGAAATGGCATTCAAAAGTTTGAAAAAAATGTTCAACACTCATTAGAATTCTAAATGGTACCTTTCCCACCACTGTTATTGCCGTCAGGAAGCTTTGTGGCTCGTCATTGGCAATGGGTCTGTGCGCATGCGTGACTCTTGATTTCTCGCAAGTCCGTTCAAACTCAGACAAACTCCGCAAAATGAATCAACTTCGCTGCCTTCGCTTCCTTCGCTTCCTGCCCTTTCTCTCTTCAACTCCCTCCCAACTCTGTGTCATTCCTCTGCGCAATGCACCCTCCCTCTTTTCTTATAATATACTGACATTCTTTTATGTTGCAGCTACCACCATCCTTGTATCCTATCTGCCTGCGGATCCCCTGGTACATCTCCCTTGTGACGCTCGGTACTTGGTGCTTACCGTTACTTGGCTTGGGGCTCGGTTCTAGGTCCTGCTCCCTCGGGCTTGGGTCTCCTCTGTGCTTGGGTCCATCTTAGCTTCTGGGAAGACCGTTCATCCTACTCATTTATGTTTTTACAGAAGTCTTTGTAGTTGATTGGGCTCACTGGTGGATGAGGAGGTTGGGGAGAGAAGGATTGGTACGGAACAAGCAGCATTTGGTGGTCATTGAGCCCCATATCATTTTCTATATACTTTGGGGCACCTGTTGTAGTAGTTTCAATGCAATACATGTTCTATTTATCCTAATTTCCGCTGTCTGAACATCTGAGAGGAAAGCAAACCAGAAAACCCAAAATGGAAATAATGTCAAGTGCCCCCCAGGAAATGCCGCAGCTGTGGACAGCTATCGAGAAAAGCTGTGGACAGTGGTGGCATGACCTCCTTGACCCGGTCGAAAAGGTCAGACCCAATTTGGGGTCTAGACCCATCTGACTGGGTCAAGTCGCAGGTCGAAGGGTCAGAAGCCATACCATCACGTGAGCAATGACATGAGCCGCCTGTTCAGACGAAAGGTAGTCTATTATCTTGAAGACGCTGTCGCGGGTTGCAGGCGGAAATAAAAGAAAAAATGTATAATATAGTGGACGAGTTCTAAGCACTACGAATAAAAGCTTTATGCCCCATCTCGTCTCTCGAGACCACCGAGAATGCCTCCTTCACCTCTATGGCGATATTTCTACACAAATGGGACTCTGTACAAGACGGACAAGTCACATAAAAATGCATGGTGTAAATCATGCATCACTACTTCGGTTTGCTATCTCCGGGAACGCGATGCAGGAAGGGTTAGAGCAGGAGAGATTGCAGGGGTGCGAAGCCAGGCTGAGCTGGAAAAAGCAGGTTAGACGATCAAGCAAATGACAAAATTAACCACGTACTCACAGAATTTACTCGTAGCCGTCGAGAGGGTTGAGCCGATTTCGGGGAAGCCTGAGCGTATGCGGGTTCACCTGAAAAATTGCGCATCAGTTCCAGCTGATGTCCGTACTGTTGCGCTGTTATCCAACTCGTCCTCAGGCGCAGGTGCTACTAATCCCCAACGGATACCTTCAACAAATTCACGGCTCTTACCTTCATCTCCTGCTTTGCATATCCCCACTCCATCAGTTGCACGAACTCTAGGCGACATCTCGGTCAAGAGATCTAAATCCTGGAATGAAGCCACATCGTCAGGTGGTATTAAATCTCTTGCAAAGTCGCTCTCACCATCCGAGCTCCAGGAGGAGTTTTCAGGCGACCTTTGTAAACTTTTCATCTCGATGAATACAGCCTGGTCGGCAGCTAACAATCCTCGATTTCGGAGCTTTGTTCAAAAATGGGTCGGGCCCGAGGTTGTTGTCCAAGATCGACGTGTAATTTCAGGCCGAGTTCTTGATAGGGAGGTCCAGAAAGTCGAAGACGCAGTGAAAACCAAGGTCAAAGGACAACTAGCCACAGGAGTTTGCGATGGATGGAAGAATATCGCCAAGTCATCCCTCGTCTCGTCACTGATGAGTGTTGGGAATGAGGTGGGTCACAAATTAAATGTCACGAACTCAGACTCAAGTTGCGATTTCACAGCCCTACCTCATTCAAACCCACGATGTCACAGGCGATCCGAAGACAGGCGACCACCTCCTGAAGCTTGTACTCGAGGATATACACCTTATAGAGACGAAATATGACGTGAAGATCATTGCATGGTGCACCGACGATGGGCCTGACGGAAAGAAGATGTGACGCCTCCTCCAAAACCTCTATCCCTGGCTCATCGCCATCTTATGTTGGGCACATCAAATTAACCTCGTCGTTGGCGACACATTTGCTATTCGACGCAGCATTACCGAAGATGTAAACCGTGCCCTTGATGTGGTAAAGTGGTTCAACAACCACGGCACGGCACTGGAACTCCTTCGTCAAGAGCAACTTCTCACTTTCGCCTATGCTTGGGCTCTTATTCTCCCAGTCATCACGCGCTGGACTGCTCACTACCTCGCTCTCACACGGTTTCTCAAACTGAAGCGGCCCCTCCAACTTTGCTGGACTCGGAACGAAACAAAGTTGGTTGTCTGCGCAGGGACGAAGGAGGAATTGCAGGAGAAAGCTCGCGAAATTCACGCCACCGTCAAAGATGAAGCATTTTGGTATCGGATCGACAGGTATGTTGCAGTTTCTCTAATCCTTTTTTCTAATATTCTAATATTGCATTGAAGAATTCAGAAGATCCTCGAGCCACTCGCCATCGCCGCCAATGTTTCCCAAGCTTCGCACACCCGTCTCGATCATGTTTTACTTACCCTCGGTAACCTGGTCAGAATATATTCTGAGAACACAGAATTTGATGAAGATATGCGAACCGGTATCATCAAAAGTCTCGAGAAACGTTGGAAGAAGGCCGATCAGGACATCTTCATCGTCGCGGTTTTCCTCAATCCTTTTATTCGATCTGACTTATTCAAGAGAACCGCTCTCCGGGAATCAGAACTATACATAATCGTGGAACGTGTGTATGAGCGGTTGATGCGTTGCAAAGCAACCATCCCTTTTCTTTCAGCGTTTGAAGATTACAAGAGAAGGCAAGGAGAGTTTTCTGACGAGGCGATGTCCCTTAACATGATGAAGCAAAAGTTTGCAGACGAGGTATGTTAATTGTGACTGCTTTGCGACAGATAAATGTACTCACGTTGATTCGATTTTAATCTAGGGGGCTCCACTTGACGTCCAACTTATCTGGGCTCGCGTCGACAGCGGCGTGCTTGAAGGTCGAAATGGGCTCGTCAAATTGGCCATACACATCTTCACCGTTGTAGCCAATTCTGCGGGCTGCGAGCGCATCTTCAGTTCCTTCGGTATCACCCACAGCAAACTCCGAAATAAGATCGATGCAAAGCGTGTCCACAAAATGACCGCCGTTGGAATGCAGATGAAGCGCGAGGACCGTGATTTGGGTCTATCACGTCAGCGAAGGAAAAGGAAGTTTGGCGACGAGGACGGTGATGATATCTCGTTGTCGACATCCAGCACAGGCACCGAAGATGGCACTGAACCGGGGCCTACAAATTTTAGTGACTACGCGGCAGGCCTCATACAACAGGCGGTGATTTCGGACGCACCTGATGCACTGGGAGACACCTCACCTTCCATCCCTACATCCTCCTCTTCCACTAGCCTTCCCAACGAACCTCCACGACAGACTCGAGTGCCTGCGAAGACCCAGATCGCCCTCGCAGCATTGTTTGATTTCACAATCAAGCCGGAGGATGGGTTAGAGTTCTATTGGCCTGGGAGCAAGAAGAATCTGGAAGACGACTTACTTGCGCATGAGCGTGCCCTGGCCGATGAACTGGAGAATGAATCTGTGCCTTCAAGATCTGCGACGACGACAGAAGCAGCTCCCTCAGCTTGACAATGCATAGTTACTGTAGTATAAGGTATTAGCATCTACATAGTCCTTAGAATGATACTTTGCATGGCTTACCTCCTTTATTAAATGCAATTGATGTATTTCTATCACGGTTTGGGCAAAGAGAGGCTAAATACGAGGAGAATTGGCAGTGCAAACATCGTTGAAATGAAAACGAGCGGGTGGACTCTGGACTCCGGGATATAGATTACCGGTTTCTCACGACCCTTGTTGACCGGTCAGGCCCAGTGAAAACAGCCTGATGGCAAATAGAACCACACATATATATTAATAGATTTTAGAACGTCATCGAATCCGATCACGCCATTTCGATTTTCAACTTGCCTCTCCTTCACGCAATCTAACCACGTCCATCCCTACCATGTCCGCACATCAGTTCTTCTGTAACTGTGCACAGCTCTGTATGCGCAACGGTGCAACACAACCTGTTGCTGTTAGCCGGTCCACTTGGTATGGCCACGCTTGATTTCGAGAGTCAACTCAGCCGCCTCCACTCGAACCGTTTCTGGCGCAACAAGACACTTTGCCGAATAGATCTTCCACAGACCAAGTGCAAAAATCACCACCTGGCTCACTGCCGTCGTCTCGAAGCCCACCCAACAAGAGGTGACGCATAAGGGACTCTGAAGGTACGATAATTGCTCCTTTGCCGCACAACTTTGACAACTATTGTGTCCTTTTTCAAAAGATGGCGATGACGTTAGTGGCGGAGGCGGTGGTCTCGGTTCAACTGAACAACCAGTACCAGAGAACGTGAGGGATAACGAGCATGGGAATGAAAGTGACACAGACTCGGATATATATGTTCGCGTTCGTATAGATATTATGTATCTACAATATCAATGCAAAATCTGAAAGAAAAATAGTCTCGCCCAGCAACCCCAACCGTGGCTTTATTATATCTATGGGTCAAAAGTATTCATATAGCAGCCAAAATGTACTTAGAGTTGGCGTAGACTTTGCGTGTCAGTAAGTCACACAAATCACTCTGTCACAGAGCCATTTCTCCCGTTGACGTGTTTGCGCTCCCTTGCTTTCTACCACCAACATCTCCTCGATGCTCGTTATCTCTACAAAATATGCCATCCTCTCCCGCTGCTCATAGCACCCAAGCTCTCCCCACAAGCCGCCTAACGCGGAGTATGTCAAGCATTATGCAAATCTCCGACACCGAGCAGTCCCAGTCGCCACATCCGGCGGTATCTCGCAGTCGCAAAGAAGAGAAGCAGCCACTCTCAAAAAGCTCTCGTGAAAGGGAATATGGTCCTCGAAAGGTAATGTTCTGCTATTTTCACTTCTGTGATGGAGAATAGGCCAAATAACTGAATATATGCGCTCGGAACATAGGGATATATATCCAGATATGATAGCCTAGATGCTCATGAGGAGTGCACACGCAAGTTCAATCGAGTTAAGCGCAAGTTTGATGCCCTCAGTGACGAGCACTCGAAGCTCTGGTGTCTCCACAAGCCCTTCCAACACGGCCGGCGGGTCTTTGTCTTCTTTGGCTGCCACTTGCTCATCGCCTCCACTCACGACCACTCCCATCAGTGCATCTCTCAAACCATCAGTGGAGATCGAAACTATTGGTAGGTTACTGTTTGTTCTGACAATCATTTGCGATCTGACTTGTCCATTTAGATGCCGCTCAGGCTGCCACTACTCCCGTTTTGTCGCAAGTACCACAAGGCATGACGGACGCCGCACCCATGGCGAATGCTGTACTTGCTAACACTGCACCCGCCTACGCCGCACCCATGGCGAATGCTGTACTTGCTAACACTGCACCCGCCATAAATGCTGTACCCGCAGATGCCGCACCCGCCATGAATGCTGCAGTTGCAGACACCGCACCTGCTGTGACCACTGCGTCTGTGGACACCACACCCGTGGACGTTGTTATGGCTGAAACAAGAGGCTCGAAAACTCGTCACTGAGTTAATCCGCTGTAAGTTTACTTTCTCCAACCCCATTGTCATGAATTCGCACTAACCTCATCATACATTGATAGCGTGAAGACCTTGGGAGTGCCAGTAGGACCCACCAAGAGTTCTGACAGCTCATCGCAACCTCAAGTCAAGCTCGTTAACCAGCGATTGCCCCGAAGGCATGCGAAGGAGGTTACTGGGATTGCCGCCGAGACACAGAACGACAATGGTATGTCTCTTCACCTTTAGACACGAATCACACACCTCTAAGACGAGAACATCCATAGATGGCTCGGCGGCGGCGGCCGGTAATGCTAGCGGCAATATAGCTTCGACCTCAACATCGGCCACTGTGGGATTCAAGAAACTGACGCAAAGTAATGCCCCCAAGTGAGTCTGTCGTTTCCTCCAACAATGCCCTGCTTAGTTTCACTCTACAGAAATCTATACTATCAGGAATACCTCAAAGAACACCCCGCTATCACACCCGCGGCATTCGAGATGCACTGGAAGGGACTCCCCAAGAATACACAGAAACATTGGGCCGAAGTCAGCAGGTCCAAGAAAGCGGCGTTGGCTAGTGTTGGAAACGGCGAAGAAGTTATCAACAATTGAACTGGTAAGTGTTTTGTTTCCTATTATTCTGTCGAGGTCGCTTGACGCTGTCTCTTTTCCTTCTCAACTTTTAGCTTATTTGATTACAGTTTTGCAACACAATGCTCGGCGGCGCCCATTCTCCTCTCTTTAAGTGCCGCTCATTTAACCCCAGCTTCTGTATTGTCTCCGACTCTGTGCGATGTCGTATACTGTCAGCCCTCGAAAACTTGTCTGCTCCTTACTTGCTGCGCTTTCTCGTATCTCGGTCATATTGGTATTATTGCTGTGGTAAGCTATTTCTTGGCCATTATCAAACCACAGACTCGGGGACTTACAAAATCATAGCTTATCTAGATTTTACTGACTCCGGCACTCGAATCCGCTCGCCTGCACTTGTCTTTGCTTGAATCCACTCGCCTTCACCTGATTCCATTCGCCTATGATCGATTCAGCTCATCTGTGCTTGATTTGGCTCGCCGTCGCTCGATCCTACCTGCCTTTGGTCGCCTCTGCTCGTATTTGCTCGCCCTCAATAGTTTCTGCTCGCCTTCACTCGATTTCCCTCAACTTCGCTCGATTCTGCTTGACTTTGGCTTTGTGCACGATTCCTCGGTGACCGGATTCTATGTTGTTCGATTTGGATTGATTACATCGCCGCCGGATTTCTATCTGGTTCGCTCTGGTTATTCGATGGCGGTGTAGATGAGAATCACTCGGCATGGATCTGGTTATATTAGATTATAGGCCCTGTATTTTATTTCGTTCAATATAGTTCGATTTGCATCGATTTCCGGCTTTGCCACATAGATTAAAGTCCAAATCGCTAAGTCAAATAAATAAGTTATATTTGCTTATGTGTGGTTCGTCTTGGTTCTCGGCCTTTTTCACTGGGGGTCAGGTCAGAATGCCTTCCACTGACCCGCATTTGGCCTGACCCGGTCGTGACCAGTCTGGACCCGGTCAGTGACACCACTGGCTGTGGACAGGTATAGGGTTGGGTAAAAAACCTAGGGTTTTTTACCAAAACATTTTTTACCGGTAAATTACCGGTAAATTACCAGGTAAATTACCCCCCTTGGCGGCAGGTCTGTGAGGTTTTTTACTGCATGGCCACGTGATATATATGAGCCACGCAGGTGGCGAAATTTTTTTAAAAAGCTTTACGAAAATCGAATCACGTGATGGTAAATTACCGGTAAAATACTGGTAAATTACCTGTCCCTCTCACAGAAAAAATTTTCGAGGTAAATTACTGGTAAATTACCCCCCCTGGAGGTTTTTTACCCAACCCTAGACAGGTAGACCTGGCAACAGCGTGACTTTAGAGAGAGTTCAACCTGTATTCAGGTCGCCTCCATGAGCGTGAGGCGTGAGCAAATCACGTCACGACATCACAGGGCTCAGGTCCAGTCCACATTTTGACATTTTCACGGTGTAGGGTTAAGGTTGAAGCGTTGACGTTGAAAGGTTTGACGGTCAATTTTTGAACGTCGAACACATTGTACAACGACTATCAGCACGATCCTCAGTTTGACGCCATGGCGTCTCTGAGAGATCTTCCGGTTGAACTTCTATCTCTGGTCTTTGGATTCATTTATTCATCTTCCAGAAAACTACCCCGCCATCCCGAGCTGTCCTACCTCTCATCGGATTCGGACGAAGAAGAACCAACCCCCAGAAGGCCGCAGCCCATAGACCCCGAGGATATGATATGGGACCGCTCGGACGAGGATTGCTACGCGTCACTATTTCCATATAATGTCACATGGGTGTGCAAGATGTGGCGGGACATTCTCATATGCGTGCCGGCGTATTGGTCACGCATAATTTTCGACGTGGCGGACGACCCCTCACCAATGTTGGACGCGTTTTTATGGTCCAAGGCGCTTCGAATTTCGGTATTTGTATTCTCAAGTGTAGACGACGCGCCCGAGGACGAAGAAAATTGTCGAACAAATTCCATCATATCAAGCCTCCGACCACACATAGAGCGATGCACTTCAATCGTGTTTGATGTCCAGTATGCGTCCTCGCTGCCATCGCCGACGATGATCTTTACGCGGAAGGCCATTCGTCTTGAGGAGTTAGTGCTAGCATGCAGCGTGGATGATCTATCTTACGACCTCGACAATCGAAGGACTACAGAAATGACGACCACCACCACCGCCGAGACCAACTTTCCAGCCCTACACAAACTTTCCCTAACTGGGCACGCGTTTATGGAATTACAGACTCTAGGACGCGATTGGACCTCCAGACTGAAGGCACACCCTCATTGCCTCGCCGTCTATGTCTCCCATTTCCAATTCCACAAGGAACGCGCCGGCGTCGACAACGGTAACACTTTCACCAATTTCATGGACCTCCTCACGCCCATCCATCAAATTTCAAGCATCTGCCTCAAAAATCTCTCTATGGCGTATCGCCCGCGTAGAAGAAAACTCGAATCTCGCTACAATCTCAACACATCGGCATTATATTTCGACGACGTATCCAGCGACTTCCTCGCAGAATTTTTCAGGGTCGTTGAAGGGATGCCAGAATGTGTTCGGCTCTCCCATTGTTCTATCCCTCCCATCACCCCGAGTCGGCCACTTGACTGTTGGTTCTTAGTGCTGGAAAATATCCCCGGATCAACGAGCTCGGCAATCGATGACGACAGTTTCTACAACATCCTCTCTGCCTGGAGCGGTAGTGAACTTACAGTATTGTCGTGCGCTTCTTTTGACGACGAATTGCTCGAGTGGTTGGTTCAACAACAAGATGGTGACTTTCCCGCCGATAAGCTTATGACTCTCGGTGTTCGAGATTGTCCCAATTTCACGGCCGACGCCATGCGCAGGCTGGTCGAGATGCGGAGCGATAAGTCCAAAGTTAAACCGGACATTGTGGGAGGAAGGACAGTGTTACGTGAGCTGTGGGTGGACGGGGAAGGACCTACGCTACAGGATGAACACACCGAATGGTTTATTAAAAACGCGAAGAAAACTACTGTGCGCTGGCAAGAAGTGGATAATGCTGACGGGACGGTAATTAGTACTTTCTCTACCCCATGGATAGTAGACGAGCTGTAAAATAAATGTGTGGATGCACAATATCGTCCGAAATCATATTTCCGCTTATCTTCTTAGTCTTCCCGGCGACTGTTCAGGGTGATGAATATGTTGCATCCTAGTAGCACCCGCGCTTTGAAGACGAAACAAGGGAAGCCTTTCAAAAGGCTCAGTACACACTCCATAATGTTAACGTCGGCAATACGCACATGGGTCAATAATGATCATGAAGCCCTGATAGACGGCATTTGCAATATCGATATCAAGAACAGCAATGCTTATTTCCGTCTCGCTCGCGTTACAAACAAAGGTCGTTGACTACGATTTATAATCTCAGATTATGTGCGACTTTGAAATTGTTACAAAAGAACGAATTTAGTTGGAATAGAAAGCTCGAGTATCTTTCCAAACCAAATATCAGCTGTTCGTACTAATGCAAGCCCGCAATCAAAACGCACTTACTGATGCGTCACATCGCTATCAAGCCCCAACTACAATGGAGCCGGTCCCGGGAGTGGCACAGAAGTTGTTGTCCAAGGGCGTGCCACAACTGGCCAACTCGTTGCAGCTCCCGTCACAGTTCCCGCCATCGCAGAACCCGACGTTGTTGGTTGCAGCAAGACAGTTCGTGCCCCCGGCTTGGAGGCAGGTCGGCCCCCCGTTGTACACCGTACACGTTCCTCCACAAACGTTGTCAACGAGATTGGTGCAGTAAGTGACCATCGTGTTCAGACTCTGGCGGGACTCCAGGTCGCGTTGAGTGATGGGCTTGCCGATGAAAGTCAGGTTGGCATCGGTCGTGGAAAGCCAGTTTGTGAATTCCGCCGGGGAAACCAAGAAAGTGTGAACCTTTGAATTTGTATGGTGAGTAAATTCAACGAATCTAAGAGGAGAATCGGGCTCACTCCATTGCTTCTGCTGACGACTCCAGCCTGTGCGATCTGAAGAGTCTCATAGTTAGCGAGCCTGAAAGAAGAAACCGCATTGTGCTCACTGTGGCTGGAAGAGCAGTGACAGCCAGCGTCAAAGAAGCGAGGATACCGAAGGAGAGAGAAAAGAAATGCATTGTGTGATGAGTTCTTCGACTCGTCCGCGTTGGACTTTATACATTTCTCGCTGCTATATGAGAACATATTATCTCTCTTCAACTTGAAAGCATTCTGTGGATATCCTGCGTATCCTTCGATGCAATGGCATCAGCTTCCCGGAACAGATCTTTGTCAGGGCGGTGTAAGTAGGAAGGTACAAAATGCATCTTTGTTTAACAATTTCCCAGTGACGCAACATTGACTCGTTTCTCTGTGGTTGCGTTATCAACATGAAGATGGGCTTGACGGTCAATTTGACTGTGACGCTAATCACTGCAAGTATTTGGGCGTCTATTTATATATTGCTTCCGGATCACAATACATATTCCCACTCTGATGAAAGGTGTTATATATAGCAGTATAAGCTGGTTGAGACAGGCTTTTATTAATATATGTATGTAGTTAACGAGACTGCGCCACATCTGTTCAATGGACCGCCTCGCACGTTCCGAGAATGATGAACGTGTTCTGTGTCACTTGCATCGACTCTTGAAACGAGGTTGTAGGATGAGAGTAGGACTGGGAACGGTATAGCTGCGCTGATATTCGCTGACTCTGTAAGAGATTCCGACCATGGAATCCGAGTAATTATACAATGGTATCCACACCTTTCATCAGAGTGGGAATATGTATTGTGATCCGGAAGCAATATATAAATAGACGCCCAAATACTTGCAGTGATTAGCGTCACAGTCAAATTGACCGTCAAGCCCATCTTCATGTTGATAACGCAACCACAGAGAAACGAGTCAATGTTGCGTCACTGGGAAATTGTTAAACAAAGATGCATTTTGTACCTTCCTACTTACACCGCCCTGACAAAGATCTGTTCCGGGAAGCTGATGCCATTGCATCGAAGGATACGCAGGATATCCACAGAATGCTTTCAAGTTGAAGAGAGATAATATGTTCTCATATAGCAGCGAGAAATGTATAAAGTCCAACGCGGACGAGTCGAAGAACTCATCACACAATGCATTTCTTTTCTCTCTCCTTCGGTATCCTCGCTTCTTTGACGCTGGCTGTCACTGCTCTTCCAGCCACAGTGAGCACAATGCGGTTTCTTCTTTCAGGCTCGCTAACTATGAGACTCTTCAGATCGCACAGGCTGGAGTCGTCAGCAGAAGCAATGGAGTGAGCCCGATTCTCCTCTTAGATTCGTTGAATTTACTCACCATACAAATTCAAAGGTTCACACTTTCTTGGTTTCCCCGGCGGAATTCACAAACTGGCTTTCCACGACCGATGCCAACCTGACTTTCATCGGCAAGCCCATCACTCAACGCGACCTGGAGTCCCGCCAGAGTCTGAACACGATGGTCACTTACTGCACCAATCTCGTTGACAACGTTTGTGGAGGAACGTGTACGGTGTACAACGGGGGGCCGACCTGCCTCCAAGCCGGGGGCACGAACTGTCTTGCTGCAACCAACAACGTCGGGTTCTGCGATGGCGGGAACTGTGACGGGAGCTGCAACGAGTTGGCCAGTTGTGGCACGCCCTTGGACAACAACTTCTGTGCCACTCCCGGGACCGGCTCCATTGTAGTTGGGGCTTGATAGCGATGTGACGCATCAGTAAGTGCGTTTTGATTGCGGGCTTGCATTAGTACGAACAGCTGATATTTGGTTTGGAAAGATACTCGAGCTTTCTATTCCAACTAAATTCGTTCTTTTGTAACAATTTCAAAGTCGCATATAATCTGAGATCATAAATCGTAGTCAACGACCTTTGTTTGTAACGCGAGCGAGACGGAAATAATCATAGTTGGTTGGTATTTCAGGACTCGATTAACTCATTATTAACACTATTACCCGTGTGCGTACGGTCCTAGTGGATGGTCGACGTGAGCACAAACAGCATGTGTACTTAGCGCTGTAAAGTTCGTAGAGAGGCTCCCTTGACAGCAACGACTATCTACTACTAGGATGTAATATATTCGCGACTTTCATGCAGTGACAAACAAATGTCAAATAAGACGTGGCGGCGATATGAAAGTTTCTGATGATATGTAAATTGTGTACCTGAATGTTTATTTTACAACTCGTCCAGACCTGTAGAAAAAGTACGGACGGCCTTCCCATCGGCACTATCGACTTGTGAAGCTGCATTCTTACTGAATCTTAGTACTTACATGACACGAGGACACAAAATCCATGTTATAAAGCACTCAAGTCCAACTCAAATATATATTTCCAATATGTAAATGTCCTGCATAATAAGTTCTTATCCTTCCTTCCCAAGAATACATGTCGTGGCGTCCTTAATTCTGACCGTAGGGAAAGATTTGGGTGCACCCCGAGCCATTTATGGCCTGGAAAAAGAAGTTCAAATTAATGTTCAGGGCCTCACGCAACACTTCAGTCGGGTTAGGGTACAGTCCCCTGATAGTCTGATTGACAAAGTTCGTGTACAGCAAACACTGGTTCGAGAAATCAGCAGAGGTGGGGTCCAAGACGTAGTTGTTAACGCCGCCGACATTTCGACCAGGTTGAATGGGATGAGCAGCAGCTACGACTTGAATACCAGCGCCGCTCATGGATTGGTTGGCGCGGTGGAAGTCGGGCGGCATGCTGCTGTTTTGGAAGAAACCTCGTGCGACGTTGAGATCGAGCTGGCCATCTGCCTGACGGCCGTCGACAAAAAAGTCGATGGGGAATACGGATTCAGCGTATGCTGTGAAGTACCGAGGTGCAATGAAGGAGAAGTTTGGATTCGTTGCGATCGAGTCCTGGATACGTTGAAATCTGAGCTCTCCTGCGACGGTTAGGTTGTACTTTCCTGCTCCGAAGCGGTTGCTGAAATCGACGAACTGAAGAAAGCACGATCAGCAGCTGCACATACGGAAACGTGAAGAAACATCATACCTCATCGAACAAAGTCTCATTGAAGTCGTGATTATTTCCAAAGAAGAAATCTCCCCGAGTCATGCTGGCATCACCTGCAATGAGCGAACAATTAGTAATGATCTCATCTTCACCGTGGTTTTGTTTACCTTCAAAGACGGCATGGGTGTTGAGTCCACCGACGATAGCCGGAGCAGGGGGATCAGGACCAGTTTGTGCGGTCTTTTGTCCGATGCTCAATTCATTCGTGATAACATTGCCATCTACAAGGAACGCAGCGTATGTTACGAAGATTGCAAGAGAGTTGTCCATATTGAAGCCTGCCCATCAGACTAAAATTAACAGCGGTTCAATAGAATCATGAGGGTAGACGCACCTTCTTGGACCGCGTTGATAATCTGCACGGGACTGGCAACACCAGACCGAGGAAGCCACTAATAGCCATAGGGTCATTGAGGACAAGAAAATAACGTTAAGTTGGTCACGATAGACTCACCCCATGGGAAGCGAGGGTATTCAGTCCTGGGCATGGTCCACGGATGTCACCAGGGGCCAAATCTTTCCAAGGGTGGGCAGCGTCGTTCACGAGCTTGGTGCCAGTAAAGTTGAGAGGCCCGGGAGGGTTCACGGGCTTTCGACGCGTCAGAGTCGGAAGTATCTCATCAAGCTCCCGCCTTGAAAGTCCGGCGAGCGACCCATACGATGGAAACGCGAGAGCGGATCCGCAGAAAGCAACAAGCGGTATTCATGACTCACGGATGACTCCCGACGCAGTAACCGACGTGTGCGGCGCAACTTTTGTATTGCAGTTGAGTACATCAGTATAGGGAAGAAATGTACCATTTAGGCATCGAGTGATAGGTTAGTGGATGATCCCTGATATGTGTATTGTTGCAATTCGTCATTCGGCCAGGTCGACAGTCTATTATTTTGAGTCATTGGCGTATAAGGGTTTCGGGTTTCTGATTGGGCGAAATACAAGCGAGTTCAATTACGTATCTCGAACCGGGCAACACCAAATCCATGGATTTCTTTCCCCTCAGGCTCAAGGTCTTCCATATCCTCACTTCTTGACACTGGCTACCACTGACGCCGGGACTGGTTCCATTGCCGTTGAGGTCTGAGGTCTGAGGGTTGATGGCGCTTAGATTTGAGAGCCTCAGAACGATGTACCTGTAAGTGCATTTCGAGTGCCGGTTGGCATAACATGAGCGGCTGATGTTTTGCTTGGCAAGGACGTTGGAGCTGTCATTCCAACAAAATTCGCTCTATTATAGCATTTACAAAGTCGCGAATAATCTGAGACCATGGATGGCTATTGTCTGTGATGCGAGCGATACGGAAATTAAGAAAGTTGTTCGTCATATTACTGCAATACTATCAAGACTTCATTGTTAACCCGCATTCATACGGCCCTAAATTGGAATACGCGTTTAGCTGTGGGAAGCGCGCAGAGTAGTTCTCTTCGTTTCACCTTCAAAGCGATGGGTGCTAGGAAGTGAGATATTCCATACTCTGACATTTTGCTGAGATGGCAACAAAGACAAGACGTCATACTATGATTTCAGACGACATTGTCCACGTCTTTATAATTATCTTACATGTCTACTACGTATGGGGCGTAGAAAGATCGAATCACCGTCTACTTCATGCCAGCACACACAGTAACCCTGTTCGCGTTTCTGCGAAACCATTCAATATGTTCATCCTATAGTGCAGGCCCTCTTCCGCCCACCCACACATCAATCAACATCCTCTCTTCGGCGCATTTTTGGCCTGATTGGTCCGCGCATCGACCAGCCTACGCATGCATACGGGGATTCTTGTATTTTTCTGCGCGGACGATAAGACAGAGGGATGAGAGATAGAAATGGAGAGGTAATGGTCTGTCATCAGCCTCGAGGTCCAGTGGCGTCCCAGGGTTCGTAACTCCATAAACGCGAGCCCAGTCAGGCAAAGTTTCCGCAGTGCGGGAAAGGCGGTCTCCGCGGTGGCCTCCTCCATTTCCATCGGACTGCGACTGTTGAGGCCGTAGCACAGATCATCCACGAGGCAGTTGAGCGTCAACTCTACGAGATGAGTGGCCTTGCGAGTGAAGATCATGATTGATGGCAACTACTGGACATCGAACACGATTGAAGTGCATCGCTCGATGTGAGTTCGCAGGCGTGATATGATGGGATTCGTTGGGTATTTTTATTGAGGTTTTTCTTTCTCTGTCCCGTCGTTTTCACTTGAAATTTCAAATACATGCCGCAATTCGAAGTGTCTTGGACCATGAAAATGCGTCCAACAACGGAGAGGGGTCGTTTTCCACGTTGAACGCGATGCGCGGCAAATACTCCGGTGAAGTAGGCCAATCAGGGCCCCTAGGAAGCTGGAGCTCGGATACGCGTCGAGCAGGCCGTTCGGTGTCGCGTCGAAGGCATAAGAGTCTATCTATGCACAGCCTCTGATGCTATGTAATCTAATCTAGCCGACCGCTGCTTGATCTCACTACACCAGCACGAGAATGTACATCTTGCACACCAACTGTATTTTCCACCGTTCGACAATCCAATTAACCTGAGATTGTAGCCTGTACCGAGTACTTTGTGCTAGTAAGGCAGAGAATAATACTCATGCCACTTTGTCCGTACCATGTCAGTGGCTTTGAAATCGGATCATACGTAGAAAGAGTACTTGAAGTATCTGCAGTACTGATGATGACAATGGCATAAGTATTACACATAATTAAAAGGGGCTGACAGACGATATTGATTCTATCGGCTGGATTCATTTTTGAAAGTTGGTAAACATAGCGATTAAGGGGAGGTTGGTAGGAGAAAGGTGGCAGAACAATGACAGACGACAACGAAGATCTCTGGTAGTACAACTTGGAAGGTACGATTCAAATCTAGTGAACGTATTGGAGGTAGGTGGGAGCATAGACATATGTGCGTCGTCTGAAGGCAGACCAGACGACATGGACCCATCGATCAGCCGATGTGGGGTCGAGGAAAGGCCATTATGTGCTGCTTCCTCTGCGACTTGATAGGAAGTGGTATTTCGTCGTCTCTGTCCGAACCCGGACGTGTGAACGAGAAGTTTCTCTCCGAGGGCGTTGGCGTGGGCATTGTATAGATGCGAACCGGAGGGGGGTCTTTCGACGAACTGGAGCCGTTTTCACCCGGCCCGTAGGCCGCAGGCGAGAATTGCCTGTGTCCATTAGGATAAGCATAGCGGTGGCGACCATGTCGTCCGTTCTCGAGAGGTTCTCCGCCAGGAGGAGCCGACATATGTTGCCCACCGTCAGCTTGTTCGGGATGTGATGAGGATGAACGATAGCGGCCACCGCTGGAGCTAACGCTGTTCGTCTGAATGGCGTCGTTGTGACGATTTTGCGACTCGAGGTACGAGAGTCTCCTTCGGAGGGCGTCGACTTCTGCGGAGTGCAGCTCCCGCATCGCTTGCATCTCCTCCTTCTCCCTCTGCTCCCTGGCTCGCGCCTCCTCTTTCATGCCTCTAAGTTCCTCGAGAAGAGAGGCCACGACGCCGAACGAATCTGGTGAGTGTGAGAGCGATGGCGACAGCTGGTTGGGTGCGTCGGAGCCGGACACTGAGCCCTCTTTAGCCTTCCCTTTGACCATGTTCTGCATCACGGAGACCATCTTCACCGACACAAGGTTGTCCACGAGGAGCGAGAGGTTGGAGGTCATCATGTGCGTCCGAGGGTCCATAGACTCTTCCTTCAGGAGAGATGAAACGGCGTTCATCGTCATATCCGTGTCTGGCTCCGAGGAAGAATTATTGTCGATAGTTTGCATCTCCACATGCAGGCTGCTGACGGACGGCGTTCCTGTCGGTGCTTGAGTCTGCTTTTCCTCGCTTTCGAGGCCGAGACGTCCCTGCTGCCTTGACTCTTCCTCGGTCTGCACGGAGGTTTCGCCGAATGCACGCTTTGAGACCCCGACCTCCATAGCGCTCGCGGCCGCCACCGACGACCCAGCATTTCCCATCACTACATCCGTATCCGCATCGGCTCTTTGGTCGGTGAGGAAATCCTGGGAAACTGCGGATGGATGACAATCCACAGCCTCGTCCCTCAGCAGCTTCTCGTCGCGGTTTCGCCCGAGCTCACGCTGCTCCCTAGTCTCCTTCTCCAGGCTCTGCAGCCGCTTAACGATCCCCACGAGCTCCTCCTTGACGGAGGAGAAGCGACTTTCAAAGTCAAAATCGCGGAAGCCGCCCTCCAGGGCACGTTGATCACCCTCGGTATTGGAACTCGTATTCCAGGCCCCACCCGCCGCTGACGACGTACTCGGAAGCTTATTTTGCAGCACCTGTTTAGCGTCGACCAAGTTGACGAGCAGCTCGAGTGCCTTGGCGTTGAGAATGTGTTGCGGAATAGTGTACTGTGCATCCACGTCCGAAGGGCCAGAGGGCTTTGCGGCAGCACGTGCAGAGGAGAGCGACGATGAAGACGAGGACGGGGCTGGGAGCCATCTTTTAGCCGGGGCCTTCGGCGCAGAATTCCTGGCCTGTTGTTGAATTATAACTTTAGGACTAGAAGCGCTCGCAGTCTTTTTTGGATCGCGATACTTCACACGAATGGTGGAGGTGCTAGCAGACTGCGACCCCTTTGCTTGTCTGGTCCTCAGCGAAACCGTCCTTGAAGGCCCGGCTGCCGCTGGCGTAGACCCATCGCCCTCTGCATCACTGGGTGTCTTGTCACTCGTAGCAGCGCTGACCCGAGAGGGTAAAGTGCCGCGACGGTTTGCACCAATCCCAGACGCCCTTGGAGCGGCCCTAGTCGCCATCCTCGTACTCATTCCACGAGTGAATTTGGAAGGGCTCGTAGTTAGTGGTGGTGCGGAGGTAGAGGGTTCCGGGGGCACAGCAGGGAGTACGGCTGGAGTAACTTCTGACTGCGAAATGTGAAGAGTAAGCATTGTGATAAAGATGGAGAGTGGAGACAGAACGAATTACCTGTTGAATGGTAGAGCCATCGACAGCAGGGGTAGCAGCCAACTGGGATGCTGTTGCTACATCCGCCTCAGCGGAGCGAGCATTTTCATCGAAAGTGGTGAAGATTTCTGCGGTGCTAACGGACGCTGCAGCTTCCACGGTGGCCTGCGGGACATTGTCAGAGGTTGAGGCCTGTGGTGTAGAAGTCGGTGGAAGTATATTAGACGTCATACGTTCCGGTGATGTGACGGGGAGCGGGATTGTAGAGGAAGAATCATGCGGGACTTGGGAGTTCGCGACAGAGGGAGAGGCTGCCCAAACTGGATTGCGGGCCATCGCAGCCAACGTCCGAGTCAGGGGATAGAGATGGTTTTGTCGGTAGCGGGAATAGCTTTCCTCGGTAGCAGCTTCAATCCTGGATCGCTTTGATTCCCTTTCCACCTCGTCTTCGTCTACCGGGAATTCTCGTGGTCTCTTCGCTTGGGCAGCTTCGGTTGTATCAGGCTGAACGGACAGATCATCACCATCTGCGACGATTTCTCCTTCAGCGTCGGCGTCACTTGATTCTTCTTCCTCCATATCGTAGTCGGTGAGGTCGGAGGAGGAACTATACGCCTGTGGCTCCTCGGTGGTGATGTGAGAGAGAGGCTGATCCTTGACCATCCAAATACCGTCCTCGCCCTTCCTCAGGTTTTTCCTGAACTGTTCGATCGTAATGCCGTTCGTTACTTCCTCGTCTGTCATTTTTACACCGTTCAACCCCCTTAAACACCATCGTTTCCAATCTAAGTAAAAAAAAATTAGTAGCGCCCTGTTTGTGGGAGTGGCACGACATACCGTGCTTCAGTACGTCTCTGTCGTACTCTTTTGGCCCGTGCGTAGTCAGAAAACCTTTTCCGCTTTCTGGGTCGTTACGAGGCCAGTGTTTGTAGAACCTCGCCAATAGCCTGTCGAACATGACACATCGCCATCCTTTCTCCATGCCGCCCCGTGAGGCCTTCGCCTGTGCCCGCCGAAAGAGGTTTTCACATAGGCGCGAAAGGTGCAATACGTTGGCCCGCTCCGCCTTCCAGGTGCGCTCGTTCGTAATTTTGGTGAGAGTTATCTCCCATCGGTACTTCGCGACGAACATCAAGGGCAGGCGATACCCATGAGGGAGTGTAACGATGTCCCCAGACTGAAGCTGGATCCAAACGAACGGCGCGGACGGATTGTACTCTCGCTGAGGTATAGAGAACGACTTGTCCCATAGATGCGTGAGCAGCGCGTCATGGCTCCATTTCTTGACGGAGCGTGCTGTGTATGCCCAGTCGAGGTCGCCGTTCTTGTCCCTCGACCACTGTTCGGGATCTGCTGGAGTGGAAGAGTCCAGCCCCAGCATAGAGGCGACCTCATCGTCCTCAAATTCATCTGCCAGCGCTTTCGCCTTGGCCTTGGACGACATTTACAGTGAAAAAGGGAGAGTGAAAGACAGAAAAACAAAAGAAAACGAAATTCTGTTCGTGTTCATTGGACAAGCCGGCCTTCCACTCATAACATTGACAAATACAAGCACAGCACGGAACTTTTTACGCATTTACCCTCCCTTTTTCTTCCGCCGACCTCCGTTGAACCTACACTGTCAAAAAAAATCATGCTTTGTTAATTGAGTAATGCCTCTGAAGTTGCTTTACCCGTAGCAAATTTTATGTCCATCATCTGGATGACTTATCAAGCTCAAGCTTGAACTTATCCGGGACAACTTTCTACACCATGATCAATTTCGCAGGGGAGTCGTGTGTCTCGTCTATTATTATAATGATTGTGCGTGCTAAAAATCCATTGTTTTCCGTGCGATGCACATTCAGGTTCTCTATTTCAATCGCCCTGTGGTGAATCAATTCAGCTGAGCTCGATTCTTTCAATGGTACCTTCCCTTGTGCCTCGGTGCGCTAGAATTCGCCGAAATTCAAACTACTTAATTCTCCCTGAAGATAGAAGTTCCGATTTTCCAGAAATTTTGAGAAGCTCCTTTCTAGATTTTCTACCGAACGATGTTGGAACAATGATACTGCCCATGGGTACTACGTAGGGTAGATAAGATAAGATTGATTTGAGTCCACGTGACCTTACATCATCATATTGTTCCCGTGGTGTCACTGTCAACCCCTTTAACAGCGTCTCGACCGTTGGAATCCCCCAGAAGCCACACCCTCGCTGTCTCCGTAACCAGCGACGAAGCAAAATCGACCTCCCAGCCAAGTCCCAATGTTTCGTACACCTCAAATTCGCTCAGTGCTCAGCACCAGCCGCATCACTCGACTCACAGGCCAACGAAACATACCAAAGAGCCCGATACACACCACGGCTTCGTTGTTGAGCGGCAAACATAGCGCCGACAGCTACTCGAAGGAGGTGGATTGTACCCCGCCTGAAGATACCACCGTCTATCGCATCGACCCCGAGTCAGACCTTGTGCAGAAGCCCTACGAGCCACCTTCGGGCGAGTGGAGTCGTGCGGGAGTTCGAACGGATGAGTATCGGCATGTCGAAGGCGCAAAGCAGCCTTATGCGCCTCAGGGAGGAGACAAAGGAGGATACGGAGCACGTAAGAGCGGGGCCGATAAGGGTCGTGTGGCAGAATGAGCGTTCGTTTGTGTCAGGTACGTGTCAATGTTGCAGTGATTCACACTCGCTGACGGTCGGCGTACGTAGTGTAAAGTCCACTTGTATTATCAATAAGGGTCGTAAGGACGAATTGTAACATTAAAAGCTCGATGAATGTTCGGATGTACTCAGTGTGTCTCCTTCGATCTGGAATGCGACATTCAGAAAACAATCCTCATGCCTGAATGCATTGAGGTTACTCTTGACCACATTCTATCTTCACGTCGGTCTCCCTCGAAGGACTCGCTGTCCTGCATGCTCTCAAATGTACTGCTTTCTGGACCTCCGTCGAGTTCATGCCTAGACTTGTTCCGCCCTTTAAATACCCACGTGCACATGGTACGTCTGCGGCCAAGGTCTGCGGCCAAGGTTAGAGCTCCGAGTCTTGCAGAGCGACAGCGGCGACGATTATCGACAAGGGGACTTAATTTCACTTCCGCGACGTGTGTCAGGAGGTGAGTTCTTGGCGCGTATTTAAACACAATAATCTTCGTTCCACCATTCCAGTGCCACGGGATGCAGATTTACACGACTTAATGAACTTTAGGACGCAAATGGATTTCTAAACATCTCGATGTGACCATTGTGATTAACATCGGCCAGGATAGACCTGAACTTAACAGAGTTCTGCAGATCTCATATAGAAACGAGAGCCTTCAAATGCCATCCAACATTTCAAAGTTATTTCTAACTGAATATTCCCCAGGCAGGAAGGCGATCGCGAAACGTTGGGGTAATTGGGGTAACACGAAATTCAGATATGGCGTTTAATAACCTACTGAGAACTTAGAAGAACCTGAATGTGTTATCTACATGGGTGGCGTCGTCAGATCTGGTCGGTCCATGATTGTTCGACTGCGCAATCCCGTCTCCGCTAATCACTAAAAAGGATCACAGACAGTTTAGCGAACTGAATTGCTGTTATCAAGGTAACACGGAGCTTCAAACGAAGAACCGTACAGAGGTGATCTTGGTCCAGATTAAATCGTTCATCTACAGCAGAAAACTGTATCTCCGGCGAGGACCATACGAGCGACATAAGTTTAGTTCATCGCTATCATCAGCTGGATTAGATTCACAGATAAATCGATAAAGAGTGGTCACACGACTTGTGGTGCTTATATCTGACGTCCACGCGAGGATGGCTTCCCATACATATCCAATGCCAATTTTTGCTTGGGAATTTATACTATTTGACCGACCTTTTACGCACCTGAACTGGATGATGAAGAAAGAGGAAGGTAGAGCAACTTGTCAGTACATATTCATCCATGGTTCTATCAAGACGACTTCGTACGTTAAGCGCTTGAGCAGTCCAAAGTCGGGAAAATCGGCCCTCCTGTGCATACGACGCACGTTCGTCAAATGCCACGGGGCGCTTATCATCAATCTGTCAATGCTGTGCTTGACAAAGCACTATTAAGACCATGGAAGCGAAATTCCCGCCGGCCTACTGCATCGTCATTCGGACTCACGCTCGCAGTGCACTCCAACACGCATTGTCGCACACAAAGGCTTCTCTTCCATCGTCTATCCCTGCGTGGTTATGGCTGCACCAAGATATCCAACGAGGCAATTCCTCGCCGGGGATTTTATTATATCCGCCGGAAGCATCCTTTTTCGCCGCAACGCATCCTCTAACAAACTCGAAGTCTGCGTCTTGCATCAACTCATCAAGGACGAATGGCTCCTTCCGAAAGGTCGCAAAGACAGAGGGGAGACGGTGGAACAAGCCGCCGTTCGAGAGACCTACGAAGAAACGGGATATGCATGCCGCCTTTGGCCGCAGCGTATGCCCACGCGAGCACCTGCACCTGGGGTGTGCGACGTGCATGCCACGGAGGTGGTGGACGGCCTGGTTGAGCCGGTTTCGGTTACCATTCGCGAGCTAGGAAAAGGAAAGATGAAGATGATCTTCTGGTACATATCATTGGTGGAGGACGGCGTGGAGAAAGTGGAAGACTCACAGATGGAGAATGAACACTTCGACTCCAAATTTCTAGAGGCGAAGGCTGCTGTTGCGCGTCTCACGTTCCAAAGTGACCGGGATGTCGTGAAGCAAGCGTTAGACATTGTCGAGGCAAAGGGGAGCATTTGGGTCAGAAAATGCCAGTGAGTGGGACAGGGGGTGGGCAATACAGTGGGAGACTGAGTGGTACGGAGAAGTCTTTATTTTAATTATGCTGGGTCTATTGTAGGAGGAATTGGATCTATAATTCTATAATTTCGGGCGTCAGAGGGAGGCAGGAGACCAAGGTAAACAAATACTTCCGTTTCCCCACTTACGAGTCCTGTTCCTATCGGAGCAAAAGGCCTTTGTAAGCCAGAGTTTCTGCACTCAAGAAATGGAAATCGTCCACTCGTCTTTGGAAACGGAAGATTGGATAGATTAAAACACTTGTACAGAATCGAACCTCCGCGCATCGGTAGGAGTTTAGAAATGGAGGATTGATTAATTGGACCAAAAATCTATCAGCTACTGGACAGTGGAGGGTACCGGATCTAAGACAAACACTCTCCAAGGCGGATTCGGGGTTTCAATCCTCCCTTTTTCAGTTCCAGGAAACGAACTATGTTACGCGGGGGGATACGAGAGCGGGGTCGTGTTCTTGGAAATTTCCAATCTTGATGTGGTTCAGGCAACGCATAACGCAAAAATTTCCTCCCGATCGAGCCTCAATCATGTCGGCAGATTTGGTATCGTTAATGATAGTCCGGACTTCGGTCCAGTCAACCTTAAGTTTTTTGAGATGCGGACAAAGAATAAATTTGCCGCCCTGTGTATCCCAAGGCGCCAACGCCTCGATCATGATATCCGTGCATACAGGAAACAACCATGCTCCGTTTTGGGGTCCGATTGGATGTCAAGCATCGCCAAGGATGGCATCTGGGTAAAACAATCGAGCAGATCCGTGTCGTCGAAGTCAGAGCATGCATCCTGGGTAAAAGAACGAATAGAGCAACAAGAGCGATATAAAATACCGAAAAAGATTCTTGTGCCCAATAGCGGTCGCCCTGGAAACGTATGGTCGCGAGAGATGGTGCTTGAATGATGTCCAGGAACTTTGTCAAGGGCGGAGGGACGTCAAAGTATTCCTTCATGTCTAGTGTTTCGAGGGTGGGAAGAATGACTTCGTCCGGCATAGGATAAAATATCGAGTGGAGCTGGGCATAGGCGAGATTTTGAGTGCAGGCGAGGATCCTAAAAAAATAGTCCCCAGAGATTCCATAGGTGATGGTAAACTTTGTCAGTTAATGAAAGGGGAATTGGAGTTGTCCTTGCATAACATCGACGTTGAGCATGTCATCCAGATGCTCGTCTTGTAGTTTCAGAGCTTGCGTCCAGATCCTCGAAATATTTCTATTAGAACAGATGTCCGGCGAGAGTTTTAAGATCGACAGCAATGGCGCGCCTGACCCGCTGACCGTAAACAAAATGTCGAGATCTTCCTTATGAATGCATCGCGGATCGAGGGTAAGGCTAAAGATTTTCGAAGACCTCGTGTATAGCAGGAGGCCACGAGTTGTCGTACGTCCCAATGGCAGTCAAAGCGTCTACAAGAGGTAAACTCCCAGAACGTGCAAGGTTCAACTCGAGGAGCTCCTTCTTTGGGCTGACGATCCATCTTTCAGTCGGATACGGACGTTGATATGCCGCCAAAGTTCTGGAGCACCCACAGCCATCTCCGTCTAACTCGAGCAGATCTGAGAGAATAAGAGAGGACCTTCGGTCTTTTTTAGCGGTCAAATTTCAAGTTTTCTGCAGTGAAGTCACACTTCGAAGATAAGCCTCCAGACGTCGGGCGGAACCCTGGGGATAACCGAGTTGTTTTGATGTTGAGGCCTGAGGGGTTGTCATTCTCGTCTGAGTTTTATACCTCGCGATGGATGGTGATAATCATAGAAAGGATGGGGACAGCTTGCATCAGACTATCAGTCGGAGAAGCTTGGAGTAGATGAGGTTCGGATTTAATATTTAATATTGTTGTTCGTAGAGATTGTTGCCAAATAGCCGATAATTCCGAAGCCATTGGCGGCCCGTGAGAATGCCTTCGTAGGCGGTTTACCTACCAGCAGGGACGGCGATGCAAAGCTATTCTCTACTCTCACGACATGGAACTTTTGCCTGCAGAACTATGGGGCCACATCTGCGGCTTTCTAGGACCCCCTGACCTTGCCAACTTAGCGCTGACCTCATCATCATATCTCGCTCCTGCCCGATGGTACTTGTATACAAAAATCATGTTGCGCAGCGATTCCCCAACCCGGACAGATACTTTTCGACTTTTACTCAATAATCCGCCATTGGCGAGGAGAACAGTTTCTCTATCGATCGAGACCGCTAAGGGCTGGCAACCCGAACATTCATTCCCCAGTCACACGTGGATCGACATGAACATATTCAAGGACATGGATCGACTATGCACTGTCAAGTTTAGACGCCTGCCGTGTGCCATCAGCAATGACGCTACAGCAGGCGAGTTTTTGGATCTTCTCGGGGCCATTTATCGAGATTGTAGGGGCTTGACGGAAGTTTCAATATGGGGATTTGTATGGCCGGCATTGCCGGTAGACTGGTTCCTGAGGCCAGCAGACATATACCAATATGCCGTCCGTCCAAATTTACAAAAAGTGAAGTACCATGCCCACTATTCTTCCGGTAACAAATTCCGTCATTTAATTAATTAATTGATGGGCGCTAAAAGAAGTCACAGACATGAATTGGACCTTTCTCATTTCCGCACTTTTCACTCCATCGATATCACTCGAATATCTCGACCTGTTCATTGGACACCACGCATCGCATTTCAACGTCCTTAGCTCATTGTCCTTTCCACGGCTTAGGACCTTATACATCCGAGGTGTACCTCGGGAAGCCATGACAGCATTCACTCTCTTCCTGGTCACCCATCCATCCATTCGATATTTGTTCCTCCTCGACGTGGATCCCTTCCTGAGCACAGAAAAAATGAAGATCAATATGCTGCCCGACCTTCATACCATCTCGGGAACACCTGGTCTGCTAACACGACTCGCTGCGAAATGCGACAGTCTCAAATATATTCGATGCCTTGTGCTGGATTTTAACGGAGTCGTAGACTACGTCCGCAACACGGAAATCCTGCTTTCGACCACGCGCGGGTTTCCAAATCTGAAGCACTGCGCCGTTTCTCGCATTATCACAGCCGCGACCACAGCTCAAATTATGAGCCTGTTCGGTGGCATCTCAATTGAGCTGGAGTGTTGGACTGGCGGTTTCTACTACCGCGAAGTGAAGCAACTCGTAAGTCTGATTACGTCCACGTCATTTCCGCGCAGGGCTAACAAGGAGTCTGGGACGAGCAGAAGGCCATTTCGCAAGTTCTCGCGCTATTTCCAACGTTATCACGGCTCGACATCTGTGAATGGACGTACCCCACCACACCGATGAATAGGGATCAATACGAGGCATTGCGAGACATGGCTTCTACAACTCGCTCGCTCAGGAAGATTTCGCTGTATATGCCGCATCTCCGTACCAACGAGATCTCATCCGTCTTGCGGATTGACAGAAACAACCGATTCGGCCAGGATGTGAATCTCGCGAGGACATATCATTGTATAGAGGGTGGACCATATCTCCAGGATCGCAGGTGCATTGATTTTTGTTCGGTTCATTGGCAGGATGAGCTCTTATTACAAGAATCATGATGAATATAATGACCCTTATCATGCATTATTAATGCATTATTATTGGTCGACAATGTGCCATATCCTTCTTTGCAGTCCGAATAGCGCCAGACGAATCCCAGCCGTTTTCTCTTCGTGACGTCGTCTATCGTCATACCTCTGGCTGCACGCAACCGCGGCGGTCCAGTCTTATCACTCTCGGGATGCAGATTCCCCGAAAGTTGTCGAGGAAAGCGCCGTATGTTAAACTTATAGGCATGGGGTCTGGGCCGCATGATGTGCCATGTCGCGTCGGCCTGCCACATATCTGTCTCGCCTGGTATACCGACCGATTCATACGAGTCACAGGAATGACCTAACCGCTCTGCAGGGATATGGGACCAGATGAGACGTTGTTTCTGGATAAGGTCTGTCCCCTTGACGCTTGGAGGTAAGCATTTTGTTATTGAGAGACCAATCTGCGCTGGTGGCGGCTTGCGACCTGTTCGAAGTCCGAAGTCTGAACTGGCCACGGCCGCGGCTGTGAGTGCTGGTGAGCTTTTGAACCCGTGTCGGCTTGGACATCGCAGCTTTTACGGCTTCAGGTACCAATGCATGCCGAGTGCGGCACATCATTTATCTGACCTTGGATTGCGACCTCGTTGCGAGTATTAATTACTATGCAAGGAGTGAATTGCGAATATAATAGACCTGAAACTTGAATGACTGGTGTGTTGTGCTGTATCGTTCAAATTTCATTAATCATTGCTGAAACCCCCCGAATAAGGAGCACGGCTCCGAAATAATTTGCCACGGTCTCCATTGAAGCCAAATTGAAGCAATGTAAGCACTTGCCACCGTACCACAACAAACGATGACGGCTGCACCAACAACAGCTACTGCCTCCACGACTGTTAAAACTGTTGATTTTGCCCCATTTCTAGATGGATCTGACAGGCAAGGCGTTGCGGACGCCATCCTGGAATCATTTAAGTCGATCGGATTCGTATATTTGACAAACCATGGTCTACCGCAAGACAAGATAGCCTCCATGTTTGAATGGGTGCGATTCCTCGCTCTCTCCCTCTCACGACTTTTTTCATGAAAGCTCACGAAATATATTGATCCAAAATGTTTCAGTCGAAGCAATTGTTTGCACTACCCATGGAAATCAAGCAGCTAGCGCCGCATCCGGAATCAGGTGCACATCACAGAGGTTCGTTCTGGTTCGTTCTCGCCTATCACCCTGGTTCGAATTTGAGATGATTTTCAGGGTATTCTGCTCCTGGAAGAGAAAAGGTTCAGAAGCGTACACATGCCGGAAATGATACGACCGAAGAACGTCCAGAAGTACAGCGTGATATCAAAGAGAATTTTGAGGTTGGACGCGAAGATTATGAGGAAATGCCGAATATATGGTATCCCGATGGTATTCTTCCCGGTTTCAAGGAGGCCTGTCTAGATTTCTACTGGGTGCGCATAGGAGATTCCCGTTCTATTGACCAGATTCTGATCGTGCGATGTATAGACCTGTAATGAAATGGAAAAAGGGATCTTGAAAGCCCTTGCTCTCGGGTTCAATCTGCCTGAAGATTACTTTGCAGCCTTCCACTCCAATTCCGAAAATCAACTGCGATTGCTACATTACCCAAGGTGCGCACGTTCTACGGGAATGCTCCGATAGAGTCCGATGTTAAGGGATAATTTCTTCAGTATCCCTGCATCAGTCTTGGAAGATAAAGAAGCCTCACGAATTCCAAGTCACTCTGACTATGGCTCGATAACGGTCGGCGAAATGTCGCATTGGACTAGCTATGGCAGCCCTTACTTACACGGCCTTTCGAGCAGATACTCTTTCAAGATGACGTGGGTGGCTTGGAGGTGGAAGATCCTAATAGCCCTGGAAACTATATTGTAGGTGCTCCTTCAGTCAATTTCATTTCAATTTCTCCCAGCTTACGATTTCAAGCCCGTTCCGCCAGTACCGGGATCCATTGTTGTTAATGCTGCTGATTTTCTCATGAGATGTACGACAAGTTCACTGTCCAGTCATGATACTATACTGAGTTTCCTCCGTCTGAATAGGGTCGAATGATACGATAAAAAGCACCGTACATCGCGTACGTACCCCGCCATATATAGAAACTGATAGCGGGAAGATGATACCATCGCGCTATTCAATTCCATATGTAAGTTGGGTTCATGAAGATCATCTGCAGTCGGGAGTTACTTACTCACGCGAACCACAGTTTTGCGGAGCCGTAAGCGAAAATCAATCATTGCAACCAATCGTTCCTTATGTTCTCGCACTCAGGATTCGTCAGTCGTCGTAGACTGTATCCCTGGCACCTGGTCTGCAGATCGCCCAAAGCGCTATTCGCCGACATCTGTCCGTTCCTCAATTTCCTGGCATCCCATGATAACATCTGACACAGTCAATCTTTCAACAGGCGGGAGAATATATCACGTCCCGGTTGGTTGCCAACTACAAATGAAGGGTCGAAGACAGGAGCTCGCATCCAATGGTATGCTTGCAGTTCGCTCCTTCGTTGCTCGATATGCTAAACTCTCATGGCGTTGGGCTGTGCGATATATCAGTGGTTTCGAACTCCTCACCCACTAACCCTCCCTAGATTGAAATTTGAAAATATCGTCTGTTGTATGTATAAACAATGCCTTGGATTTCCAGAAAGGTCGGAGTGACTTATATTTAAAATCTCACTGGCTGTTCGTATGCTTGTATCATTTTGAGCTTAAAATTTGCTGGTTTCATTGTGCCCTTCCACGAAGTTCTGGGGAAATGCATTTAAGGCGGACAGTTTATGATGGAGATGCTACTGAATTGAACTAAGTTGGCGTGAATTTCCAGACTACGCGATTCAGAAGACATATGGTTTGGGAGACAAATATAGCGACGCGAAGTTGTGGAACCTCGAAGCCCAAGCTTAGTTCGTCGTGGGGATCGTTGTAGCTAGACTTTGATGTAGGTGTAAGTAAGGCATCGCGCGGTTAGGCGGAGCTGGTTTGTTGGAGCTCAGTACTGGCAAGCGGCGTACTATGGAGCAGTAGTAATCCGCAGATGGTCTATCAGCCGTTTACAGAAGCTAGAAGTAAGCACTATGTGGAGAAATTAGTCTGTTCAATCATGGACGCAACATGGACGAAAATATGAGAAACTTATGGAAGTGACGTTGGGCTCCCATACCACTTGCCGTGCATAACATATGGCTCTAGTCCAGCAATTAGCACACTATTTGGGTGAGACCAGGAGGATAAATACCTTGGCTGAATCGCGTCAGGATACCCAACAGAATTCAAACTTCCAAGTTCAAAAGGTAATACTCTTCTTCTATACAAAATTCGAACGCGCCGCTCACCGTTTCGCTGAGGTGCTTCCAGAATCGTGAAATGCAGTCCTTCCATAAACTCTCGGCTTTACTCGCACTTGGTGTCCTTCTCTCTTGGACCACCACTTTAGGCGCCTTGGCTGTACCCGTCCAAGGAAATGCTGTCGCCGGCGTCGTTGATCATAGCGTAAACTTGGGTAAGTTATAGTCGTTGGCATTTCGATTGAATCAAGTCTAAAATAATGAACATTTTCCCAAGATGGTCTCGCCGGATTGGCGACCCACGAAAACGGGGGTTTGGATATTCGCGACGACGCTGAAGGGGCATATGATGAATTGAAGAAACCTAAGAAATGGTCCCCCGGTTGGACCCCTACAAATACCACTGAATCCGCGTCTCCAGCAAGCAGCGTGGTTCCTATCGCCAGTCCGACGGGCGAAATCCCTGTCACCACCGCGGCGCCTGTAGACATACCTATTCCAACCGTAGCTGTTCCAACAGACGTCCCGACACCAGTGGACACAATTGCTCCTACGGACACCCCAGCCCCCACTGACACATTCGTTCCGGTAGACACGCCTGCTCCTGTGGACATACCCGTTCCTACAGACACACTCATTCCAACGGATATACCCATTCCTATGGAGGCGGCCCCCACCCCGTCTGATACAGCTACCTCTCCGGACGCCACTCCTACGGACACCTCTACGCCTGCAGAGTTTGCTCCAGTGGCAGATCACGCTCTCATAGCTCCTCGGAACCCTTTGCGAATTCCAGGCATACATACCCCCCTTCAATGGCGGTGGACCTGTCGGTATTCCGGCTGACAGTGAGATCAAAGGCACGGCTGCCATCAGCGGCGCGATTACCAATGCAGACGATGTCTTGGGGTATGTATCCTTTTCGTGATGCCGCGGCCCAGCGATACTGATGCACAAAATTCGCCAGCAGGGGCTTGTAAATATAAGCATGGAGAATTCAACTTTAGTACCTTCTAGCTAGAAGCAGTGTCAGTGTTGTCGCGAGTAAGGAATGTGGTGGCGATAATGGGAGGTCTCGGTGACAGTGGAAATGCAGTAGTAAAGCGTTAGAATTTCCTCAGAATTGATCCGTACTTTTTTCCGCTATTGATTTCGGGACAACGTGAGCGCTAATGTGCTGTTAGCGCCTTATCAGAATACCTGACCTGAGCCCTAATGTACCTGCCACGAAAGCAGACAAATTGCTTTCGGAGTCGCCGCAGCCTTAGCAGAATTAAATAACGTGCACGAGAATCATATTGCACGCAGCACTAAATATGACTGAAATCTATGCCATCTCCGCAAGCAAACACATCTAACCGCAACAATTATCCATGACGGGCAGTTACCGAGCGCGGTGCGATTGGCGCGGGCCAGAATCCAGAAATTGCATATATAACATCACGGCTGAGCGCTGAGCGCTGAGGCCTGAGTCGACGTGCTACAGATGTCCGACGCTCAACGCTGACATGGGGTCTCAACTATGTCAGGAATCCTCCCAGGGGCACGCGGTTGCCCGCGAGCCTAGGCTTTGTGTCCATCGATTCAGACATCGGCAAGTTGGGTCGGCAATGGGCATGCGGCCTCAGCGCCATTAATGTTTATTCTTGTACTTACGCCTGTCCACTGTCTATATATAACTTCGGGCTCAACGTGCTGGTTATTCCTCAGCACTTTGGAACACTGACGACCATCACCCCCATGAAACTGTTGTTTCAGACATCAGATTTTTGAATGTTGCGCTCAATGTCATGCTACGCCATCAAGATGTACATAGCCCAGGCAAGTAGTCACTCGGGCGCGAAGGAAATTCCAGCTGCGGCTTTGTATTAATAGTAAGAATGATGAACCTGGAAGTTTAAATTCGTCCAATGGGAATTACATATGTGTAGAACATAGTGCTTGCCAAGGACGGCAATACATGAAAGGCGAAAGATAAGTTTAGAACGAGCTGTGGACGACTCCTTTAATATTTTGTTGTTTTATTCGAGTTTGGACAATGCGTTTAAGGAAGTCGACGTCTCGTCACTTGGGTGCTCTGGATGGACTATAAATACCCTGTGCCAGACCTGGCAAGGAGACGAGCACATCCGGTTTGAAGGCCTGTGTTACCTCACAATCATTCAATGTATTGATAATCAAACCACCCTATACAACCAACAGGACGATGTCGTCGGAGGCTTGATGACAGCCCTATAAATCCAGATAAGTACACGCGGAAGAATGGCGGTGATAATTGTGATGAGCCATCACGGAGAAGAACAGGGAGGAGTGTGTGCCAGCGTGAGATGCAGTGTATTTGCGGTATGGTGTTATGGGTATTATTTATCAACGACGACGGGTTAACGCATTCTGGTGGTCGTCTCCCTGTGCAGTGTGAAGCAGGGAACTTGACGAAAGTGTGATGCGAGTGTGCTTTCGACCCTTTGAGATAAAAAAATTTAATGGTTTTGCGCACCTCTCGCGACGGCCGCTCAGGGTCATGGGCATTCTCTTGTCTACTTCGATGATGGTCGGCAATTGGCGGTCCCCAGTTACATATTAATTCATATTCCCGGCTATGTACCCAGGACCTGGATAGATGTCCCGCGTAGGCGTTGCCAGGCCGTGTATGTGTCTGATCGAGGAAAGCAATGGTCGGACAAACGGCGATCCTCCATGAGCGCTTACAGTTAGATTGACCATCGACCTTGTCCTTTAGTCTATATATTCAATAAAAGAAGGACGGCGCGGTGACGGACAAACGTGCGCTCGATTTTAATTAGGTCCCGCCTCGTATCGCGCCTATCCAGGGCTGGAGAGCCAGTCGGTTGGCGGTTATCTTCTGTAAGGAATTAACTGCCGCTGCGCAGCAGGTTCTACACAGTCGGGTTCATCATCACACGCTGCCGTAAGTTCGTGCGGCATCTCGTTATATCGCATACATATCTATGGGTGAGATCAAGAGACGCAAGGAGAAATCGACGTGGTGGGCATGATGTTGGGTGCAGTAGGGTGCGGCTGTACAAGTTACAACGATGCGTCGGGCAGGACGGAATTGCGTTTATAAAAAGGTATGTACAGGCGTGGGAAGCCTTGGATATAATTATGCACAAATAAGAATATTCGATGGTGATCGAGATGATCAAGAAAATACTAAAAGGAGGATTGACGTCAGGAATTGGGCAGTGTAATTGGTGCGCAGCAGTTGAAACACGTTCTTTACATAGTTTTAGTTCTTTTTCTTTCGTCCGCTCTCACCGCAAAATCGCTCGCTATCTTGTTGTAGCTCCTCCTCAAGCACAAGGATACGTACCGCTGGGATATCTATACCAGGGTTATGCTCCCCGACTTTCTTTCATCCACCAAGTCACCGCCGAATAATAATAGGAGACTTGAGGTCGACCATTATGATGCAGGCCCGGGGGAAGACGAGGGGGAGGAGTATGAGCACTTGCTAGGCTCGACGTCGGCTTACCCCTACCCTCCTTTGAGTCGTCCGCCGAGCAGCGCTCCCCATTCCCACACACGTCGAACCTCGCATTCGCATGGCGCTCTGTCACTAATACGCATACCGCGCGCCCTCCTGCTCGAGACATACAATTTCCTCCTTCACCCCTTTGCACGGACACCTCGCGTGCGTCGTCTCTCATTGGGTTTTGGGCGCGTACTCCCGGCATCAGCGAAGTTGCACGTCCAGCTTAAGCTGAGGCACCGATTCACACGGCGTGCCCTTTTCACCGTGCTGTTCATCGTCCTAACCGCGCCAGTGCTGTTGGTGTTGGTGATACTGGTGTACGGAGGGATACCGCCGTCATACCACGAAGTGAGGCTCAGGGAGAGGGGGCTACCGCAGCATGTTTGGGGGAGGAGTGTGGGAGTGGGTGGCGTGCAGGGGTGGAGTAGTAGCAGAGTCTTAGGGGTGGGGGATAAAGGGGGAGGGGAGGAAGGACCACGATACTTGAGGTTTCCTGATCATCTTTGGGGGCATGGACTGAATAATGTCCTGCAGGAAGCGTGTGTCATCTCTCCATGAACAATATAACAACAGTACTAACACCCTCCTGATGCCCCACAGACTCCTCACAGCGCACGTCGCACATGCGTCCAACCGCACCTTCGTCTTCGAGGACTACGTCTGGTCGCATCTCCCTCTCCCCTACACGCTCTACGATTTTGCCTTGCGCCCCACGCGCGTCCCCCTGGGCGCGTTTCTAGGTGGACCGCTTGCCGGGGGTCCGTGGGATTTTGATGATGATGCACGCGATCCTGAATCACGACGACAACGACAACGGAGAGAGAAGGCTAGCGATGAGCGCCGTGCCATTTCATCCGAGTACTTTGAGCATGTTTGTCCGCCTAGTGAGTGGGCAGAGGTCGTTTATCGCTTGCCTCGGTCGCCAGGAGGTGAGTGCACGGTTTTAATTATTCAAGTTAGCTTGTTTCTGACACTGACTCTGGAATTCAGTAGATGTGGATACTCCTAACTCAGATGGTTCGTCGCGTCGAGACATGCCTCTATCCTTTCTTCCTTCTCCACGCGAGCTCAACGATTTTTTACAGGCCTCTCACATATTACCCGCTCTGGCTTGGACTCAGACTCGGGCCCCTCGTCTCCAGCCCCGAAGCCACCTACAATTTCGGGCTTGCGCGTGGATGCACCAGGCCCACCGGACGGCTCGGATGGCGTGCAGATTGTTGACTGGTTCCGCGAGCGGTTGAGCCGGGATGACGTCCGTGGGCGGAGATGTGTGCTGGTGAGGGAGGAGGAGAGGAGAGTGTTTGATGCGAAGTGCGTTATCCATTCTTTTTTCCTTTTCGAATTTCTCTTTGCCGCTTTCGAGTTTCTCTTTGCCGCTTTCGTGTTTCTCGTCGGATTCTATTGGAGGTGGCTCGGATGTTGGGCTTTTTGTCGGTTTTGTTCTTTTCTGCATCCTTCGTATTTTCCTCTTGCGATTTCTGCTTTCTGTTTGCGCGTATTTTCTTTGTGTTCGTGTTTTCGCTTCTCGCCTTTATTCCTAATGACCTGGCACATTGGGTTGAATGCTGTTCTTGGCTTTTCTTTCTCGTTGTTACTCTTCCTTTCCCGCTTGTTCTTGGGTTTGAGTCTTAAATTTCTCTCTTTTCCCGTTCCTTTTCTCGTTTGTCTTCGCATCCATCTTTCTCTTCCGCTCTGGCCTGTATTTTTTTTTTCTCGCCTTCAGTTTCTGTGTGTTTTCTCCTCTTCCCTTATTTTGTTTCATTAGGGTGCATTTCCACTGTATTTGCGTCTCTACATTCGGTGTTTTCGCCGAGCAGTTCTTCTCGTTCTCGTCATCTCGTTTCCCTTATTTTTCTTGTTTTCTCTCCGCTCCGCCGCTGCCTGAGCATGCTCGTTGCTTTCGCAGGAGTATTTATCTGCTCCGTCCCTCCCTCCGTCTGGCTCTGGCCCCTGCCATTGTTTGTGTATTAAACCAAAAAAAAAATCCAGATACAGGATACCCGTGGTCCTACCACCCTGCTCCATTCTCCCTCGCCTCAGCGCATATCGGATGCGAGGACGGAGAAGGGATTTATCTGCGATTGATATGGACGAGAAGGCTCAGCTTTTCAGCATTGGTTACGTGATGACGATTTCGTCGTTCGCGCTGCCGCTCGTGGTTGGGACCGTGGTTGTGGTTGTGGAGGCTCTAGACCCCCGAATGGAGGACTAGGGTCTTGTCTTCGTTCTGTTCTATGCATTTTGCGCATGCGCCTTTGGTTTCGCTGGGTAGATGCGAGCGAGTACGGATGCATGGATAAGTTGGTGGCGGTGGTGGTTGAAAAGCGCTCGTGCATTCGTTTGGTGTTTGGGTCTATGTGGTGCTGTACGGATGGATGAGGAGCTCTTTTTTCCTTCTCTTGCATGACTTAGCGGCGCGAATGCTCCAGGAAGAGGAGTTCAATTGCGTAGTGTTGGGAACCTATATAGCTGGTGCTGTTCGCTATATGGGATGCGCTATGGATGCAACGAGCATGATCATGCTGCAGGCCGAACACGATCCTGCTTTTGTCTTTTGCCATACGGACCTCAATATTCTTGCGGGCATTTCTTTTCTCTTTGGCGGTTTCGCCCTTCTCATTGCTCGTTCGATCATGAACTCCTTTTTTTTGTCATTGTTTCTGGCGTACTTAAAGTTTATCGTCCCTGCCTCCATCCTCCAATTGCCCTCTTTATTTGTTTTCCTATGTGCTGATAGTGGTTTGGTGGTCGTTCAGTGCCTTTTTGCTCTTCCTTTGTCCCTTGCATCGAATGCTCCTTTTCCTGTTTCCAGTATTTTTTCCCCTTCTTTTGCTGTCCATATCAAATTTCTCCTATATTATCGAATGACGAATTAACTAACGCTCTATTTGACAGTTTCTTCGGCTCAACACTTATACTGCCTCTCTTCCCTTCACTCCGTGAATCACCTGTCATCCGCGGCTTTGCGTGGTCTCCGCTCGTTCAAGGCGCCCTGGAGAGGAGCGTGAAGAGGCTCTTTGGCGCTCCGTCCTCTAACACAGCCTTATCTCATGCCTCTTCGCTCTCCTCTTCGACTTCGACCTCCACTGGATCTGTAACCCAGACTTCTGTGCTGCCCCCACACATCCCAGGAATCTTGGCTTTACACCTGCGCAGAGGCGATTACAAACGACATTGTGTGCGTCTAGCACATTGGGGTGCGGGATATATGGGTTTCAATCTTTTTGAGGGGCTGGATGTGTTTGACGTCGACGCGTTTTTGGCTCGTGGTGCCGATCAAGCCAATCGCGCGACTGTTGTTGATGACAAGGACGAGGAGGACGAGGAGGCACGAGCGAAGGCCCTGCAAGCGAGGAAGGAGGCATATTATCTCGAACATTGTCTGCCTACGATCGCGCAGATTGTGAAGAGGTTACATGTGGTTCGAGAGGAGTACGATGTTGCTCTGTCGGGCTTGTCCACGTCATCGTCGATCTCGCCTGCGACTGCGACTTCCAGATCCGGGCATGCACTCAGGAGTGTATACGTCCTCACCAATGGCTGGTCGTCCTTCGTTGATGAACTGCGTGTGGCTTTGTTGGAAGACGGATGGGAGAGGGTGGTTGCCACGCCCGATTTGGAGGATGGAGTGTCGGATGTCGTCGATGCGGTCGATGCGGATCCTGGGGCAGCTTCGAAGATCGATCTGGATGAGGAGCAGGAGGGTGAATATTCCGGGACGAGTTCCCGTTTAAAACCTGACACGGAGAGCGACAGGGCTAGACGGCAGGCGGAGAAGGTGCTGCAGAAGATGACGATGGCCGCTGGAGGACTGACTAGAGAGGAGAAAGGCGTTAGCGTCGCTGTGGATATGGGCCTGGCCGAGAGGGCGGAGGTGTTTGTTGGGAACGGGGTGCGTATGATACGTCTCTTGTCGTCGGCCTTTCACGAACTGATGAGCGTTATCGTTTTAGTTCTCGAGTTTGTCGGCGAACATCGTTATGCTGCGTACTGCTAAAGGCTTTCCTGTGCATTCGAATCGCTTTTTATGATGCTTCCGACGTCTTTTTACTTACATTCTCGTCTTTGACGTTTTGCTACGAAGCATGTGCTCATTTCTAAATATGTATGAATGCAATATTACACTATCCGTGCTATTTCAGTTTAGGATATGAAACTTTTTTTCGTATTTTGCCTGTGGTGCTAGCTCATTCTCTAGAATTTCAAAGATGTACGGTTTACACGTCACCTGAATTTATTGTATTTTTTCAAGGCCAAGTGCTACTGGGTCGCAGACAAATTTCGAAGCGAATATTCAGGAAATGTAACTTCTTGTTATGGCGTGTATACTTTCATGATGATGACATGGAGGAGGAATGATGGTTGTGTGTGACATGGATATTATAACGAGAACAAAAAGGCATGGACGGCGGAAAAAGGTGGGCATGAGGGAGGAGAATATTCGAATATGTACACAAGGAATGAAAAGGATGTATAGACGATCGAAGGCCAGGGCAGCAAGAAGGTACTCAATCGTGATAATTGGACCATTCAAATGACATCTTTTCGCTGATAGAAACGTCGGAGGGCGTTTTGCTGAACCTGCCAGAGAGGTGTCCCGAGCTGCATTAGCCAATCCAGATGGTGCCTAACAAGGTCTTCCGTCGTAATCAAGAAATCAAAGTCTTCTGGGACCAGGTGTCTGCCTGAACGTTTCTCGCCACCAAACGTCAAGCTGACCCAGAGCTCCTTCAACGACAACAAGATACTGGGGAGCCGCGACGCCTCCCGACCTCTGCCAACGCCTTTCACTACTGCGTAAAACGTGCCCCGATTTGCGTGCATCGATGTCGGCTTCCAACGCAAAAGCCGCTCTGAGGTAATGCTGAACAAGTAGAGAATTTTCGCAGCGAGCGGGTTGTGGGGCAGCGGAAGCTTCACCATGATGGTACCACCTTCCTTCACCGCTTGGAGAGCCAGGATTAACTGGGAGATGAGTAGTCGGTCGTTATCCCATGGTAAGGCCGAGATCTGGGTACGTAGTTGATGCCCGTCAAGAAGGGCCATGTCGAAGGATCGCCCACTGATTTCAATGGGAAGACTATGTAAACGTTGGTCATCCATAACGGAGGGACCGAGTTGGTAGTATGTGAGATTGGTATAGGACAGCTCAAAACGCGAGCCATGGTCGCTTTCAAGGGCAAATTCATGCCCGCCATCGGCAACGGGCAAAGAAACCCCGAAGCCTTTCGCTTCAGCATTCTTGTCCAACATGTATGAGGAAAACCCTCCAGGACAACACCTACATAAATTGTCAATCTCGACCAGACGAGCGCGACTGAAATGAAGTAACTTACCCGAGATCCAAGAACTCCACGGGCTCATGGGTTGGAATGAAACACAATTTCTCGTCGATTTCTCGAAGTGCGGCCTTCATCCGCTGAAACCATATTCTATTGAGATCTGGTGAGGCGTTATCAGCAACTTGTCGCTGCCGTTGGAAGTGGCGTTCTATGGATTCATTGTGCCATCCCTGCGTATTGCTGTCAAGAACGAAGAGTAACGCACTGGGCCTAGTCTCACACACCTTGCGTTGCAGTTCTAAAAGTCGTTCAAGGTCCACCGAGCCATTATCGACTAGAGCCTTCGACAAGGCTAATTTATCGACGTCGTTGTTGGGCCCGGGCCAAATGGAAAGTAGAGATCTGGAGGATGCGCAGTTCGCTGAAATGGGGGCCGAGCACATGGCGGAGAACTATGCGAGGAGCAAGCCAAGTGGAGGTCTCTTGTCCGCTATTTATAATTAATCTAGAAGGCATGAGGACAGCACGTGCCGGTATTGGCGCCCACAAATGCTTCGGAAGGTACTTGAAAGGTTCTGGAGAGCTTCTTATTCGGATGTGGACGTAATTTCAGTGCCATATTCCACAGCATGTGGTGCCGGAGGAATCCAAGTTAGACCATGCCATTTTCTTTCACCAATACGACACCAATCTCGCTCAGAGTCGCATACCAGAAGTCGAGATTCTGTCGGTACTTTTCGCCCAAGTTGCGCCATTCTCGCAGCGCCATGCTCCTCTAGTTGTATTTCTCTCAATGGACTACAGCCTCATTATCCCTCTCAAATGTTAACCTTGCGATCGTTGACCCATGGTAATCAGGAAATTGAGGATCGAAGCACCGCAGGTTCTCTCTCGGGAGATGCTGGAATTCTGGCTCTCCCATCGAAAGATCGAATTCCTCGCTATAACCGAGGCAGAAATCGAAGATAGAAGAAAAGAGATGGGCTCCCTAAGGCCGTCTCCGTGGTCCGGACATCGTGGTTCATTGCTCAGGGCATCGCGAGAAGAGTACAGGACGAGCGCTTGTTGTGATAGCAATCAGGTAGAGTGAGCTGCTGGCGTGGATGTGCAAGCGGCCTGTGTCAAGGCGGGCCATCTCAGGTGCGTAAACGGTGGATGAAATTGGGGGTGCCTGAGCGTCGAGAGTGTTCCCATAGTGCAATGGTGTGGTCATCAGAAAGAGTGAGGCCACAAGAGCAAGCGCCTAGCGGGCCGCTCACCGAGGATTCGTGGGATTTTGATGTATAAATCACGTGGATTTGGAAGTGAACGACCATGGCAACGACGACGTCGACAGGGAGAGGCGGCTATAGCTAGCCATGAGCGCCGCGCGATCTCAGCAACATATGTTTCCGCCTACCGAGTTGGGGTCATTTATGGCCAGCCTGCATCGTACCTGTTTCATCTGGGCTTTACGGCGGGTTCTACTAGGGGGACTGAGAGTGATCCAGGTGAGGAAATTTTGGTCGAGGTTGACGCGTACAAACTTCTAACACCGTCTGCGGTTGTAGGTGTTCCCAACGTGAATGGTTCGCACCGTCACGGCCACTCAGAATCGCGATGCACGCGGGCTCACACTCCGTCTGTCTATTCACAGATCTAATAATGTCATCTCCAGGCTCCGAGTCGGAGAGTCCTAGGTCTCCCACTGCGTCATTCCAGACATCTTCATCTTTAAACCTAAACACGATTTGTGCACGCCAGAGGCCCTTGATGCCTCAGACGGGGTGCGGTCAGTCGCCAACGGTTGAACCAGGATGACGTCCGTGGGCGTGTGCTGGAGGGCTGGTGGGGAAGGAGGAGAGTAGGATTCAAAGTATGTTATCTCTCTATTTTTTTTCTTGATTTCGCACCCTTTCTCGGTCTTCCTTCCTCTTTGTCACGTTCATTTTCTCTTCCGCTTGGGTTGATGTTGTGTTTTTCCGTGGATTTTCCCCATTCTATGTCTCTCATACTGCTCCTTTTCTCGTTTCGAGCGTATTTTCGCTACCATGCACTTTTTTTCTTTCTATTTTCAACTTTATGTCATATCCATGTTTATTTCGTTTTCTCTATTTCCCTCCTATATTCCCGACGGCAAGAGAACTGACATCTCGTTTACAGTTTTTTTTTCGGCTCGACGCGCATACTACCTATCTTCCCATTCCTGCGCGACTCGCCTGTCGTGCCCGGAATTGCATGGCCTTTAGTCGTCCAAGGCCCGATGCAGAGGAGTGTAAAGGGGCTCTTTGGAGCCTTGTCCTCTACCGCTGCCTCCTGCTCAAACCACATCTATATCTTCCGCATCGCCCACAGTGGAGACCTTTGTGTTACCCCTAGACATCCCAGGACTTTGGCTGGCCACCTCCGCAGAGGCGACTGCAAACGACATTGTGTGCGTCTATCGCATTCGGGTGGGAGCTTAATCGCTTTGAGTGCTTGGAAGTTCAGACCTTCTTGCATGATAGTGCTCGTGATGCTCGTAGTCTGATCACGCCAAATTGCATGATCAGGCATGATAGACCGGGCGCAGGATGACTAGATGACGTGGCAGATGTCTTTGGCAGGTCTGGATGTTGGTGTTGTCGTGGATAGCACGGAAGAGGCTGAGGATGCTCGAACGAAGGACTGCCAGGACCTGCAAGTGCGGAAGGGGTGTATTACCTTGAATGTTGTCTCTCTTCCCTCGCTCAAATTGTGAAGAGGCTACGCGTGATTCGGGACGACTATCACGTTGCTCTGTCCCGCTCATCCTTGTCCTCGTTGACCTCGCTACGAAATATACTTCAAATCCAGGCCCGCTCTCAGGAACGCCTACATCCTGACACATGGCTGGCCGTCTTTCGTCGCCAAGCTGCGTATGGCAAAACGGGTAGAAGAATGTGGTGGGCACACCAGATGTAGAGGATGACTCATCGGACGTCCTAGATAGGGTTGAGGTTGAACCCTGGGGTGGGTTCGAAGAGCGATGTAGACGAGGAACAGGAAGATGCCTATTTCAATAGGAGTGCGCGTTTGCCATTTGATGCGGAGAGCCAGAATATGAGGAGGAGGAAGGGTGGACGGCTGGCGGAGAGCGTGCTGCGGAAGACGACGATGCCAGCTGGAGAACTGACCAGACAAGAGAGGCGTTAGTGACGCTGTGGATATTGGTTTGGCGGGGAGGCTGGAGGTGTTCGTTGCGAATGGGGTGCGTGTAATACATCTTTTGTAGTCGAGTATTCAATATCAATATTCAGGAGCTGACGCGTGACGGCTTTCTTCAGTTGTCGGCGAACATCGTCTCGTCATAGATGAATTGAAAGATATGTGCAAGCAGTTCGAATGGAAGATCGGTCAACAGCACCATTGCCTTGGAGAAGCCCGCGGCCCGCCCAGTACCGCAACGTGTATTTTTGTCCAGCACGGTCATTTACATATGGATCCTATTCTACATAAGAATTCTCACCCTCTGCCTTCTTTTCTCCGACCATCTTCATTGCGTCCATAGCTCATCTGTGCACCTGCAGGTCGCGCCAAGGCCCAAGATGAATCAAGCCATGTTAGAAAAGGTGACATACGTCCCAAGGTCCTCCACATTCATCTCTTTTCTGCTTATTACTTGTTCCTGCATTACATCTACGGTACGTATACTCCTTATCTACCTGAGTACGTGTCAGCCGTAACCTTTATCCAGACCTTTGGATACGACGCCTCTATGATAAATGGCCTGAATATATTGCCCTCCTACACCAATTACTTCCACCTTAACACGGCTACGCTTGCCTTGAACACAGCGTCCATTTGGATAGGCGGATGTCTGGCTGGGTTCTGCTATGGTCAATTTACTGATTGGATCGGCCGTCGACCTGCTCTGCTCTGGGCGGCTCTTCTCACCGTCTTTGCCGTTGTTCTTCAAACTGCCGCTCAAAATGTCGCAATGTTCGTTATCGCGCGGATACTCATAGGATTCGGCACCTCTGCTTCTGGCCTCTGCGGACCCGTTTATCTTGCGGAGACCTTACCTTTCCAAAGACGTGCTTGGGGATTAGGGATCTTCAATGACTTTTACTATGTTGGTGAGTAAGATCTCAACCGTTATCTCTATGTGCTTTACTTCCGCTGACAAAGAAATTAAACAGGAGGGCTGATTGCCGCCGGTATCACTTTCGGGACTTCGAGTATGGAGTCTACTTGGGCTTGGAGAATACCGTCCGCCATCCAAGGCGTCTTTTCGATTCTGTGCATTATTATCATCCCCTTTATTCCCGAATCGCCTAGATGGCTCGTTTATCAGAATCAGCTCGAGGAAGCGTTGGATGTCGTGGCTTACATGTATGCTGATGGAAATCGCGACGATCCCTTGGTTGCCGCACAGTTCAAAGAAATCATGGACACGATTGACTACGAGAAGAATTCCGGGGAGACGCTGTCCATGATGCAATTGATCAAGACCCCGTCAGCCAGAAAGAGGGTTACTCTTGCGGTTTCGGCTGCCGTCTTCAGTACTATCGCTGGTAAGGTTTCCTTTCTTGCAAAGCGAAATTATTTCTCACGAATATACAGGAAATGTCATTGCGTCATACTATCTAGGAACGATGCTGGACAACGCCGGAATCACAGATTCGACTATTCAGCTTGAGATTGTAAGAACCCCGACGATGCATCTTGATTACTACAGCCCGCTAATTTTGAACTAGAACATTATTCTAAACGCATGGTGTCTGGTCTGTTCCCTCATCGGGACCGTCCTGGCGGATCGCATGGGCCGTAAATCGCTAGGAATACTCAGCCAAAGCCTCCTCACCGTATTCCTCTTTCTCGTCGGCGCTCTCACTAAAAGTAAGTAGGTTTAAATTGAAGGGAAACAACCTAATTCCTTGTCATAGTCTACGGCACATCAACTTTCAACCCTGGAATATACGCGACCGTCGCCATGCTTTTCCTCTTCCAGGGATCGTATAGTATCGGATGGACCCCGCTTTTGTATCTCTACCCCCCAGAGGTCATGAACTACAGCATCCGCGCGAATGGAATGGGTGTCTTCCAATTCGCCCTCAATGCTACTGCGTAAGTTGCCTTCCTTTCTTCTAATACGCTCGTGTCACATTTCTGACACCCTTCTAGTCTCTGGGCCGTCTTCGCATTCCCCTTCGCTCTCGTAGCAATCGGCTGGAAGACCTACATGATAAATGGCGCATGGGACCTTGTCATTATAGGCCTCATGGCTTGGTATTGGGTCGAGACTAAGGGAACGTCGTTGGAGGAAGTCGATAGAGTCATTGACGGAGAAAAGCATAGCGATGTACCCGATTTGAAGATGATTGCTAAGGGCAAGATCATAATGGAGTAATTCGCGGTTCGACAATTTCAGCGGAGGGAATATAATTAGGAATAGTCGGGAAGGATATTAGGACCATTTTTTTCACATTTGTACATTATTGCAAATTGTTAGGGCGCTTTGAATGACCAATTTCTCAGCCAACCTCTGCGGGTCATCTCTGGACTGTATATTCACCGCCGGAAGTGCCCTCGGTCTTTACTTTGCCCTCAACTCTTTGAAGCTTCGAATCCTGTCAATTTCGCTCTGACTGTGGCTAGAATACCGAATTACGCAATCCATCCACTCTTTCCTTGAATTTTCTGCCGTTCTGCGATGGCGGCATCTATGAGATAAATTGTTAGCCAATAGAGATAAGACGAAAGAGGTAAACGCACGTCCGAACATGAATGCGATATTCATCTGCGTGCATTGCCTCAATACCTTGTCGGCCTTGTCTAGGGTGTACAGGACGAAGCATGAACATCTCTTGGCAACAAATATTCGAACGCGGAAAAAAATACACAAAGAAAGAAGAGAAGAGAAGAGAAGGAGTGACAAGGGATAAGAATACACACCTGCGAGGGCCGCCCCATTCACATTCGCCGAATCAACCAACACTATCTCACGGGAGTTTCCTGCGAAGAGATAAGCTTATCAGCACCAAGCAAAAACGGGTGACCAACGTGTGTAGTAAGAGCGAATGGCGAAAGAACATAAAGTGAGATAGAGGAAAGAGGGAAAAAGCTGAACGCGTCACGGCGAACTCAAGGAGCATGTGGCGGGCGTGAGATTTGGAGATGAACCCCATGGCGCGCTTTCTATGTTAATAATACAACACAAGTTATCAAGGGCCCGTCGAGCACGCGACCACCCAGCAATGGCGTGAAGGGAAAGGTTGAACGACTTTAATGGGAAAGGATGGAAGGAGAGAAAAATGGGAAAAGTGTAACAGAAACAGGGCTCACCTTTGTCCTGCGTCGCCGCCACCGCCGACCATGCAGTTATCTCCCCTGAAGACGGTATATAATCAAGATCCGAAAAGGTGGGTAAACTTCAGGAAAGGAGAACGGCGGGTTGAGGGAGAAAGCCGTGGTAGAATGCATGATGAATGGCAGCGCGAAAGCCGAGCCTGTCTCCTTCGTTCTTCGTATCGTATACCTAGAACGCTCCCCAACGGAGGTTTTATGCATCCGAGAGGTGGAATGCTTAAGGTGAACTGACTCGAGGATGGATTGAGGGTAACCGTGTATGCCCAAGCTGCGGACTCAGTACTCAGTACTCAGTACTCATGGGTGGCGTAGTTTGAGTTGCAGATGGGGTCGGGGGTATATACAGAAGCTTTGAAGGTGGACGGAGTGAGCAAGACGCGTGTGAAAGTCAAGTGGCGGGCCGCCCACCGAGGATTCGTGGGATTACCGGGACCCCCGCACCGACCTCCGTATAATTATGGATCCTTCGTCTCGGCGGGGAAATAGATGTCGAAGAAAGGCTTCTGAAGTAGATCCTCGAATGTCCGTGAGGAAATTGAGGAAAGTTTCAGAAGGTCCCTTTTGTAGAATCCAAGCCTTCAAGTTCTCGATTGAGGTGGAGAAATGTGGATGCAGAGGTCCTTTGAGGTCGGTAGGAGATTCCAAGCGACTCCAGAAGTCCTAGATCAGTCAAGGAAAGCCTCCTCAAATTTTTGGGTAAGTCTGAGACATTTCCAGAGTTCAATGTGGGGTTAGAGACATGTCAGAATAGATGGGAGAGCTTTTACATGCTATTCCTTCATCGGTTGCGTCTTCCGTACGAGCAAGATAAAAAGCAAGAGAACGCAAGTCGCAAGCAAGTCGCAAATTGCCTTTGGAAGTCCGCCACTACATAGCATAAATTCCATTCTCCGCTTTCGGAAATAAGTTCCATACTTGGTCCGGTACTTACGCTTTCCATTCGGACACGAATTCTAAAATGGCTGTAGAACCCACTAAGAGACATCTTATTGAGAAAATCTATAATACGTAGATCACCATAGGGAAAGACTTGGGTGCAGCCAGAGCCGTTTATGCCCTCGAAAAATAATTTTAAATTAATGTTCAGGGCCTCGCGCAACACTCCAGTCGGGTTAGGGTACAGTCCCCTAATAGTCTGATTGACCAAGTTCGTGTACAACACACACTGGTTAGAAATCAGCCGAGGTGGGGTCCAAGACATAGTTATTAACGTCGCCGACATTTCGACTAGGTTGAATGGGATGCGCAGCAGCCATGACTTGAGTACCATCGCCGCTCATGGATTGGTTGGCGCGGTTGAAGTCGGGCAGCATGCTCCTGTTCTGCAAGTAACCGCGTGCGACGGTGAGATCGAGCTGGCCATCTGCCTGACGGCCGTCGACGAAAAAGCCGATGGGGTGGTGTTGCCAACTTAGTTCAGTTCTGAGGCTGCGTGAATTTTAAAGTTAAATGCTGAAGTCGTCTGGGCAAAATTTATTATCCTACTTGATGGCCGTTCTCGATGTCGACATATAACAGCATGGATCGGTGGCATAATTCCATGAAAACCCCTTTATAGTTGCCGTTATAAGTTAAATTCCAACTGGGAGGCCATCTTCTCAGGCTCACGACTGTTTCCGTTTCTATATCTCTATATCTGAGACGCAGCCATGCATAGGCCGGCTTTTCGAGTATACGATAGTATTCGATCCCGATACCTTATACCTTAAGCATTTTGCCGCAGTATTCGAATCCCGTTGTCGTCCCGTTGGCCTGTTCGGCTTCCTACCATATGCGTCAGTGAAGTTCGGCGACCTTACAAAGTACGGTGTCGCAAGTAATGAGCTCTCTTGGCCACGGAGGGATCAAAAAATGTTGCATGCTTCATTCCTTTATCTCAATGCGTACGCTGCCCAACCCTCATGTCCGGAGACTTTGTTTTAAACCGGGCGTACGGTACCAAGTAATCAGGGAATTTTTCGTTACGCCGAACCCCCCAAAACCTCTATTTAATGACGCATACGTTATACTTCTGATGCTCAACATCGCCAATGGATCCATCGTGTATATTACCTCAAACTCTCAAGCAGAATCCCTTTTCTCAGTGGCGGAACGGAGGTACCCTTGGCTTATTGCATGCCACGGCCACCTTTATGTAAATAAAAAGCCATGAAACACTTCAATACATCGGGAAGGAATACTATTGGCTCGCCTTGGGGCATTGTGTGCGAGAAAACTGGTATTCGGGGCAGCTTTTCACCATTTTGAAGAGTGGCAGGGTGGATGCAACCATTTGGGGGTTTTTTCAATTTGACCTTCCTCAAAATAAGGTTTCTGAAACAAACAGCCACAGCCCTCATGGCGCAGTTTTTTTTTCTCGTTTCTTTATCACCCTGAAAACCCCTTTCCTCTCTCCGTTCGAAGGAAAATTTTCCTTCTCGTTCGCTCTCAGGTGGTAAGTTCACATTTTCCCTGTACTTTTCTTCGTCTGATTCTCAAAGAACAACGTCAACGTCAACACCCAGCAGTCTGATACGTCACTCGTTCCAAATTCACCCAAACCTGCCATACACGATGAGCGCTTCCATCCAGAGTTTCCCAGATGCTGTTGTACGCCACATCCTCGAATTTTCTGTGTCAGAGCCGGTGATACTACCCCCGCCACCCACCGAACCGAGACGTGTCCTTGGTCGCACATGCGCGAAGTGGCGAAATATCCTCATGTCCACACCATCCTTCTGGGATCACATCGCTTTTTTGTACGGTCCCTTCAGCAACACTTCACAACTCCTCCAGATGTCGGAGGCATGCCTGCGACAAGTGGAAATAATCCGCTGTATCTCGATTTTGTACGCAATCCAATCGCTCTGTTTGGAGTCGACACAAGGCCGACCCGACAGGAGGACATGGTGTATGGGCGCGGCAGAATCAGCATTATGAAGTCCATCATCCTTCCGAACATCACCCGTATTAGAGCTCTCAGGTGCCTTATTTGCACTGAAGAAGATATGGACGCGTTTCTGAACCTTGCAGGAAGGACTTTCGATACACTCGAATTTTTGGACGTCGCGTTTATCGCCAAATTCTCAACTCGCCTTTCTTCGTTCCTCCCGAATCAGACACCGATTCAGTCGTCGCCCCGAATTCGCCAATTCCATCTACGCTTTCTTGACAATATTCGCATCCACTGGCACCCCATCGACTGCAGCCTGCCATGGAATCAGTTGTTGACCCTCAATCTAGGCGGGATCATCATACCGCCAAACGTTTTCACATGGATAATGCGTCGTACAGCCCACTCCCTCATTGAAGGGGTTTTCCACATAATATTCGAACGCAAGCCTCATGCTCTCCTCTTACCCAGGCTGGGCGGTACAGTTTATATGCCATGTCTTCAAGCTCTCCAACTCAACCTTCATGATGCGAGCCTCGACCAACGGCTGTTCAGCCTTCTTCGCTTCCCAGTTCTTCGCCATTTGGTCATCAACTTCAGTGACGAATACCGAGAACATTTCGACATTATGGATGTGTGTCTGAACATACTGGTTTATTCCACACAAACATTGCAGACGTTGAAAATCGCTGAACTTGGTCCACCCTTTCCTTCGCCATTCCCGCCTTTCAAGCTAAAGTATGACGTCCGGCGGAAGCGCGCCAGGTCATGTCATCCTTTAGAAACATACTTCCTGGCTCTTAGAAACCTACGCATTTTGCACTTGCCGTGCGGGATGTACCTCCACGCAACGACCATCGAAAAGATAGCGACGGGCGAGATCCTTCCTCACTTACAGGAGCTCAAGTTGGGCTCTGTCGACAGAAAAGACACACTCTCCATGATTCGACAACGAAACGACATGGCACGTTATCACTTGCTTGTACCCGGAACCTCGTCCAGGAAACCTGGACTCGTAGGCCCTTGTGCCTTCCTCCGTTATGCTTGCATTGGCTTGCCAGTGGGTGACGCAGTTGAGGAACAGAACTGCGTCAAGGAAGTGAATTCGGTTATTCTGCCAGGTATTTGTAGGATTGATATTTACCGTTTGGAGTCTTCCAAGTTTTACTTCGCCTGACAAATGCTGCGCTTCTGACAAGGTCTCTGTGTAAAGTCATGTACCGTATTGAATGTGATCACGTCTTGCAGAAAGAAAGAGTAGCAGTCATACGTAGACTAGAATTCTGCAAATATGTCGGCGTTGCAGAGAAGAATGGTCACAAGGCTAAGGAGCTAGTAATTTACATTACCTCGAGTATCCGGATGAATTGGTACATACAACTCATACGTGTCAATCGAGAGTCATCCAAAATGATGTATATCGATTTGTTCAATGTTGCCGGTAGCGTCAGTCTACGAATCAAAGGCAAGAAGTAAGATTTATCATTAACGAATATCACGGTCCAGGACGAGCGAAAACTCACGCGTATGCCAATAACTCGCTCCTCGTCCAGCAGGACACCATCAAACTCGTACTTTCCCATAGATGCACAAGCCACGTACGGCAATGCGCTCAACACAGGTACCGCAAACGCTTCTGCGGAACCAACCTGCCCAGGTTCGGTGGCACACCATATTCCTGAGGGTGGTACGTTGTCGAAAGGGTCTTCAGAGGCCGGAGCCTCCTGCTCGCCTGCGACGGAGGATACTTCAGATTCAGCGTCTACCCATTCGTCAGATTCGTTTTCTGATTCGGCGTCGATGACCTGCGCGGATGAGAGAGCCGGAGTCGACAAGGAAGATGCGTTGGCGTCGTCAGGTGTGATGAATGCCTCGTCTGCCTGCTCCTCTGTCTCCATATGTTCGTCCACGAAAACATCAGAAAGCTGCTCGAAATCGCCTATGTCTTCTCGCCCTCCGTTCTCGGCGTCATGGAACATTTCTCTTGCACCATCCTCGGGTACCGCACTAGAAGGCTGAGTTTTCAACCACTTCGCCATCTTTTTGACGTTTTCTGGGTTGAAATCGAGTATGAAGTAACGGTCGCCATCCTCGCGTGGGTTGTTTGGCATCCGGACGCAGCGCTGACCTGCAGTGGTGGTAATCCAATGGGTAGCAATGGAGTCAGAATTGAACCAGCGGGTGATGGGAGGGCCCCACTGCGCCCATCGAGCTGCTTGGATCAATTCAGGAAAGCCTTCCACGTTTTCGCTTTGAGCCTGACGTGTAGTGGCCGTTGCAGGTCCTTCTGCGCCGATATGAGTTTGACCCATCGCTTCTGACGACGACGGACGCAGAGGGCTGTCCAGAGTCTCCGTAGGTGTTCCGTTATCGCAAAAATTGGAAACGACGTCCACTAGTGCCCTCCGATGCACCACGAACGTGAACCGATGCCGAAATTGGAAGTTCATATGGAGTCCTCCGCCAGCCAACATGACCAATTGTAAAACGTGAATCCGCAGCTCGAAAAGGCAGATTGCGTCTTCAGTCTTCATCAGGAACCCTTTTTGTGGAAAGAGATGGTCTGGATTCCCGGCATCAGCTCCTGCATGCTGGCGAGATTTCGCCCGTTGCTTCATCGCTGGATACGACTCTGGACTGATAGGGTTGGGCTCTGCGCGACAGGATATTCCACCTAAGATGCGCCCATCCGTGAGTGCGGGCAGTTGTAGTAGAAGGATCGGTTCAAGAGAGTCGAGAGTGGGTTTTTTGGGGATGCGGAAAATATCGAGAGAGTTTGTGCCCGTATTCGGTAGCAAGATGAGCTCCTCATTGAGGAATATCAGACCTGAGTAGCTTCGATATGGAGCGTGAAAGGTCTACAAGGATTAAAGAGTCAGTAAGTATGGAGCCATTGGCCAATATTAGAAAACTAGGACGCACGGTTGTGAGAGTACTCGTCTGCCACTCGTAAATAAAAATGCGATCGTCTGGCCGATTGGCGTTGTTGTAACAAAGGATGAGAACGAGGTGCTTCCCAACGATCTCAATTCCAACAGCAGGTTTCTCCCAAGGCGAGTTCATGACATATATTGGGTTCTTTTGCGCCTGCGGATGGGGTTTCTCTGTTGAGAGTTCGAGAAGGTCAATCTCTATGTCGAACGTCGTCGGGAGGCCTGCATGCCCTTGACGAGCAGTACTAAAATCCTTTAGTATGACTTCGAGAGGGTCACGAGCGATGAAAACTCACCTCGTGACGACGGCCATTAAGTCGTGTTCGTATACGCAAAGACCGATGTCTACGATCATCTTTCCCGTGTTGACATCCTTCCACCTCGGGTCTTCCCCTTCCCTGCTTGGCAGCTTCAGGAAACGCAGGCCAGTGCGTTCCATGTCGCTCAGCAAATACACCCCACCCGTCAAGTCATAGACTCCAGACTGATTTCGCGTCACCGGCACCGACGTCGTGAAATCCGGTCGCAAGAATGCCCATGCCTCCTCGGTGGAGCGAAGTGACTTGAGCTTTTCTGATGTAGAGAGCGACGAGCAGGGGTTATCTTCTGCCTTGGCCATGGTTAGAGCGAGATTGTATTGTAAAACCACAGATTCTCGAATGATGGTGCTGAGGTATTTGTTCGTGAGCTGGCATGCAAGGAGGTCAGATGGAGGAAGTTCGTAGAGGATTTGTACGATGAGCTCTTGCGGTAGGTTGAGCAGCTGCATTTTCATCGTCATCCAGGTATATGTTCGAAGTGTCTTTGTGTTCTGGAGTCACCGGGCTGTGGAAACTCAACTCACCGAACAGTTTCCTAATTTGGCTAATCTTATCTTATCTCACCATGACGGCCGTCCAAGGTATCCGTGTCTTTTGTGCTTGACAGTCGCCTTATCTTGAAGCACCGATAAAGCTGAGAGCAGTTGTTTCTATATTACACGATACATACAAAACAAAGCTGATATTCGCCGTTCAGAGGGTAAATATCTCCGTGTGCAGTCCAACCCCGCCTAACTCTCCTCCTCGTCCCGACATCTGTATCCTGGCGACGGCGTTTGCAGCCTCCCTAATCAAACCCTCAGGACCACTCGCACAAACGGCGAGGCCTCCTCCATCCTCCACGCATGGCAATTTCGAGCCGACGTTGACGTTCATGTCAGAATCTACGATCTCGATGTCATTATCCTGGACCATCGATGTCGATTTTTTTGATTCATCAGAGGAGGTCGGACGGGTTGTCGGCAGTTCGCCTTTCGAGGCTGGTTTGCGAGGATCAGTTAAATCGCGCAACACGCGGTATACAGATGGTCGGATGATAGTGACGTCGCAGTTGGGTATCGGAAGTACGGCTTCTGGGTTGCACAAGCAAGTAACATAGATGGAGATGTGAAGATCCAAAGGAGTAGAGGAAGTCGACGATGACGCGGCGACATTCGCAATATCCATGAGTGCAGGCGCGAACCAATCGATGGAGCCTGATGAAAATAAATATGAATTAGTATGAATTGTGCACGAAATGAAATGAGATGAAATCAAGCATGAACGTACCGAACGAACGAACACACCATGCAAATTCAATCCTCTTTGTCCTTTCACCATTCAGTCTACCTTTTCTAACGCATCGTCCAACAATGTCATCGAGAACTCCCAGTGTGAAGGTGATGCCGGAACCCCCGGCGAATAGCAGAGCGGTCTCGTAATGACCGAGGTCAACGCTGCATCCACCATACGGGCCGTCCAGCATCACCTGGACGGGGATTTCGACGGGGACTTCCTGTGTTACATGATGTGCACCTTTTTCGTCGGAAAGTGTTCGAATTTCTGATGCAGTCTGCAACGCGTACTGGTTCAGTGCTTTCGTCCAATCTCCGATGGCGCGAGCCCCGAGAGATAGGCCTTGGGGCATTGAAGTGATGCATGAGACGTCAGGAGGGGCGGAGAAAATGCTCAATGGGTGCGACTCGAAGATCCGTCCCGAGAAGAACACGCGTAGTCGAACGTGTTGGCCTGCAATCCAGCCAGACGTCGCGTACGGGACATGGATCTGATGACCAGTTAGTAACCGTGAATTGAACGGAGAAGACACCTTATCTTACAAGGGTCATTTGGTTTCCTATTGGAACGAGTACGGCATCCTTGATACGGTGTCGGACCATACGCATCAAGATATCCAAACCGTAAAAAGCCATCGGTGGAAAGATGTATGGAGCGGCGTAAAGGGTGTGATAACAAATGGTCACAAAGAACGCGATAAACGATAGCATACTAAACCCACAGTAAGCTTCTAGACCAATTCTTTGCGGAGAAGGAGAAGAGCTTACTGGATGATATAGAAGATCTCGTAACAAAAACGTCTAACAGGCCTGAGCGAAGTTAACACAATAACGCCGAGCAAACCCAATGAAGCGACTCCAGATGTTTCTTTCTGTTGACCGAGAATAGGGAGGTCGTACTGAAGGTGGTTGCGTATCCACAGCGAACCATGGAGGACCGCACCTAGGAACATAATTCTACCTGACCACCGGTGGATGAAGTTGAGCTTCTCGTATCCATTTCCAGGCCCCAGGAGAAGCGAAACTATGGAATTTTTTGTCGCAAATAGGAAGACAATAGGGAATTGAGCCAGTGCGATAAACCCTGCAGGTTCGTCGCGTAATTAATTGGAATGCAGATTATGTTTAGACGAAACCGAACATACCGGCACGATTCGAATTACTGACAAGGGGCGCGTCCAGCACAATGCAGAGGACGACTAAGACGATATACCCCGTAATAATCAGAACTGTCGTAAGGAGTTGGCATCAGAAGACGTAACGAAAGGCCGCCGCATAGACAGAATCGAGAAAAACCTCAAAGAACACTGACTTTGACCGGCGTTCAAACCGATACCAGGTAGCATCCAATAAAAAATGGAGCCAAATATCCCCATGACCTTCTCCGCTTGCCTCGCCAGACCTGGTGATACCGTCGACCGCCTCCTAGACGTTCCATTTGCCGACACTGAGATGGCTGCGTACTCCTTCCCCGTCAGGCCTTCCGATATGCCGAACAGCGTCGAGTAAGCGCGGCCATTCCGGATGGATCGGACGAGGTACGGAAGGGATAGGACCACAAAAAATGCGAGCGCAGAAGACCAGACAATTGAAAACTTGCGCTGCCATTGCGGGTCTACCAGATAAGAGCTTTGGAGAGACGTCGGAAAATCATCGAGAATCACTAGATAGTTTGGAACTTACTTGTATTGCTGGAACTCAATCGGAATGACTGGAGGAGTCCCTGTATCTGCCATTATGTCGTAGAGGTCGTAAAGGCGAAGTAAGAAGAGACGTGGACAAATTGTCCGTGGTCGAAACCCAGGCTCGCATACTTGGTTTCTGGCTAAGGCAACACCGTGACGGATAGACCTTGTCACACAATTTTCTCAATGAGGAAGGTTCAGAAAAACTTTTTGTTCGAAGCCAAAACTAGAACAGAGGAATGCAGTAGAATTTCTAATAGTACAGTGTGACACGATGGTGTCGATAATCCACGCCAGTTCCAACTAATGTACAGACGCGGCGCTAATGAAGCGACCGAATAACATCTCCCCCACTCCTAACCCAATAACGATCGACAAGATAAAAGAGGCTTGATAAGTCCTAAACGTAAGGGTTAGGAAGTGATATTCGCCAGAGATCTCAACGTACATCACTGCCAGCATGAAAGCGAAAGTGAGCGCTGCCTGTCCAGCATGCAAGATCCCTCTCACGACGTCATGTGCAGGAATAAATGGAGGGGCGGAGCGAAGGGTAAGGATGGCGGATAATCTTGGTCTTGTTACGGGATGCGACTTCGCTAAAGAATTGAGTTTATTGGTGTGGATGATATGGGCTCTAACCAAGCGTTGATGAAAGAAACGAAAGATAAAAACAGGTGAACATACCTTTGTCTCCATGACCTTTCTGCGGTCGCCCGAATGGCCGCCAACCATCGATCTACCAACGCTAAGAGGAACAGGCCTATGCAAGCCCCAACCATTGCGCCTTTGGTCTGAGGTACCCATCCCAGGAACCATAACGTGTCGCCTAATTTGAAGTGAAGGTACGGTGTCATGCTCGCACCAGCCAGAGACATGGCTCCGTCCATGCTCATGTCCATTCCATTGTCCCCAAGAACAGCAAGAGGGAGAACACCGACGAAGAAGGCAAATGTAAAAAGACAAGCTGCCATGCTTGAAAAGCTTCCAACCAGTTGTAACAAGGCAGAAAAGTTGAAAGTCGTAAGAGGCAAACGCTGTATCGCGCTTATCTCCAAATAGGAATACACAAAGACGGCCGGACCTCTCCGGCCCCGCCCCATCCAAATTTAGGCTGAGCCCACGACACACAGTATTGTGTTAGATAGACAACTCAGAAATGAAGAACAAACATCGAACTCTAGAAATATCCATCGCCGGAAGACTAGGGCGTTTCTCCCTAAAATCGAGGAAAATCAAGGTGATGAAGAAAGAGCAAACTGGAAAAACATAAATCCGCTTCAAAGGTTCTGCCGCAGTCCATGTGCTCTTGAGCGATAAGAGCATATAGCAACAGGTTGCCCAGGCAAGGGTTCCCGAGCCATTCCCCGAGCCACGCACGCCATCAACGAGACACACACGATGAGTAACCGTGGTCTGTGCGTGTGTACCTTGTGACGAGACCATGTATGGAAGAAAGCAAGTAAAAAAAGTAACCCAATCTCATGAAAGAAAATAGATGTAATGAATGGGAAACGGCGAAGAGAGAAGGATAAACACACCGGGATGGAAGATGGTGATATCAGCCGACGGCGAAAAGAGCAGACGTCAAGGGCAGAATATGGACAAGAGGGTTGGGTTTCTCGAGGACTACGCTCTCACTTACCCCTCCTGTCCACGTCCCAGAAGATTGTCTGAGAGGTAGGCCCTCGTGTCCATCCGACCATCATTCGTGTTGATGTAGAACGATCAAGGAATGCCTCTGGAAACGCTTTAAAGAAGCGGAAAACCCCAGGCATACGCTACGCTCAAAGGTGAAAAAATGTTGAGCTCTAAAGCTGAGCACTGAGCGCTGAAGCTCGAAGCATGCGCCATTTGCGCGACACCTAGCCTGGAGTGGTTTCAAGGGTGAAAAGCATCTACGGGCACCCGATCCAGTTACAGCAGGCCATATGTTCACAACTTGGGGACTTGAGTAAGGGAGAACGGGAGAGGACGATGGTGGAGGGGAGAGAGGCAGTGATTGTCGGGGAGAAGATGGAACACTTCCCTTGAGGCTTTTCCGCGAAAATGGTGGCGTGGGAATGGGAAATTGAGCCAATTCTTTTGGTCTCGTGATCTAAGTCCCTGCGCTGTAGGGTTGGGTAAAAAACCTAGGGTTTTTTACCAAAACGTTTTTTACCGGTAAATTACCGGTAAATTACCAGGTAAATTACCCCCCCTTGGCGGCAGGTCTGTGAGGTTTTTTACTGCATGGCCACGTGATATATATGAGCCACGCAGCGTGGCGAAATTTTTTTTAAAAGCCTTACGAAAAATCAAATCACGTGATGGTAAATTACCGGTAAAATACTGGTAAATTACCTATCCCTCTCACAGAAAAAATTTTCGAGGTAAATTACTGGTAAATTACACCCCCTGGAGGTTTTTTACCCAACCCTACTGCGCTGAGCGCTCTTCCTCGAGTCATATCCTCATGCAATCCTCCGGAAATTGACCAAGATTCTTGTCAGCGTAACCTTGAAAGCATTATCCCGAATAAGTAACACGCCATTCTGCGTCCAAAAAACATTAACAAAGCTGACGCAGACCGAAAAATCCTTGTCATCCCTATCCTTGAAAGCCTTTGTATTGCCTCTATATGAACCGAAGTTACGCTTGACAGTTATTAGCGACGACTCTAGCCGAAGCGGGTGGATTTACGGTGGTCGCTTTCGCGTTTGCTATTTATCCGATATTTTTTGCCTCGTCTCCCAGACGCGTTTTTACTGACACCCAGGTTTCTCCGTAGCCGAACCAGGACAGAATCATGTCGTCAATTCGTCGCCGAGGTATCTAGACATACCTGGGTCCATTGTGCGCCACTCAAGTGGGACTTTTGAGACCCACGTATTCCAACCGCAATCACCTTCGATTTTCTATGTAGTCTTTTCCTTAGTCCAATGCTCCCGTTCCATGCCTTCGGCTCTTACACCGAATTCTTCCTGTGCTTCGGGTGCGTTCGGCTTAACTGCACTCCCAACTTCATTGGTTAACGTCGTTCATTGGATCTTTTTTTTTTCATGGATTCACCGCTCAATCGCAGTGTACAAGATATTCATCTCCGGTACTGATCATTGATTTCCAATGCCTCTTGCTAGAATCGACCCTCTAGAATCGTCGCGGTGCGTAGCCGACATGCTCTCGAGGCGCAATTCGAATAGGTAGCAGCTTTGGATGGATTTGACGACAACGCTTCTGATGGAAGGAAGGGAACTGAACACATTATATACGCGAGTTAGAGTGCACCCGATCCGTAGTATTTCCGGCGCCAATTCTCTATAATCGGGTGGGCAGATCTTTCTCGTTTCTCCAGGCCTTAAGCTTTGGTGTTTACAAGACCGTACCAGATTATAGATATCTCGATATGACACAGTATGAAAAAGTCCACTACAATAGCCTGCAGCTGTCTAGATCTATTCCCACGCAGTGCTATCGTAGCTTCGCCCGCTGGAGTCCGCCACGCGCTTTCCTCTGAACATACCGAACCTCACAGGATCAGCGTTCAATTAGACCGTTTTTGGTTGTGTTAGTGACACGCATTAAACTTGATGCTGATACAGAATTGAAAACAAATTTCAATGAATCCGCTAACCAGAAATTGTGTCCCCTCGATTTGCCCTCGATCTATTTCCACAAAGTCTCGAAACATTCGGCTTTCCATCACGAATTACATCTGCAGGTAAATGTAAGCCATTGGAAATAATATGGAATAATTAATTTTGGAGTAATTAATTTTGCGACATGTCTTTTCCTTTAATTTCACTGGGTTTCCAGGACGTCTGTAACGCGGACAAAGGGAAATTGCGCGAGACTGAGTCTGCATGGTTCTTGAGTGGTGGTTTGAAACGGAGTGTTGAAATGGCAATGGGACTTGCGAGATATATATGCTGTTGGCCGCCCATATCCCTGTTGCTAATGACCACATAATAATCGATATACATACATGAATTGTAACGAAGGTCGTCAATATGAAGCTGAAGTGTGCGTGGCCGGCCAATTCGATTCGGAGGGCAGCATCGCACGGCGACCTCGGACCCCTGGCCCTGCCCTCACGGTTTACCTGCCCCTGTCCAAGAGCTTCCAGTCGCCCACAAGACTTTGATAGCCGGCCGGCCAAAATCTGGAGTCGAGACTCATACATGAAGCGTCCATTTTCCAAAACGTAAAGGGAGCCTTGAGCTCGTGTAAATCTCATACTAAGCGAGTCGACTTTACCCCCTGGTACCTCTTCATTGGCGCCTTAATTTAGATGGTCCGTCATAATGTCAGTCATGAACCCAGGAGAGGTGGTTCACCGCATAACAGGTCTAGCTCGCCGCTGACCACTTCTGTGGCTCCGTTCTTTTATAGCGCTTCTTTACGATATGCAGGCAGACCATATTGGACTTCATTCATGCTTGGAACCGCAACGCGCTTACTTCAGGTTTATATAGTTGGGGCGGGAACCCGGATAAAAAGTTGACCTCTGGCCGTTCACCCAGTCACAAATCTATTCGGGCTTTCCCTCCTGCGTTATTACGTGGGATTGGCACGTCTCTTATACGAGAAACGTATTTAGTACTCTTCAAACGCGCCAAAGGTTCACTGTATAGTTTCGTGGGGAAAAGGGCATTGATTGTCGGAGACAGCGCCATGCGCTAGAGCTCTCCACTCTCTGGGTGTGGAAGTAGAGCGAACTTGGGGCTCGATAACGAACTGCGCCATATGGAAATGAGCAACTATTTCGTCCCGAATTCTTGTATTCGAGAACAGGTCACATAATATCTCTTGTACAAACGCACAATTCCGAAGTAGCACCTCATGGAGTGTGCGTATATTTACTTACTTCCAGTTCACCTCGTACTTCGCACGGCACACAACTAAGAATATTCCCGCAGTACTAACGTGAAGACAACTAAAAATTAACCTTTCTCAAATCACGCATTCCCACCACTTCTCCGGCCGTGACGTCGACAATATCCCGTACGATAAGGTACATGCACGTTGCTTATCGCGACACCATCCGACGCCTGTCGTGGAAACGCACCACAATGTATATCGCTCGACCGCTTTTAATAACCATCCTATTTACTACATTGTCAATTACCTCTACAGCCCAGACGCGCACTTCAGATCCTGAAGGAGAGACTGAGCTAGTCACCAATTGTGAAGGCAATCCATTTCCTGTATTCTATCGAGGTTATCGATCCCCGCAACATGCATCATTTTATTGGGCTTCTGATAAAATCATCACGGAAGGAAAGAAATAGATCGACGTAAGGATATCGTTAGATGCGTGGATGGGAATGTGTTCTGGTTCTCGAAAGCGCGACTAGAGTGCATGGTATGCAGGCATGTATGGGGAAATATGAATATAGATGCAATGTACCGCCATCGTGGCGTCGACGGACCTCAACAGTGTGCAAATCGTGACGTTTGTCGGAGCTGCGCTCCTATCCGCCGGAATATGAAGCTTTTAAAGGAACGTTCGTCAACGAAAAGCCTCAGGTCGGGTAACGAAGTTCGAACTCACGGAAGTGGGGCCAAAATGGTGGCGAGTCCTGCCAAAAGTGCCGTAGCTCCAACGGTGCCCAATCGGCGATACATGGCTCCAGCAAAAAGCGGGAAGGCAGCAGCAAATGTGGACCGCATGGCGCTATTTGAAGCCATAGCAGAAGCAGCGATAGGTCGGTATGCAGTCACTAAGTAGGTAAATGTAGATGTAAAAATGAAATATGTCCCTGCGCCAAAAGGTATCGATGCAAGAATTGGAACAATCCAATGCACACCACGATATGTCGTGAATGCCAGCCAGAAGAGCCCTGAAACAACACGAAAGGTAAAATGAACTATGATTCAACATTCAGTTCTAATGGCCTACCGAAAGGTGCCAAAATACCACCAAATTCGCCCATGACCAAGCGAGCTTCGGGCGGGGCCTTGCCGTTGTTTTCCTCCGCCACTCGCTTATAGAAACTATACATTTACTGTAAGCAAAGGAAGGATTTCCGGCGAATTAAATCTCACCGATTCCAAAATGGCTGTGTAGATATCGCCATGAGCATACCCACGCCAATACCTAGGAAACTTAACCCAGTCATCTGCGTGTTAAATCCATGGACTTCCTCGAAAATAAATGGATATGCTTGGAAGGTGAGGTAAAGTATTCCGAGAATTACTGACGTCCTAGACGATCTCAGCATGTAACGGTGGAGGGTTAATCAGTTACAGACCATAGATCCAGGAGAAACGCCATATGGTCAAACATAAGCAATTCTGGAGACACATAAAGTGAGTCATTTGCTTCTATAACTCTAAAGAAAATACGTACGAAATGGTCGATAGCAACTTATTACGATTGCTCGCCCGATATTTTTCTCCTGACGCTCCAATGGTGCCCAGTACCTCGGATCCCCAGTTTTAGCGCGCAGCCTAGAGGATTTATACACTAAGACATTACTAACTGAATGAATCGAAGGTGATCACCGTTCGGCCTTTTGCTTTAACAGACTAGGTATATATGTTTCAGGAACGAGCTAAACAAGATGTCGTGATTATTGGCTGGATGATCAGTTTAGGACTCGGAGAGTACATACGAGCACTAGACCAATGAGCTCTGCAAAAGTCCACATAAGGAAACGTAGTAGGTCCATCGCCAATCGAGGTTCTGTACGAGATTCTTCAGGAAGATGTCGACGAGGTCATAAGTACACGGCTGCGCGTACCTGATTTATGAAACTTATGCGAAAAATGTTCACTCCATGTTCACGGACCACGAATTTTTTTTGAAAAAGACTCACCCGCTGAGTAATGGGCCGAGGACAGGACCAATAAATGGGGATATGGTATAAAGTGCCATGGGGCTGGGACAGTAGTAGTTAAACGTCTACTGACCGAAATAATTTAGAAGGAGGACGTACCTAGCAACGGTGGAATCGTCAAACAAATCACTTACACTTCCTCCAGCGACACTCAAGAAGGCGGACCCACAAAATCCAGTGACAAAGCGGAACACGAGGTATACGGCTGCAAGGAAGGTTGACAAGAAAGCGAGAGTGTCTATGACATCACTACTCACCAATATTCGGCGCAAACGCTACTGGAAAGGTAAATAGAAAATATAAGGTGTACGAGACTCTGTACACCGCGTTGCGTCCATATATTTCTGAAAGAGGCCCAAGCAGGAGCGGTCCTAATCCTAGTCCCTCGATGAACATGCTGATGGAAAGGATAGAGACCTCTTTGCTTGCATGAAAATCCCGTGAAACTCCGGCCTCTGCAAAAGCTGCCTGAGATACAGCGTCGAATTAGAATTTATGGCCAATCCAATTGGGATGATTTGAGCGTACCACCGAAGAAGCAGAGGCCACGCAGAGGGCCGCGGAGCTGATGACGAAAACGACAATCCATTTCCTCGCCGTGGAAAGGCTTTGAGGATGTTCCCGCTCTTCCAGGATCGTTTGGAAAGGGTCGTGTTGATGGAGAGGGTCGAGAGAGGTACTGGAGTTCTCTTTATCTTCGGCGAGTACTTTCTGTCGCCCATTATCTTTCTCGGTGGATGTCATGGCCCAGGAAGGTCTGCTTGAATGACCACTGCACATAGGTCGACAACGCAGGCAAGGTGAAGAAGGTGACTGTGAGGGGGAAATGGTGAAAGGTATCGTTCAATCCCACGCCGTTCAACCGAGCATTTCAATGAACCTGGAGTTGCTCAGAAATACCTACGTCGTAGGTCGTGGCCTCGGCAGCACCATGCCGCACTTCGTCTCAACTCTGAGCCGCCGGGATTAGTAATCGGGCAGGATCCTCCGACGATTCATTACTCTCAATTCCTTCACCGTAAGTTCGTCGCGGAATACGCTGTTGGCCGTGTTGATCGAGCTCCAAAAATTTCCCAGTACGTTGTATGCTTTATGCATAGAACTCTAAAATTTTACTAGGTTGAATGAAACATTGTTGGGAGCATCGTTTCTTCATTGAGCAAGGCGAAAATTAGAATGCTAGAGATGTGGCAGTCGAAGTCTAGAACCGGTATGTGGAGCGTTAGCTTCGAAGCGACGGGCCGTGCATTAAGATATCTGACTCACTGCTTCTTAATCTTACTCGTAACGCTGAGCGCCGACTGGTTACTAGTTGTTGGGCTATGACGGAAGTTCTCCCACTCCTGCATATCAACTTGATTTACTCTCAGTCCGATCGTTCTTTTACGCGATCGTAATTGGCAAATCCTCTAGAACGCATCAAGGCAGCGGCGTGCGGTATCGCTTCGCGCAAGGTATATTGCGAATGGCACGCGTTGACATACACAGCCACATCATAATCTAATCGACACACTGCTACATCATCATTATTGTGCCATGGCAACTTTCTAAATGGCGCTGCTGTGTGGACAACAAGTACGCAGGCTGGTTATCGATCCGATGTATACCAGTATCCTTGTATGTATATCTGAAGATTCGTTATAATTTATCCATCGTATTATTGCCTCAGGCAGGCGTCGGTATCATGGAAAAATTTGCTTGTAAGAAGGAGAGGAGCTAAACCGAGGCATTTTATCGCACTGCGCTTTACGGAAAACCATTTCAGATTTATCTGTCACTTTCGTAGCTACCACATGATCATCCCCAGAATTCACATAGAAGACGGGGGCTTCATGGATGCCGAAGTAGCATGACGGTATATTTTGAGATCAGCGGAGTCTGTCTTCACATGCGTTGTTCGCATGTGTAGAAAGGAGCTCAAACCATTACATTACAAGGTTTCCAGAAAACCTTGGGAATGAGTTCCCATCAACGTTCAAAGAGGGGGTTCGAATATCCGAAGTTTACTATTAGACGCGGTGCTGGTGGATCTTTCCGTTCCTATATTTACTAATTCACATAACACGACAAAACGCGGAAAATTAGTCTGCAGGGCAGATTGTCAGGATATACTCACCATTTTTCACTGACCATTTTGTCGTGGGTTCATGACGGCAGGCCCAGTAGCAGAATAGAATCCGCGAACATCCACCGCTGAATCGTATACGGTATAGAATGCGACAAAAATTGCATACACGTCCGTTCACTATCTGACATCCTGTCATAACACATTTGAACAAACTTTCATTTGTTAAAAATGAAGGTCTACCATATGTTTCCCTCATTTGTTGGTCTCAAGGCCGGTGACCCAGACTACACAAGAAAAGCAAGCACCGGAGTCTATTAATCCGTTGAGAATATGTTAATGACGGCATGTCCGCTACACTTATGAAACGAGTCAAGGTTTGGGTCGGTTACATCCAATCTCATGAGTCATCTTTATACTAGTTTATTCACCGAGATACGCGAGATCACATTGTTGTAGTGTTGTTCCAGACCATCAAGTTGACGGATAAACAATTGCAGTAACTTGAATTCAAATTTGGAGGGGTACGGGCAATCCAATCGGCGTCTTAGAGCCGAGGATTGATCGCCTTAGCATGCAGATATCGATCCTTATGAATCCAATCGTAATGGGTTCTTGAGGGCTCTTGACGGTCATTGAAACTCCTTGAAATTGTTCAAGGGAGAAGGCTTGGTTAAAGGACCAATCCCATAGGAAAATTGACTCACATTAAATGGTTAGAACTAATTTAGCAGTCGTTAGCAAGTCCATATGTCGCGACTAAATGTATATTCTCTAAAATTAAATACTCCGTGCAGCACTATCGATTTCCATTTATGGTGACTTGGGACTAGGAATTTTGTGTATAATCCAAAAGAAGCAGTCGATGCCTAGTTCAACGAGACCTTGACGAGATCTCCCGAAGGTATCAAAAGAGCCTGACAGTTTCAAGATACATTCCACGCACATATTCACCACGGTAGGAAGGCGGAGTTCTATTCAGTACTTGTTGTACGAGATTTCACGATGGTAAGTTCCCAGCTCCTTCTGCTCGTCTTACTTTCGCCAGGGAGAAATATCATCCGTGGCGCAGTTACGATTCAATACCTCCTTCTGACCAGTCACTAGTCCTCGTTGGCCCTGGTGTACCGGACTGTAAAGAGTCGCGATCATGTTGTGATTGCCACCACTGCTCTTTTCGCAGAGAGCTTGGCGGCCTCGGCAACTCCGGCGCCGCGACGATGGGAAGTGCCGTCTGGGCTTGAAAAGCGACTACAAGCGGAAAGCTACAAAACCTTGTTTTTCTTATACACACGAACCTTGGCTCCGCGATGACATCTGGTGATATGGGAAAATCACAAAATCGCTCACTGACTCACTCATTGACATTCTCACTTTAATGTCTTTCAGCCACCGCTCCAATTTCCGTACAACTGTCTGACAGATCGTTTGCGCCATCTTTCTAAGGTTTCTCAGCGCTACGTTCTGCCAATTATCGTCAGCCGCCAGCCACATCCCAGCGGTATCTTAGCGCCCTGCTCAAAATTTATTCCCATGGTTGAGGTCGCACGCCCTGAATATCGGTATTCCAAGGTATGCATTCACCTGCGTCTAACTGAATCCGCTCGCAGCAAACCACGTTGGAACCGCACAGCTAATACTATGCCTTCTCTGCCCCAGATGGGTGCCCTGTTCCGTCCAAGTTCACATGCGTCAAATCGCTATCCACTTTCGTTGGTACTGTCCCAAACGGGTTCTCGCGCATCTTTCGAAAAGCCCTGCGTGCATGTGTCCATCAGAAGGCGGGCGGGCGCAATTGCGTTGTAGCCTGTATCATCGCAACAGGAAAAGCCGGTCGGTCGTCTAAATCATGTGTGAATCGTACGCGCTCTGCCTTCCCTTCTGATCTAGAAAAAAACTTTTCTCCAAACTCATATCGTTCTCACCAGGAAGTTCTCTTTGAAATCATTTACTGCTCCTTATATTTTACATTTCCCCCGAACGCTAATTCTCGTTCACTCTCACGCGAGCTTCATACCGAACTTCTTGGTATGAGACCAACTACGCATGTTATAATGAGGTAATGGGACTGAATAAAGATACAATCAAAGTTCAATGCGAAACAAAGAGAACGAGGGACAACTAGGATGAACAACTAAATAAATCTAATATACAAGTAAGTCTTGACAATCAGAATTTCCAGTACTCGATGCTCGCAGAGGCTCGCTGGAACGGAAATTCGCCTCCCCAGGACCTCACATCAACTACACTATCGTTGACGGCGCCCCGTAACCCATCCTTCGCCTCACGTGCTGATGCGAAGTCAACAACTCGACTTTCCTCGAGTTCTTCTTTCGAACTCTGGGGAGCAGTTTTGATAAGTATCGGGTGCTGTATGTGATATGGGGCAAAGAAACTCGCCTGTATAGCCTGACCAATGTCAGCATCGATGACGGCAAGGATATCCGCCATATCACCATCGTCTTCCCACCGGAGACCAACAGTGGCTCGCACTATCGACGCCAGTACTGTCAAGCTAGAGAACCCCAAGCCAGCGCCGTATAACGATCGCGCCCGCGTCAAAACTTCGTGTAGATGAGGCAAGGGTGCAGCGGGCGTATCTCGCGCTTGTTTCCGGAAGAGAGAATAGGGGTTGGGAAGGGGCTTGGTGATCGTTTGACGTAAACGGGAACGAGCTGCAGTTGTGAATGCCGGGGCAACGCCTGGTGGACCGGTAGCTAATAGGTTTCGCATAATGGATCGAAGACTGGAGGAAGAGGATGGGGGTAAGTAATGGCTATCCGTCAAGTTACCGGTAAACGCACTCGTCTGGGGTGGCATTAGCAATGAAGGTGTCGACCATGAGATTTCTGTTGACTAGAATGAGCGAGTCGAAATTGAGACGGATATCAGTGTGGCTCACACATGCCCAAGTGCAGGTCGCGTGTCAACATGTCGGAAGGCGGTCTCTGGGGCAGGCATGTTGGTATTTTGTGATAGAGGAGAAGTTCTCTAAACGGAGGCTTGTTGGAGTAGAGAGTGAATGCGAGAATTTGGTTGGAAGTATACGTCTCATCCTACCTCGAGATTTTATAGGGTCCATGACCGAAATCAACATCGTGTGTAAGTATCAGGGGTGGAGAAGTTGAGAGATTCATTGACTGCCGAAAAGAAATAGAGGAGATCAGTTCTGATTCCGCGGGACTGTTCCGGTGTATTTTCTCGTAGCCGCCAAACTTTTGACGAGATGCGAGATCGACCAAGAGACCATACCGGGATCGATAAATCGGGGAGGGAACGGCGGACGAATTGTCTAATCTTGACCTCGGCTAGATAGGACCCTTCCATCATAATCGTAAAGTCTGTTTCATTTGGTTGGGTTACTTACACAGTCACACTGGATTGTGATGCCAGCGGTCATTGGCAGATCTGTCGCCGAACTCGCGCGACCTAGTCCACTTCTCACCCACCTCAGTTTGTTTCATTTTTGCGCGGTATGACAACTGTTCGCCGGGGTTTCATTCGGTTATAAAAGGGTCACGAATTCCAGCGCGATAGGAGACTCAGACAACCACCGACGCGCACAAACATGACAAGTCCCTCTGCTCGTGAAACTTTTCGCTTAGGACCATTCGTTACACCAAGAATCTGGATTGGCTTGTGGCAACTCTCGAGCAATGCTTGGGCAGTGCTTCTGTCAGCAAGATTCGCGATGGAATGGCTCGTCACGTTGAGATGGGGTATACGGCTTTCGGTGCGTACATCTGCGTCCATTCTGGATCCTCGTCGTCGTCGATGCTTAACATTGCCAACCCAACAGACATGGTGTGTATGATCACTCGCCGATCTGAAGACATGGCTAACTGTTACCTTGCCTTGTATATAATTATATCAGGGTAAACACAAGGCCCCGGATCTTTTCTCCTCATGCTCATGACTTTTTTCTACTATTTTAGCCGATCATTATGGGAGTGCAGAGATCCTCTTTGTGAGTCTGTTCTTAATCTGCGAAGGGAATACGTCGAACTGAGAAGCCATTCGATTAGGGACAATTTCGAGAATCGTTCGCATCCGCGGAACAGATAGTCGGTGCGACGAAGTGGTGTGTTTTCAAACACGTAAACCCTTCCAAGTCTGTCGTACAGGCTGTTATCCACGAGCGCATGGAGCGCATGAGAAGCAAACGCGTTGATTTACTGCAGGTACGTAAGCTTTGCATGCGAAACATACACGCTCTGAGAAAGGCACACAGTTCCACTGGCAAGACTATTCGGACAAAGGTTATATCACAGCTTTGAACCACCTATTAGATTTAAAGAACGACGGCGTTATCTCTGCGATTGGCCTGTGCAACTTTGACACGATCAGGACAGACGAGATTTGCACCGAGCTCGGCCCTGGAGCCGTTGTATCAAACCAAGTCCAGGTATAACTTTGATTATCAGACTTGACGTAACGACTCACCTTTAATTCCACATGCAGTTCTCATTAATAGACACTAGGCCCCTCCATGGGATGGCCGACGTCTGTGAGAAACATGGGCTAAAATTGCTCACTTATGGTACTCTAGTACGTGACGAATGGCACGTTCTTGTATCGTCCAATCTTTGAACGATGTGACAACGCAGTGCGGTGGCTTCTTGGCCGACAAGTGGTTGGGGTGTCCAGAGCCCGATCCTTATTCAGGGAATCTCACGCCTTCCCAGAGAAAGGTAAGATCGCGACGATTTCTGTATTATTTTGCTTTCATCGCTTATCATTTCTCGTCCACCTTTCAAGTATCTGGATATGATCGTCAAAGCATGGGGCTCATGGGAACTATTCCAAAACCTCCTCGCCGTTTTACGCACGATAGGCAATCGCCACGGTAAAAGCATCGCGAATATTGCTACCAGGTGGGTGTTGGATCATCCATTTGTAGGGGCTGTAATTATTGGTACGCTCCTATGTTTGTGGTTCTGGGGTCTAGAGCTTCATATGATCTCGTTTAAACAGGAGCACGACTAGGTCTCTCCGAGCATCCAGATGATAATCAGCAAGTCTTCGGCTTTCGTTTGACCCAACAGGACAATGACGCCATCGAGGCCGTACTCGATCGCTCCAACGGCCGTACTATTATCACATCAATAGGCGATTGTGGGGCAGAATATCGGTAGTGCGCGAATCTATTAGTGTAGAGATTAGGCAATTGCTTTTGAGCTGGATCCTCATAATTCTACGAATTCGATTGGAAGCATAAGCCCGTGAGCTAAAAAAGCGCGCGCTCCCAAGAAACCTGGCATATTGCAGCTCACATCTGAGAAACCCTCACATCAACTATGTGAACGACGTATTCTCGACGCTTAACCCGTAATTCTCATTTAAACAAAGAATTATATATGTTAGAAGTCCTTTGATTCTTCATTACTATTTGTGCTGATCAGAAAAGGCATCGTTCCCGCTTCGAATGAATGATTTGAACTAGTTGAAGGAGCAAGCATGTCCCCTTCGCAGTGTGAGGCGTCTGGTAATGTCGAAATTCTATGAATATATTGATCAAAGAGCCAAAGAAGACATAACGGCATCCACACTTTCAGCAGGGTTCTAGAATCAATGAACAATCTCCGTATAAGGTCGGTAGTTATACTCAAAATCACAGTCGAACGTTTTCTCGTCCCAAGAGCGCCATTCCCGGGCCGGCAGAACAATGTGCCCTGCATCTAATCTACTTGCTTTAAATTAGAAAATGCTTCTGAGCATCATACACGCAATTCAAACGGTTCTCCTTTCAATCACGGCGGAGTGGGTAACAATATGGGAAATATGTCAATTTTGTGCCATGATACCTTGCGGCTTCGAGCAGAACGGCTGAACATCGTACGCAGCTCTCCCTGAATTCTAAGGCAATCTCTTCCGTACACCTCAGAACGTTCAGTTAGAAGTACGCAAATACGAAATTCTGCATCGCCTCTGGCCAGCCAAGAATCTGGCGAGCTCACAGAACATCGTGACCATTGTAAAATACGGATCGGAACTTATCAGTGTGCTGAGTGCTCGGTCCTTCGCGAGATAAGAGGTTAGTGTTGATGATCCACGCGATAAACGAAGACGAGCAGAAGGCAGACGTTACGAGCTGTATGTACCAAGATATTCAGTGAGATGGAATTGAGATTCAAGAACTGAATCTGATTTGTTGCCTGTGTGGATGATGTGGTTTGAATGCCTCGACAGATGTTTAATTACCGGATACTCTATCGGGACTTTGAACCCTGCAGGGCGGTAGAGCAAAGTTTATCTCCGGCCTTGTGATTCGTGAAAGGCCCTTGCGACTCTTCCACCTAGGGGCGCTTCTCCAACCAGTGTGAATTGGATAGCTTCAGAAGTGGCGGTATCCAATCCGGTTCATGGCGACACCCATCCTCCTGTTTTATTTCCATTGGTTTGATATGCTAAATGCAATTGCTTACCCGAGCAACTCTCTTAAATCAAAGCTTTATGCAATTTGTCCAAAATATGTCTTTTGGTGCCGTGCTATTTTGGAGGATGTCGGGGATCAAATTGCTTTGCGCCCGCTCTTGGCCCGCTCGGAGATTTCCAGATGAAAACAAGCACAATGACAATGTAAGAGTCACTTGTCGAGACCCAAAAGACCTAAGAGTCCATTGAATTTTTACGAGAATCACGCGCCATGTCGATGCCATCGACATCGACCACCCATCATGCATGTATTCATATTCAGCCGCTTCGAAGGCGCCTATCTCTTCCAACGGGGTCCCAACAATAGGACGCTTCAGCATAAGGACCAACTACGAATCACTCGAAGCTTAAGAAATGTATATATTATTGAAATAAGTAGTATATTTATTTCTCCCACTCACTAACATCAATGACAAGACTCTTGTGTGGCGCAACTACACGGTACAATTGAGAGGATTCGGTACATACTGGCGTCATGCGTGAAACAGCATATCAGTGGATTGCGCGTCGACGGCCTGGGGTCCCAGCTCTGACCTAGGCTCAAGAGTACCTTGGGTATTCGAAGCTGGGATAAATTTAAGTCCGTGCGCTTCATAGGCTTAGCCCACGGTGCTATAGCTGCTCCAAATCTTGACCCATCCCATCTAAGCATAGGCCATAAATTCACATCAATGACCACAAGGCTCAACCCTCAACGGTGAACGTCTTATAGACTTGAATAACCTTTGCGATGAGAGATTCTCCACCAAATACTGTGGAGTCGGCAGATGGACATAAATATATATAACTCACGTCCTTACACAAGCGACAGGAAGTATACACATCTTTTTTTTTTTTTTTTTTTTTTTTTTTTGTATCCCATTTATTGTCCTTCAAGGCGAGGCCTTACGTAGGACATTACATGCGTGTACACTACTCCTAGAGGCAGTCCATGCCTACACCGTCCTATCTCCCAGCCAATTCTCCCAGAGGACTGACCCATGGGACCGTACGGGGTGAAGTGTAACTGGAGTTCATCGAGTAAAATTTCCTAATGTTGGGGTTTGCTATTGCGCGCCCGGCCAAAAAAGGCAGGCGAAATGAGCTTGACGTGTCACGGGTATGATGAGGCTGATAAGTGCAGAGTTACTGGTATGAATATTAAATGGGGAGTGAAGGAAAATCAAGTCGTCAGATCGAAGCGGGCAGAGAGATAAGAGATTAAGGGCTGGTGGGCCGGGAGGGTGGAGGAGGGTGCTTTTTCCGACGGCGGTACTCCGAGACACGGCAGTGCGTTCCAAAAAGGAAGACGCCGTTGCGCTTGAGGTGTTGGCATATTCTTGAGTCTTCCAGCATGATCTTTACTGACATATGCTCCCTCTCATCCATCTCCTCGATGCGACATAACAGCCGGAGGTCCTTGATATCCTGTCCTGCCAACCCAGCCTCCCCCTCCAGTGCGTCCCACAAGTCATTCCCCCCCCCTTCTTCTCCCTTAAAGGCGGCCGCGAGAGGCATGGCCGGTATGTCATGTACAACAATACCGTACCATGGGACATCAAGCTCGACGTTTAAATCGGCATTGAGCGGTGGCGAGAAATCTGGTATGGCAGCGGTGGCGGCACGTCTGATAGGCATGAAACCTGAAGGTAGGTTCTCAAGGAGTTGCGAAGCTTTGTATGGTGCCTTTGTGTGAATTACGATGCTGCCAGCTTTCGTCACGTTTGCTCCCGAAATGTGCACGTCGTCAGATGGTAGTTGATTCTTGAGTTGGGTGATAAATTTCTGCAGGGAGGATGATGACTGAGGGACAGGGTGGTCAGGCCACCGCACAATGAGACGATGGGGAGAATGATGAGTAGCAGGAGAGGAACCAGGGCGAGAACGGGTGTGTGTCAATCGGCCAGCATGTGACGGTTTTGCTGCGTGCGCTACAGTCTGGGTAGCGTGGCGATCCTTGGTTGCTTGAGCATACGACTTTGAGGTGGTGGTTGGCTTGTTGGTTACTGGAGGTGCTTCGGGAGTAACAATCTTGTTGAGCACGGCAAGTGCCTCTCGGGAGTGTGCGCTTAATGCGACAGGTGTGGTAGAGTTGGCCTGAATGATGGACAGCGTGGCAAGCACTGAGTCCAAGAGAGACTCCAGGCGTTCAACTTGACGCGCTGCCACGTCAGTGGACGTGGTAGGCGTAGGCTGTGTGGAGGGTTGGGCCTCGACGTGTATGCTCCCTCTTTGGAGTCTGAACGGTGTCGGTGAAGGCGGGCTAGCCAGGAAGAGTGCTTCGGCATCGTCTCGAGAGTCTGGTCGATTGCTCGTCCGACCTCGTTTGACCACACGCCTTGTGTGCGGTGACTTTGTGTGCAGGGTGAGCCGGACCTTTTCTTCGCCCTCCTGAGCCTCAGTGTCAGGTTCCGACGCAGAAGGAGTGGATTCAGCAGGACGAGGGCGCCGTGAGCCCAGCGCCGGGGGTTCTGAGCCTCCCCGCTGGCGTTGATGGTGGTGGTTCAACCGTGAGAACATTTAGTATACACATCTTAGACTCGAACCGTTTAGAATAGTAATAGGCAGAATACCCTCAGAAGTACGTAATGCGGGAGTCAATGCCCACCGAAACTATTGCCATCACACCAGAATCAGGCGGCCGACAACTGGTCAGTGGATGCGAAACATCGAGAGATATACGGAAAGTATACGTGATAGATGCCGGAATTTCATTCTGTAAATCCGATGTATCAGGACGAAGGATAAAGAAGGTTAGAATACATGAGGTCAACAGGAGTGCTTGCCTGCTCCTTGAGGCGGTGGATTCAACTAGATAAATTGACACCTTATTAAGGCAGCTTTTATCTGAAGAGTTCAGATATAGGACGCAGTAATAACGAGAAAAAATCAAGATACAGAAAAAAGCACAAATAGGAAAGCCCATGAAAATAAGTGAATCACCATGGGGTGAACTTCTACATTATGACGAAATGTAAAAGCATGGATGACGCTGTGGACTTTGAGAGAACCTAGACAGGCACAAGTCGTCATCGGCTGAGGAACCACTGCAATGGGGAATGAGACAAACCCAACGTTGTTCGCTCTCCAAAGTTCGGTCAAAACCGAAACAAGCTAAGAAATACCCGGGGTTTGAGATGCAGGAAATCAATTGACTCGCCCTCGTAGAAGCCTTTGCGAGAGATGCAGCCCATCAAACTGTGCGCTTGGACATTGCTTGGCTTTAAACAAAGTGAATGTGAGCAGACATCCATTTCTATCCGAGTAGGTAAATCAATGATTCCGTGAGGGAAAGACTGGTGACAAGCTGGGGAGATGTAAACACTGTTTCATTCATGGTATGATTGGTGGAGATACACGCTGGTGCTGGCGATAACTGAAGCTATGGGGGATCATCCGATGTAGATTATCTCGCCATAAAATTAAGAATAAGAGTAGGAATGGAACGCACACACATCAGGCTGTTGACTCAGGGGGTTAGGAGCACGACATTTGACGTGTATACACAGGATTACGCTCGTTATAGCCAACATAACGCCACAATCGAAGGTCCGTTATCGTAGGATGACCTTCGCAAATAGCGATAATTTCAGCCCACTCAAGCCTCCCGACCGTTGAGCTCGGCAAATCGCCATGGCTTGTACCATGCTTTTGATTGAGATATGGTATTTTGCGGGGGAGGGACGACCTTGGTTGTTCGTAATGTAGGCGCTCAGACGCAAGAAGCGTCCAGAGGACAGCGATGCTCTGAGGGCATCCGTAAGTTGGAAAGAACGCCGTCCAGAACGCCATCAAAGAACGGCGGCAAACGCCGGGAATTGTATCTCCCGCCAGAACGCTCGCTTTTGGCTCGCTTTTGTCAACGCCGTGGATTATAGTAGACGCTATTGAGGTTCTATGCGATAAACATACATACATTCAGGTCTATTCTATGGCATTTGTGATTATTACCTCACAAACAAAGTAATATACCTCAAATTAACAGTAGAAAATTCAATTTCTTACGCCTTGAGGGGCGCTTTTCAATTATTTACACTCTGAAAGTCGTTAAATTTTATTTAGGAGATACAGAAATACTTTCATGATACGGCGGTGTGATGTTATTTCCCGGCGAGAACTTCAATCCATGTTGAACGCCTTGCGGTCGGCGGTCGGACGGGGCGGGTGGCTGACGGAAGTGGCGGTGCCAAAATAATCGTATGCCGAACCGTCAGCTACGAGCCGCGACCAGATTAGGTGAGCTTGGTCATCTTCGGTGGTTGCCGCCGTGCAGAACGCCGTTCTTGCACGGCGTCTTTTCCAAACCCCAGATTCTTTGGATGCTCTAGACCTCGGATTTAGCCGTGTTTCCGTGTTGCAAGTCACCTGGTCAAGTTGGTGTAAATGACTTGACCGTCATGACATGAGTATCATGCGAAGCGACCTGCAAGAAGGTGAGCCCTATGCTAACATGCGATCGGCGAGGCTGCTGTTAACGCCCAGTCATGAAAATTAGTTTGATAATTAGTTGATAGTAATCCTTACGTGTATTCGGCTTTAGCCAGGAAGTTATACATGCCACTTTCACAACGAATATCCTCAGAGGAAGGTGGTGACGGCATGCGCAGCACTTTGGGAAATCAAGGTAATGTACGCGCGAATACAAGGTGAGGCCGATCGTTTGTCAGAAGTTGTCAGCATGCCAGCCTGAAGTATGTAGGTTATTTTTACAATAATGTGAATTGGATGGTATCCAGGAAACGAAAATTCGAAATATGGCATGAATCGTCCCTCGTTCCACTATTCTGCTGCACTAGAAGTTTCCAATCATAAAGACAGTGTCGAAGGGCAAATTCACCGTCGCGGGTAAATCGAGACCGGGGAAAATAGCCTCGCTTCCATATTCCACTGGACGGCTGGTCAGCGGGCATGGGTTAGGAATTCGCAGACATCGGAAGCTGGCAAAGAGAAGGTCAAGCAATCAGAATAATGGATCGCCTATCAGACACGCTCGCATAAGATACTCGCAGATCGTTGAAAGAAGGCCAAAGGAAAAAGGTCCATATGCAGGGAATTTCCGTTAGAAGAGAAAAGATTTTTCAATCCATTGACAACTGAACATCGAACGAGGTTGAAAAATCTCACCGAAGTACACACATCGCGCAGGGGAAAAGGTTGCCCACCTGCAGCGGCCGCCGAAAGCTTTTGAGAAGTCGCTTTCGTGGAAAGTAAGAGCCCAGGTGGCTGGGAGAGAAGTACGAAGAGAAAGTCTCCCAAGAATACAAGAATTCCAGTCAGTCAAACAACTAATCAATTAGAGTAGCTCGCCGTAATATGCGTGGGTATCTTCCCGTAAGATTCTGACGAAATGTTGTCGTCATCCAAGCAGCGAGAGGTAAAGACGAGGAGAATATCTTGCTTCGTTCTTCTTGAGAAATGTAGCTTCCGATGTTATATTCTGGACGCGAAAGTGTTATGCGCACAATCAATAAGTGATTGTCGTCCGCTAGCTCTGAAAGCCACAGGCGTGGAATAGTGAGTCTGGTTCGCTGTTCGAAAAAAACAACGTGAAAGATAAGGATCTACTTTCACATCCAGACAGACTGATTCGCCCAAGTGACTGCAGCGTCCTGTCAGTATAAGATACCTTTCTACGCTGTTGCACAGTCAATGGACTATCGCTCCCAACCTGCGTGAAACTAGCGCATCATCAATATATCCGGAATTTGGGTCATGTCCCTGTCGATGAAGAGTGCATAAATATTCACCACAGGTTCGAAAAAAAAAATACAGCCGTCGAGTAAGGGGAATTACTCTTCGTTCATGTATGGTTTACACATCCTTGAGGTACTCTGTATGTACACAAATAAGTCGGGCGTGAAAAAGCAAGGGACCCGAACCAACGCTTGACAGTTCGCCAATACAGCGTCAGCTCGATTTCGTAGAGCGGAATTTTTTATCGAGGTGGGGTGGTTCTTGGGATCAGCAAAGAACGAAGTCTTCCCGCCAAAATATACCATATTATACGAATGGCCAGACAATCATCGATACGTCTTTATTGAGCAAGCATGGAGAAAGAGGTTCCTGGGGGGGAAACATCAGGGAGAATACATATAAACGTAACCCACTGGCATCGTAAATAAAGCTCACTTACATCTATTTCTACCTGTGCGTTCCGATCTGAAGAATATCTGCGCTGTCAGTTTTCATTTCAATCCCGTGGGCAATGGCATGCCCTCATGAAGGTAGAAGTACGGTGAGGTCTCGATGACCGGCGTGAAATGAAAGCCAAATGCGACTGGCCTTATCACCTGCTCACAGATTCTCGGCGCGCATAGTCCCCACCAGAACACATTTTACCATATGTGCTTTTGCTAAATGGGTGAATTGGAGCACAGGATGGAGGCATGGCTGGGAATATATTTCCAGAAGAGATCGCTCTCAAATTGTCTCAATCCTTTGGTGGCTTGGGACGATGGGATGAAGGCAAATGTCAGGAACGGTATATGCATGGCGAGAGAGAAAGCAGGCAGCACCTTGTGGTTTTTCGCTCCGCAACGCTGTGGTCATGCGTTGAGATGCCGGTGGTGCTTCACTAGACCTTCTGCAGTTCTGCGAAATAGACACGCGTTCACTAAAGTCGATTTTGGAACTACAGTCTATGAATATAGGTACGTCACTCACCATTTGTGTATGACTGCGCATTCGAGCACGTCACGAATAAGGACGTTATCTATCCGCGCTTCAGGAATATTACTGGGATCGGCGAGAGCCAGTATATCTATGCTATCCGAGGAGGTAGGGCGACAATGACCTGCTACGCATGGTCAGGGTGATTGTGTGGTTGTCCGGGGCATATTCCAAGTAGCAACCTTGGCGCCACCTTATCTTTACGCTCTGCTCTTCATGAGCCCCAATTCGTGACAGGTTGAATGAACGAAACAGTGTAGTAATGATCTAGCGACTATCCGCTGTGATCGCATTCGCTTTTTGGAAACCTGATAGCAGATGGTCGAGACAAGGAAATCCACCTTAAATTTAGGGAAATTTGGTAGAGAAAAGATGAAAAGAACCTGTAGGCTATTTCCTTCCACTTCAAATTCGAGGGCGAGCAACGAGATACGATAGAAAAACCACAAAGTGAGTAACTCACACCAGGCCGAGGATTGTGTTGGATTATGATACGAGTCCTGGAGGGTTTATGTGCGCCGTCAGTCCACAGTGACGGATTTAGGGATGTCGAACATAAGGATGTGCAGAAACAGAAAAGGCTAAGCTTTACGAACGCAGAGATTTTGTCAGAGTAGGCATATGCTCTGTGCGCAAAGGCGAAAAGATACTTATCGTAAAAGCCCGCGTTTTCAACAAGGACAAAAACAATGGATTATTCACGTTAAGTGACAGACAATTAGCCAAAGAACCAGAAGGAAAGCAAGAGAAAAAAGTTGCGCAGTTGATCAACAGTTGATGGTCGCGCAAGGACAGATTCCAGAGCGCTTGGCATACCAAACAGAAAGGGAGGAAAGGACCAAAAAAACAACAACAGAGAAGACATCGATCACATGACGCTGCCAGAGTCGAAGTCTGTGCTATGCTGAACTTCAACTTATTGTAACCACTAGTACTTATGCTTGTGCGAACAGATCCATCAACAAGAGAGCAGCGGAGTCACTCCAGGCGTCTCGTCGTGCCCGCGGAACCGGGGCAGGGGCTCCATTGGCGGCTCCTCGTCATCGCATTCGGTGCTCATAGATAATTAGCTGCCGAGGTCTCTGTTGGCGAACATCGGAAAAGCCTGCAAATGTGACGGAGACCGGTACGTTATTGGATTTGGCTGATGAAATGTGTTTCTGAACTCCAATGTGTCAGGCGGCGCTGTGCTTACCAGGAAGGTCGAACCAGGCAATGTTGGCATGACCACCGCAATTACCTCAGTCACGGCACAGCCATTTCCATCTTCGCCTACCCACATTCATCGTAACAACCCATCTTTTCCATATTTTCTGGAGACTACTATTCTTCGACAAACTAACGCTGATGCTTTCTGGCTCCCGCCCAACCCGCCAATATTCCATTGCTGAGATCGTCGCTCACCTTCGGGCCCCAGCCCTCACTGCAAGTTCAACCCCCCTACGCATATTAACAAGAGAAGCTGTACTAATGGATCTGGCATAGCAGCAGAATACTGTGTCCTCCATAGCTTCCTCACCATCTCAGCCGTTCACAACCTCTTCTCTCAAAGTAGCTCACCGTGTTCCACGCACATTGTACACTTAAAATGTAAGTTATAACTTAAAACCAGACCACAAAATTTTGGGGATGTTAGTGCACATTTAGATAGGTTATATATAGGTATATTCAAGGCCGAAAGCACTAAGGAATTGGCGGACCCGTTCTCGAGATATGGGGGGGGAAATGTACTGTAGTATTTCGTTCATTTCGGACGTCACGCGTCACGGGGTACCTCGATTTGTCCGAAATGTCACGTTTGTCGCAGGTCACATCGAACTTGTCCGAAACCATTTCGCAAGTCCAGTAATGTCTCGTTTTCGCGCTCAAATCAGCTTTCCTCTCCATGTTCAACTTCTTTGAATGTTCTAAAATTGGTTCTCGGTCGTTGAACTAGGCATTTGCAAGATAGAAATGTGTTGTAAGTATCTATCAAACATCAATCTTCCTTATCAGATCCATCGTTATCATTATGCCTCCAGAAATTCGCCGTGTAAAGGCGATTGGCGCGTTTGGCACGTTTACCTCTTCCCAATTGCTCTATCTTCTCCGTTGTTTGATCTTTGACCTCCTCATTGACAGGTTCTGCATCTGCCGGTGATTCGAAAGCACCACTATCTTTGGTGAGCACATTCTTTGGAGGTTTCCTGGTCAGCATCGAGTTGATTACCATTTTCAAAGGAATATCGCTATCGTCAACCTGAGCATCTTCAAGGTCATCGGTTTCTTCATTAGCATCTTCTATTTGAGGCTCGGACTCCTTTGGCGCAGAGTCCTGGAGACGTTTATTGGTGAGTTCGTTCCAAAATTCGGGATTGTCATGTTTAAGGGACCTCAACCGCGCTCGCATTTCATAGCTTGTCAGACTCTGATATGAAAGATTCCATTCGCGCACTCGACAGAGTTCGAAAGCCTAAAAAGACAGCGTGAATAATGTGTAAACGAGGTAAGAGATAAAGCTTCTATACCTTGAGAACAAGTTCGGGTTTGTTGACCGTTTGATAAGCTTTCCAGAGCCACCTTGTGCTGCGATTCCGCAAGGTTTCAATTCGGCTGTCAAGGGATGAAATCGGAGTTCCTGAATCGATTTGCGTAAGGACTTCGTTAACGATATCTTCATGGTAAGATTGCTTGATCGATAACTTGAATGGACGCTGAATTCCGACATCACAGGGTTGAGCGACTCCAGTACAGCCTCCAGGAATATAGTCCAAGATGATTGTTGGGTGTTCCGTGTTCATCCACGCCTTGAACTCCTCCGAACGATGAACAGACCATACATCGATCGACCATAGTGATTTCTGAGAGGGCGGCAATCCAAGACGGTCTTTCTGGCGTGAAAAGTATGGTGCTAGAATTTTCTCAACAAATGATCGCATCGTGTCCTGATTCGACCAATATGTAGATGTCCCAGATGGTTCGAAGATGAAGCCAGCATTCATAAGATCTTGATAGTTCGGAGAATTCGGCGATGGGCAGGAGCGCTGCGTTTTTCCGGTGTAGATCGCTTGAATTGGCAGCAACGTTCCATCACACGAGACTGAGATGAGAGCTGTAAATGCACGCTTTTCGTCAGCACCGACCAGTGAGACTTGTTTTGCGCCTTTTTCTGCCCATGTCATCTTGTCACCTGGGGCAAAAACTACCTGTGTCTGGTCGGAGTTCACGAAGAGAATGATCGGTATGTCTTCCTCCTTGATGGCAAATGCTTTGCGTAAGGCGGATTGCTCACAGACATCTTCCCAGTTCTGAGGCAATTTATGTGCAGCACGAGTGGCCTTACGGTGAGACCAGTCCAAAACCTCGCACATCCATTTTCGAACGAAGGAATCTGACGCATTAAAGAGCAGGCCATTACTGAGTTTCGTCTCAAGGAGTTCGGGTTTCTTGCGAAGGATTGTGGCAATCATGATTCCTCGAACATTGACAGTTGTGAGGGCAGCCCCTGTCTCTCGAATTGCGACCACCCGTTCTTGAATGGTTTGCGAGACTTCAGGATGGCAGGTCTAGTAATACGGGTGAGTCGCTGCCTCCAGTCCTAATTAAATTGACCCACAAATATTCCCTTTCTTCCTCCGTTTGCATGACCAGGCTCATAACCCCTCTTGGCCCTTCGTAGCACGGCATCTGACCATCGCGGAACTGGGCCGCTGCGATCAATCCATGTATCGATCGTATTCGGACTGATGTTCTTGAAGGTTTTGTAGTCCTGTCGTTTGAGTTCCTGGACAATGAGTCGCACACCCATGTTAGGTCCACCTGCAATTTTGGCGGCCATTTTGATCCTCGAGAACAGGAAAGGAGCAAGCCAATTAACATATTTGGATGAGTGGCGAGTTTTCTTCTTCTTCCGACCTGATGGCTTTCGACGACGATCATTGAATTTGTCTTTTAGGTGCCGCGCAGGCCGACTATCTTCGGCGAAGGATTTGAGGTCTTCCGTATCTTCTGGAGTGAGTTTCATTTGCTTTCGCTGGTGTTAATGTAAGTAGATGATTCAAAATGTGATATTTATGTGCAGACCTTTCTTCCACTTGGGGAACGCTCTCCCGATTCAACTTCTCGCTGTCGTTTTCTTGCTCGCTCCTTTTGCTTCCGAATTCTTGCCTTCTCTCTCTGCGCCTGTTGCTCTCGGTGTGTGCGTTGCTCTCCAACCCACTGGTTATTGTCTTGCCTGACATTGATTTCCTCGAAAGATTGCGATATAGATTCCTTGCGCTCTCGGCTAGTCGCTTTCCGAAAGTACACCAAAAGGCCTGTTGCTTTATTTCCAGGAACAGATGATAATTCGAGCGCGTTACGGATAGAAGATGAACGCCCGATGCGCTGATTCTTTGTTGAATTAGATATGTGTGAAGTGCTGGAAATCTGGTCTGACAAAGGTTCTGTGATACCAGATGGAACCTGCGTTGAGAAGGTAGCAGGAGGCGTTGAAGGTGGGGAGGTCGCCTGGGATGTACTGAGTGGGATTTCGCCAGGCAGGTCATCTGATTCCATGCTTGATGATTCCGTATCTGACTCGACGTAGTCGGATCCACTTGGAGGATCAGCATCATCGTGGTCACTGTCTAAATCAGTCTACCGTCAAGAAATCAGTTATATGAACTTGAAGAACTCAACGTGCAGCTTACCTTTGGTACGCTGAGAATTCTTAAGAACATTTGTAGCCGCTCATCGCACATTTTTGAAGCATTGAACAGCGGAAACTTCTCCGGAAGTACGAAATGCGCCAAGGCATTCCAGGCTAGCAATCCACAGGAATGCCCATCGGTTTGCTGAGTTATGGGTAAAAGCACCACGGCGAAGTGCTTTCCGGTATGAAAATGTGTCCACCACTTAAGTGCTGATAATGTGTCGAGGCTCGGAGAATGATTGAATGAATCACCATAGCGAATTACGTGAGAGCTGAAGTCGAGCACGATGGCGACCCAGTGGTTACTGTTGAGGTTCGAGATCATGAGTACCGTCGACCTCGAGGAGGAGTAAGTCTGTCCCAGATCTCGGAGCCATGTCTCTTGCTTATCTTGCGCATAGGAGGCAGGGTTTTCGAAAGCCAGGAGAATCGACGTCCGCAGAAACACTGAAGGGAATGCTACGGACTGATGCGGTGCTGAAAGAGCAACTTCACTTTGCAAGAGGTCCAGCATTAAGGCTTCGTGATCGTCAGTCAGCCATTGGGTGGTGAAGAAATACGACAGGTATTGATTCTTGACAAGCAAATTGAAGCCCAGCACATGCCTACCCCAAGGTAACGCCAGCGCTGTTTGAAGGGACTTCTCGAGGAGGTTACAGTCTTGGCCTGCTCTCATCTTGATCCGTTCATGGAGGATTGCAATCGCCATCTTCCATTGGTCGTATACGAGCCGTATCTGTGTGATTTCATCCCAGAAAGTTATCAGCCATAAAGGGTACCTTGTATGCTGATCTGGTGCATAAGGTGACTGAATAGAGCGGACGCCGTTCGAAGCTCCGAGTCGGATGGCAGTCTTGATAAGGCTCAGTAGCTCCCGACTGGGAACCGGAATTGTCGTGATAGCTGTAGATTCAGCTGTAACATTCGGCTTCATGACGGAAAGGAATTTCTCGGGTTGATTAAACTTTGGAACAGAGGTGGGTGTAGGAGACGGAAGTTGGAACAAAAGAAAGGTTTCAACGGTGAGATTGGGATCAGGAATTAGCACCTTTCGAAGGTGTTTCGGGATGCGCTCCATCTTTGCGAGTAGACAGTCGATGCGCGCAAGAATTCTGGGGTTTCTACATAAGGCTTCCGCTCGTCGACAGTCATCATGTCCGAAATTTCCAAGACCTGTCCCAAGTCACACGTATATTGTCCGAAACCATAAATTCGGACATGCAGGTCACAGGTCACACCCCTGTCCGAATTGAACGAAATACTACAGTACTTGCGACATTACGTCCTTACGTCCTTACGCCCATGCGACCTTACGTCCATGGGACCTTACATATGACTTTACGCCCATATGATATTACAGATAACCTTACACTACTACAATGTTATACCATAGAACCCATGAAAACCTATACTGCGCCGCCCTCGCGCGCGTCGCCAATATGTGACCACGTGACCTATGATGTATCGCGCACGTTGTGTTCACTTTCGTCACGCACTGCTCATCTTACGCCGCTCACATTACGCCCTCGATGCACCCTACAACCGAGGGTTATGGGACTATATTGCTAGGGATCCCTAGGGATTTTTAGTAGGGATCCCTAGGGACGGAGTAGGGATGCAGAGAGATGGTGTAGGGATGCAGAGAGTTGGCGCAGGGACGGTGTAGGGATTGCGGAGGGACAGTGTAGGGATTGCGGAGGGACAGTGTAGGGACAGCATAGATATGGTGGCGTGGGGCTCAGTGCACCCCACGGGACACACTCATGTCGCATAGAGACAGTGGTGGCGTGGGGCTCGGTGCACCCCGCAGGACACACTCATGTCGCGTAGAGACAGTGGTGGCGTGGGGCTCGGTGCACCCCACGGGACACACTCATGTCACATAGAGTCAGATTATGCGAAGTGTACATAGACGGTAGCCACCATCAGTGTACTGGAAAATTTGCTTGTCTGTAAGATTTTAAAGTCCAACTCCTTCACAAACATGTTACCATAATCAAAGAGGATTCATAAAGTGTTATTGCTATTTCAGTTTGGATAAAGGTGCATTGCACCGCCTACTCTCGGCCTGTTCCACCGCCTAACTCGTCGCCTGTTTCAGTGCCTACTCACCGCCCGTTCCAGCGCCTACTTGGCGCCCGTTTCAGTGCCTACTTGGCGCCCGTTTCAGCACCTACTCGCTGCGGGCCATTCTGCGACCAATAGCTGTAGATGATGATACAGCAAAAAGACTTACCGCGATCCAGAAATATGAGCTACAAATGGCCGAAATCCAACTCAAACGGCAGAAACTTGAGCTTGAAGTCCAAGAAAAGAAGACTGCAGCTGAAATACGCTGTATCGAGGTGAAAGCAGAGGAACACCATCATGCGTTAAATGACAGATGACAGCGCGAGAAGGAGAAACATGAAATTATGATACGTTTCACGGCACTTGTCACTGGATCGAGTAGCAAAAAGAACATGGTAGAGCAGCTAGGAAACGCGTGAAGTTCAGTTTGTAATTTGGCCTTCAGTACTAAATACACATGCATCTGAACAGTTCTCTGGCTGTGATAACTCTATTTATTCAGGCGCTACATAGACATCCAATAACTCCCGCCATCAAGCAGAAGTCTTTATTGTACACTTAAAATGTAAGTTATAACTTAAAACCAGACCACAAAATTTTGGGGATGTTAGTGCATATTTAGATAGGTTATATATAGGTATATTCAAGGCCGAAAGCACTAAGGAATTGGCGGACCCGTTCTCGAGATATGGGGGGGGGAAATGTACTTGCGACATTACGTCCTTACGTCCTTACGCCCATGCGACCTTACGTCCATGGGACCTTACGTATGACTTTACGCCCATATGGTATTACAGATAACCTTACACTACTACAATGTTATACCATAGAACCCATGAAAACCTATACTGCGCCGCCCTCGCGCGCGTCGCCAATATGTGACCACGTGACCTATGATGTATCGCGCACGTCGCGTTCACTTTCGTCACGCACTGCTCATCTTACGCCGCTCACATTACGCCCTCGATGCACGCTACAACCGAAATCGTCGTTCTTTGTCTGGTTCTTATCGTTTCTATTGTTACTGGTACGTTTCTATTCTTTTTTCTTTAGTACTCGACGTAATCTAAAGGCTTTTAGAATTAACAAAGCGCTTGCTTCGCCGAGTGCTTCCCGCGATCTGTAGGTGGGCTGGCGGTAAGTACTCGTTCCGTGTATCAGAAAGATTCGCTAACCGTGTTCCAAGTGCCTCTCGACAAGAACGTGACTGTCACTGGCGGTCAGTTTGTCTCCGTCGCGGGCAATATGTACATCGACTCAATCTCTCAAAGTAAGTACTTGTTTTTTTTTCTACGTGCAAAACTCTGACGAGATCTCTTAGGTCGCCCGCTTGAATCGACTTTGGAGCGGGAGGGGGATTTGATCATCAACGGGGGAACTTTTTTGGACGTCGCTGGGGGTGTCTACATTGGGCGTGGTAAGCATTTCCCTTGTAGTATCTCGATTTTGCTAACTTTTTCGTACCCTTTCAATCTGTCTACTTTACGTTTACTATTGTATTCTCAACTATCTAATAAAAATGCAATGATTCGATCACCCAGAATGATGAAAGAAATAAGCGAGAGTTATAAAAATGTATATAGAATTGTTTGATCCATCCAAAATTTTGTGTTCCGTCCATATCGTCCATCTCAGCCGTGCTATTTTCTAGTACATGAGCCTCACAGGTCTGGTAACTTTTCTAAATAGCATAAAGTGGTAGACGAATTCTACTAGATGCAGGAATATATTTTGCTAGGATATCCAATATAGACGCGCGTCTAAAAATAGCATGATGCATAGAAATATATCATGACCTGCGTCAATACTGAAAGAGCTTGTTAAAAGGTGCAGCTGGTGGATGTACATTGAACATTTCCAATGGCAGTGTTGCGCATTTGCGCAGTGATTTGCTGACAGAAGCGACTGATAGAGCCATGACTACAAAGCTTTCACTTTGAGATCTGATGACGGCGTGAGTAGGCGAAAGGACTTTTTCTGACCCAGAGGCGTCATTCCAAGGCTTGGCCAAGGGCGCGTTTGCGCAGTGATTTGTTGACAGCCATGACTACAAAGCTTTCACTTTGAGATCTGATGATGGCGCGAGTAGGTGAAAGGACTTTTTCCGACCCAGAGGCGTCATTCCAAGGCTTGGCCAAGGGCGCGTTTGCGCAGTGATTTGTTGACAGCCATGACTACAAAGCTTTCACTTTGAGATCTGATGATGGCGCGAGTAGGCGAAAGGACTTTTTCTGACCCAGAGGCGTCATTCCAAGGCTTGGCCAAGGGCGCGTTCACAACGTCCGATTTCCCGATTCAATTCTGCGAGTGCGCTGAATGCAGGAGGGAGGCCGAGGGAGAAAGGCTGAAATGAGCGACCTCTATCCCACACCCCTCCACATCGACTTGGACAGCCTTCACATAGCATTGGGATCTTCGACACCAACACAGCCCCACTGCACAGCATTGAGACATGCGAGGCATTGCCTCAGACTTTCAAAACGCTTATAAGCCGCTCACAAGTGAACGAAATAATCCAATCAATCATGGATTCTAGACGCCCGTCGCCAGGAGTGAGTCTTTTATTCCTCTTCTAAAATTTTGCTTGTTTACTGTAGGGCCAGCCATCACACGAACCAGCCGCCAAGCGACGAAAGCACAAGAATCCTGCTATCGCCGTGACGAAGCCAGAACCGGAAACAGTTCCGAGTGGGACCATGGGCGGGACGCAACTCCGCAGCGTGAAGTCGATGTTGCGCAAGCAGCAAAACTTTGACCAGAAGCGCCTCCAGGTATACATAAAATACGCCCAGAAAATCAAGATTACACTTAGTCTTAGGCAACTGGAAAAGAACCTGTCGCCATCAGAAGTCCAGGAGCTGGAAAGGATATGTACCGAGGACCTTGGTCCTAAGAAGGCCGCGCAGTGCATGTCCGCCCAGTTTGTTGACAAGCACAACAAGCCTATCCTTTTCTATTTTGGCTCCAGAGTCCTGACCAATACACCTCCGGTGAGTAAACAAATACATTATTCTAGTGCATCAGGCTGATTCAAAGTGACGAAGCTCAAAATTCAGCAGTCCGAGCAGTACAAAGGACGGACAAAGGAGGATCTGAAAGCACTAGAGAAGAAGGGTGCCACAGTGCTGGCTGATGGCTTGAGCGTGAGTCCATCGTTCTATGTATTTGCATGCACAGCCAACTAAATATAAACCCGTCAGCCTCAGAAATGCGAGCGCTATCAGCTCGCTTGTCAAAGTCTATGCGCCGACGTTCCCCTTCATAGCCGGTTTGACAACACGCGACATGAAGGCACCAATATAATGAAATACAAGACAGATGATGACATGGAAATAGATAGTGGGAGTGATATGCCGGACGATTCCGACGAAGAAGAGGTAAATCCGAAGGCGTATGATCTCACGGACACGCAGAATAGCGGATTAGAGAAAGGAGAGCAAGCCGGTGTTGTCCATCTCGTTCATGGATGGATTCAACAAGGTCAGCCCTTGAAAGTGCGTCGTTTCTTTCATATGTTGGAACATGAACTCACGGAATGCTTCAAGGGTCTTTTTATTTCTGGGGATATCTCCCACACGAGCACGAGCATGGCCGGCTCTGGGTCATATTACTATTTGACCCAGTCAATCGCCGTTTCGCTCTCTGAAATGTTCAAGGTCGCCTTTCCCGAGTGGCACGCCAAATATCGCAAGGCTTTTGAAGCGGGGGTCTGGATGAGCTGCGATCCTGGTCCATACCTTGGGCGTGCGATCATCTACAAGCTTCAAGGCCGCCTTCACAGGGACCGCCATGATCTTGGACCATCTGCATCCTTTGGTGTAGGGAATTATACCGGGGGAGAGATGCTCTTCCCACAATTCAACGCAAAATTCTCGTAAGTCTTTCTATCTATTTCTGACCAGAATAAACATCTAATGGTCTTTAAAGTTATGATCCTGGTCATGTCTGCATTTTTTATTCCAGCAGGATCTATCACAAAGTCGCCAAATTCACTCCTCTGAAGCAGACAGCAGAGCAGAAAGAGCAAAATATCACTCCAGGAAGAATAGGAACTGTATTCTTCTTTCCTTCTGAAAGCTACAAGATCCTTCATGACAAGAAGCCAAGATGGGGTTACAATACGGGATTTGGTCGAAATGCACACCTTGTAGAGGATGCTTATCCCATCTCAGAAGACTTCTCAGAGTAAATGACAATAATTATTAGCTACTTGACTAAATAAGATGTTTGCACTTCTGACATACGTAGAACTTAGGTCCTGAGAGTGAGATATAGGAGACGAACGACTCTCCTACGACAGATTTCCAGTCCGAAACTGTCACGCTATCTCGACGAAGCCGTCTGGCCTTATTGATGAGCCTTGCCGAGCCAGCGATCATCCAGTCTCCAGGAGGAGAGGGCAATGCACCACGGACCACCGGTGCCATTCGAATCATATGCTCGAGTGGGCCACTCATCCTCTTGGTCCGGAAGGGCATCCCAATGCAAGTAGGATGGTACCATACCGCACATGTTTTGCAATACCGCTGCTCGTCCAGAACTGGGCTGTACACCTCATCGCAGGTGCAATGCCGATTCACATTCTAGAAAGAAAGAAAAAACTCAGCGAGCGACATGTAAAATACAAAGCGACACTTACCTTCAGCACGCCATAGTCCTTTGTCGGCTGTGCTGACCCTCTCCAAGTTAGGATAAACCTGTGAAACCAGGATGACTGCTTGATAGGCCTAGTCAGGGCATCATTGTCGTCAAAGAAATGAACAGTCAATTTTGCTGTAAATGGCGTCAGAAAAATATAGGGGAGAATCTATCTAAATGGATAGCGCACATTGTATGCAAAGAGGGTCTATGACGTCCTTGTGGGTCGACAAGACCAGTTCTGCATTGCCCATCCGCTTGATGATGGATCTATCTCTGTATCCCCCTGATTGAATAACAAGGAAAAGAAGAGAGAGAGAGAAAACAACGCACTTGTCTGTGAGCTTGACACCTTCAAGCTGAGACGGCGTATAAAACCACGCTCCCACCACCCATTTCTTTCCTGTTGCCCTATCTTTGTGCAAGGACACTATTTGCATCTTCCAATATTCATGTGGGTCAATCACCGACGCATCCAGGTCAATCCCCTCATGGACTACGAAGACGCTGATAAAAAAAAAGGCATAAGGAATATAATATATAGGAATATAGGAATACGCACCAATCATTTGCTCGGAGCGTCTCTGCCAATTCCTCGTTATCCTCCCCGGCCTTCAAGACCTCGAGTGCGTCGAACTGGGGCATCTTCAGAACCGCTGAAAGGGGAGGACATTGGTCAGGTCCAGGACTATGCCGCTGTTGCGTCTGGCGTCTGCTTCGGCCCTTTCTCGCCTGGTGTTTGATCTTTTTGGCGGCGTCTTCTGCAGCCGCGCGCTTCTTTCCTGTCCTATTTACGGCGGACGTTCCAGATGGTTCTCGTAAACGGATTTGCGTGCGGGCCATGAGGACGTGAGATGCGATCTGAGAAGAAATGTCCAAAAGAGTTGAGCGTGACGTGGCCAGTGTTCCATCATAAATTCCATCATCCAGTGGCTGTGATCTTCCAGTTCCGGATCAAAGAGTGGACGCCGATGTACTATTATTGTAAGTTTCTGTAATCTAAATGGTCTGTCTATTCTATAAATGTATCTAGCAAATCTTCCAATCCTCTATTATGTTCCTGAGCTCCTCCACCTTTTCTCTGGTGGCTCTATTTCTATTTGGCCATGGATTGTTATTGCTAAGGTAACTTATAAGCACCTTGCATGTCCTGCAAACCGTCTTTTTAAACTTGAGAGACGACAGTTAACAATCCTCAGAATATGATTATATAAAACGAACTTACCAGTAACTCTTCGGAACTGGCCTAATTCCAAAGGATTTCAACAGCTTCGTTGCATTCAGGCGTTCCGTAGGAATTTCGACATTCTGACTTCAGATTCGGATTCCCCGACCTTGAAAACCCCCCCTAGGTATTTCAGATCACCCGAAACCACCCACGGGGAGGGGGTAAATTAAATAAACAGTTTAATCGTACGAAAAATCAAATATTTGGGCGTTCCGGTACGCCTGCAGAACGTCAATCTAAAAATAGTTTGGGCGTTCATGGCGTTCCCAGCGTCAATCTAAAAATAAAGTAGACGCTCCTGGCGTCCTCGGCCATCATGTCAGGGACCGGTACGCGTATCCGATGCATGATGTCATTGCATCAAGACGTTCCCGAGGCGTTCCTTGATTCCCTTTGGCGTTCCCGACATGTTCCGTAGGCATTCCGTAGGCGTTCTTCTTTGTGGCCTCTGGCGTTCTTGCTGTCTGGTGGGTACCCTTGGCATTGCGTCATGCACTGGGCGTCGGGGAATAGGACTCCTATTCCCGTAGCTGGCTACGACTGAAAACAGGTGCCACGGAACTTAGGATTCAGTGGCTACGACAAGAAATAGCCTCCGGGAAACTTAGGGATCAGTGGCTACAACAAAATACCCTTCCAGAAAACTTAAAGCTCAGGAATTAAGTTCTGTGGAACTTATAAACAGCATGGCTACAAAAAAAAAGCCAAGGTGAGGTCTTTCACTGTGTAGCCATGGCTACATGGCTACGATGCAAAACAGGTGCCCAGAAACTTAGGGATCGGTGGCTACAATGAAATTGCCTTCCTAGAAACTTAAGGATCACCTGGCTACAAAGAGTTAAGTTCCGTAGAACTTGTTTTTCAGCTTTGGTGTTTAGATTAACTGAACAAAGTATAGCCATTGCTATGGTGGCTACACTGGAAAGATCTTCTGGCAAACTTAATTCTGAGATGGCTACAAGTTCTGCAGAACTTAATTCTCACATAGCGACCTCTATCTTTTCAAGAATAAGTTTCATCACACTTGAGTCTGAAGGAGACTAAAAATCTCAAAGTAACTGTTAAATCAAAAAAGGCCAGCGAGTCCGCATGTGAATTTGGTAGCCGGTGGGACCTTTCCGGTTAGGATCTATTGTGCAACTGTGATTTTTTAGAAGATGTGCAATTTGGTCTTGGAAACTAGTAAAACAGACAGGCCGGAACAGAGTCGCAACTGAGCTTGGAAAGCCGGTAATACACCCAGAATCTTATTCAAGTATTAAAGCCAGACATAAGTTTGGCCAAATTTGATAATTCAAAAAAGATGTCTCAGTGTCAAGTATAATCTTTTGCACACAAGGAACATGAGTTAGTTGAATGTGATTGTCTAGTTCTTAGCTTTTGCTATGGTGATAGAATTGTTGGTCTGATCTAAGAGAGAAAAGTCATCCAAGAATTCTGAGTATGTTATTCAAGGACTGTCTATTGCTGAAGTAACCAAGAAGTGAAGCAGGCAGTGTTGGATCCAAAATAGACAGAAAAATGGCTTACAGAGATTGGAAGGAGTGCCCAAAATGTACCACGCAAACTCAGTATAAATGCCAGATAAACTTATCACTTTTGCAAATTATTCAAAGACAATTATCTGCCCAAAAAAGGCCAGCGAGTCCGCATGTGAGCTTGAATACCGGTGGGACCTTTCCGGTTAGGATCTGTTGCACAACTGAGATAATTTAAAAATGTACAACTTAATCTTGAAAACTAGTAAAATAGACAAGCCGGAACAGAGTCGCAACTGAGTTTGGAAAGCTGGTGACAACCTCAGAATCTCATTCAAGTTAGACAACAGTTTGGCGGAACTTGTAGATGAGATCTCTCTTGAAAATTGATCAAAGACAATTATCGGTCTTCAGATAAAGGCAAAATGACTGTGCGTGTGCTTTCTAAATCTGACAATATTTTTTAGTTTGATGCTTAGGTAATATACTGAGCAATGTTGAGCATTACAAGCTAAACTACTTTCTTTTTGAAAATGTCTTTGGTTTACTGGTTCACAACTTCTATGATAAGCGACTTGTCAAGAGAGGTTTGTCTTTATCTAGTGGACGCAGAGTATGAAGTATGATACCAGTCACTTCAAGTATTGCTAATGTATTTTGCGCATTAAAGAATACAAAAACTCATGTATTGTGACTTGGATATTTTTAGACAAAGAAATCAGTTCTATTAAATTTGCAGCTCAATGCGCAATATTACAGTTGACTCAAAAAAGGCCAGCGAGTCCGCATGTGAGCTTGGAAGCCGGGGGGACTCTTCAGTTAGGATCTGTTGTACAACTCAGTTATTTTTTAAGATGTACAACTTGATCTTAAAAACTCGTAAAATAGACAGGCCGGAAGTGAGTCGCAGCTGAGCTTGAAAAGCTGGCAGTCATATATGACTTTTCTGCTTCAAATTGAATGCAAATAAATAGATTCACACTATTATTAAAAACAAGCCAGCAAGTCTGCGTAAAAGCTTGCAGGTCAAGAGGATCTGTTGTACAACTAAGATATTTTTAAGGATAGGTAACTTGATCTTGCAAGCTTGTGAAATAAAGATACAAGAACTGAGTTGAAAATAAGCTTAGAACATCAGTTCTTTTCTGTTTCTGAATCAAATAAAAATCTCAAAGTCACTGTTAAATCAAAAAAGGCCAGCGAGTCCGCATCTAATGCTATTGGCGCCAGATTCGGCCCCCCGAATCCGCCAGTTTCTGCCATGCCCGGACTTATCCTTAGCGGCGCCGACTTATTGCTTTTATACATACTAAGTGCCTAAATACAGCGCCCCGGCACATAAGTCCAAGTCCTCGGATGGTTTCGGGGGCTAAACCTTCGGAGATAGGGTAAGCATGGAGGGGGAGGCCTGCCGTAGCAGTAGTACTCGGACTTATCCTTAGCGGTGTTGACTTATTGCTTATCTATGTAGTATATATCTAAATACAACACCCCGGGACTTAAGTCCATGTCCTTGGGTGTGGTTGGTGGCTAAACCTTTGGAGATAAGGTAAATATTAAAGGGGTAGGCTAGCGGAGGCATTGATACTTGGACTAACAGACTGCATCGGGGAATAGGACTCCTATTCCCGTAGCTGGCTACGACTGAAAACAGGTGCCACGGAACTTAGGATTCAGTGGCTACGACAAGAAATAGCCTCCGGGAAACTTAGGGATCAGTGGCTACAACAAAATACCCTTCCAGAAAACTTAAAGCTCAGGAATTAAGTTCTGTGGAACTTATAAACAGCATGGCTACAAAAAAAAAAGCCAAGGTGAGGTCTTTCACTGTGTAGCCATGGCTACATGGCTACGATGCAAAACAGGTGCCCAGAAACTTAGGGATCGGTGGCTACAATGAAATTGCCTTCCTAGAAACTTAAGGATCACCTGGCTACAAAGAGTTAAGTTCCGTAGAACTTGTTTTTCAGCTTTGGTGTTTAGATTAACTGAACAAAGTATAGCCATTGCTATGGTGGCTACACTGGAAAGATCTTCTGGCAAACTTAATTCTGAGATGGCTACAAGTTCTGCAGAACTTAATTCTCACATAGCGACCTCTATCTTTCAAGAATAAGTTTCATCACACTTGAGTCTGAAGGAGACTAAAAATCTCAAAGTAACTGTTAAATCAAAAAAGGCCAGCGAGTCCGCATGTGAATTTGGTAGCCGGTGGGACCTTTCCGGTTAGGATCTATTGTGCAACTGTGATTTTTTAGAAGATGTGCAATTTGGTCTTGGAAACTAGTAAAAAGACAGGCCGGAACAGAGTCGCAACTGAGCTTGGAAAGCCGGTAATACACCCAGAATCTTATTC
>JADNRV010000125.1:0-158499 GCA_015499995.1 Flammula alnicola
GACGGGCGACCACGGCGGAAACCAGGGGGATAGAAGTGAGGAGAAGAGGGACAAGGCAGAGGAAAGAGCGCATGTTGAAAGAATGTGTGGTAGATGAAAAGTTAAGAAACAAAGATATGTAGGTTGAAGGGCTGACGATAGCGGACGGTTTTATAGACAGGCAGTTGTGCGGTTCTCGCGGCTGACACCATGCGTTTAGAGACTGTACGCCGCAGAAGAGAGTAGGCATTTCAGACGCAACCAGGAGCTGATCCAAGACGTTGCAGAAACGGAAACTAGTCACAGCAGGGTAGTCAATTGCAAGTGTGTAAATTTACACTTCATCGTTTCGATAGCGTCATTTGTCCTTCTGAGCTCCCAGAGGTTCAAAAATGCGTTCAACATTTACAATTCGCAATGTCCCACAGCATAGCCGATAAATCCGTCATATCATACTTCCCAGCCCGCTCGTTAACAGTGGCCAGCTCGTTTCTGCCGAACGACAGGCGTAAATCATGGAACGAGACAGCTGCCGAAAATGGGAGGACACTAGATCAATGAGCAAGAGTCGCGAAGCCGGCTACCCGGGGGAGAACAAAGCTCGGGGCGTAGACAAATGTGCTGTACTTGTAGCTTGGCTCTAGCTCAAGCCTCAGAATGTACAGTCGCAGGTCGAATGCTAGCTTTTTTGGTTTGGTTTTTGGCGATGTTGATCTTGCGTGAGAAAATACATATCGGCTCCGGCGCCCGATGCCTGACTGACCCACTGCATAAACCCTCGTTCTCATCATACCTTCGAGTATCGTTTATACAAGTCCCTCTCTCCTCAACAGGGTCTGTCATCGTCCATAAATGTAAGCACCGTACATCATGAATCACGCGCACGTCCAATCCCTGCCATCTAACATTTATGTAAATCCAATTTAAATTTTCCCAGACGGCGTAGTCGCGTATACATTGGGGGCATCAACTCAACGACAATGTGCAAGGGAACTCGAACTGTCTTCCCTAGTCACGTATGCTAATACCGGAAGAAGATCAGGCTCGCAGCGGAGCCCGTAAAATGTCTCCAGTTTCACCTCATCTCGCCTTCGCTGGGTTGGGCGAGGATGTCTTGATCTGCATCGTGTCGTTTCTCGAACCACCCCACATCCTTCGCCTAGCTCAGGTATGTGATACTTCAGACACAACAAACGGCTGTAATTACTGCTCTGACACTCAACCAATAGACCTGCAAGCGTCTGCAGGAACTGACCTCGCTCCGCATCGTCTGGACGAACGCATGCACATTCCACGTCCTCGACCGGGGCTTTCCTTTCCCCAGCACCGCCCTCGACGACCTGTCCACTCCCGACCTCATCCAGCACACCAAGACTGGCTACCGCCTTGCCCAGCGCTGGCTCAGCGGCATGTCCGCCCCGCGGACAGTACGATACATAGCAGGCACTTCGGGGACGTCGGTGTCTGATGTGAGGTTTGTGCCGGGACATGATGGGAGGTTGTTGGTGACGATATCGAAGAGCGTGTGGTCTGCGATGTCCATTTGGGATATGGGCCTCAGTCCGCTGGACGAGTCGAGGAAGGTGTGTGAGTGGAGTCCGAGGGGCGCGATATTCACTGGATTTTCGATGAATTGTGACCCGCGGTCAGAGGCTACGGTCGCGGTGTCGTTGTATCTGAACGAGTATGTGGGCTTTCTGATGATGTTTTTCCTCCGGTGCTCATCCGTCCTGATTTGATAGACAGCTGTTCGTCAAGGTCTTGACTCTGCGTCGAGAGCCCGACTCGACGTACTCGCTGGAAGAGATGTATTCAGTGGATACGACGATGAAGCCCACGACTCTCGTTGGTGACTTGATTGCCCTGACAGACGACGTATCGCAGACAGCCATTTGGAATTGGCGAGACGGTACCAGTGCAGTATTGGAACACTCTATCGATAGCCCGTCCATCTTACAGGCATGTCTTATTCGAACTGCCCCCATGTGGCTGAATTGTCCCTTCTAATGTTTATTTATATCACTTACAGTCTAACGAATGTATCCAAGTCCTCTTCGCCCACCAGAGCATCCTCGTTGCTCGGGCGCGGTCCATCCATCTCTTCCCATTTCCCATCCTCGAGCGGCCTGACCCAGACAGCGACCCACCGCCACCTTCCAAACCCCTTGCCGAGCATTCCTTTGGATGGGTCGATGGCGAGTGCGTGACGATATGCCCCTTCCTCGAGAGCACGGCGTTTGCGCGACATCCCTCTCCGAGTTCTTGGCTGCCCCTTTCCATCCTCGTACGCGGAGAGAGCGACGACCCCTGGGCTTCCGACATATACAACCTCGAGCTATACACCCTCGAGCCCAACCCTTCCTACGGCGCCCAAGTTTCCACCGAAGACTCAGGTACGAAAGACGAAACCGACCCACCCTCCGCCATCCCACCCTACCTCTTCCCCCCTCGCCTATCCAACCAAGTCGCCTGCCTGCGCGGCTCCCTGCGCTGCAAACAAATCACACTCGGTCGTTTCGGCACGGCCATCTGGATCCAGCCCCGCGACACGTTCATCGGCGGCCTGCTCGCCGACATTCCCGCGACCATGATACCCTCGAGCAACGCTTGCGAGACGCTGGTCATGGCCGTGTTTCCTGGGTCGCTATTCAACCGCGACCCCGCACGAGGTGGTGGTGGGTCCGAACTGGGATCGGTGGTGATCGGGAAGAAGATCTTCGGGAATGAGGCGGGTAGTAGTTGGACGTCGTTTGATTATGATGAGGTGGCTGGGAGGGTGGCGGTGGGGTCGAGTTTTGGACGGGTGACTGTCCTTGAGCTGTGATCGATATCCTTATCTCGTTCATCTGTATGCATCAAACTACGAGTTTTTGTCTAAAATATTTGTTTTATTCTTGCTTTTATTGGTTAAGGCCTGCTTGGTATAATTTCCAATTGGCCTTAGACTGATGGTTACTGGTACTTTTGGACAATTGAATCCGCTGGCGCAACTGACCACGGCGCTGAGCGCTGAGGCACCCAAAGTGGACGAGCTTGAACCTGCGATGATTGTCCGTTTAGATTAGATTAGATTATTACAGTTTGGCTGTGCTGATCTAATCTAAGGCTTATGCGCTTGAAATCATACGCTCTTTGAGACTCGTCCTTGTTTCGAGGACATCTCGAACTTGGAAAAACCGGGTGTCCGGGTGGCTGGTGGCTGGCTGTCCGGCCAGACATCACGTGTACGCCTCTCTATAATGTCCCTCAGTGTCCATCGCCCTAATGATACAATGCTGTTCTGTAAGTGTGTAAATATTCTTTAATATTGTTATATATCTCCAGCAGTAATATCTATGTATGTAAGTACTATCGAGGGTTTCATCCTATGAGCATGCACCAGCGAGATAAGTCAGAGACTCGAAGCCGCCACTGCTACCGCCCTTTATATATTGCGCGGGATTATTTTGAATTAAAATTTATGGTCCTGACACCCACCCTTCCCCAGATCTTTGTTAAGGATTCGAGAAAGGCGGAGAAAGTTGAAAGCAGCCATGTGTGTATGACTGCCTCATAATTTATGTATACTTATATATGTATTGTCTGTTAATTTAATGAGGTACTATCCTCCGGCAAGGGTTTATAATTTATAGGTACTAAGGTAGTATATTTATGAATGGGTGGGCGGGCTTGGGGCGGGATCGACAACATATCTCATTGCAAAGGTGGCCGCCGGAGCCGGCAGTACATCTTCCCACTGCCCAAAATAGCCAGCCAGCCAGCCAGCCAGCCAGCCAGCCAGCCAGCCAGCCAGCCAGCCAGCCAGCCAGCCAGCCAGCCAGCCAGCCAGCCAGCCAGCCAGCCAGCCGCCAGCCGCCGGACACCCGGCTTTTCCAAATCTGAGATATTCTGCTTGTTTCCGTAGGTTGGTTCGAATTTCGCAACATGGTTTCAACTTTCTCAGATTTGTAAATGTGGGAGTTCATACTTGGTTCATACCTGACGACTATTCAACAAATTTGAAGGCGGTTTATTGTGCACGACAACCCAACGACAACCGTAGCGGCCGACAAGATGTTTTTTATTCAAAAGAAGTAATATCCAAATTCCGATTGTCCAACAGTGTCAACCCATATAAATTATAGTCAGGCCTATGCCTATGCCTATGTATCCCTTCCCTCAAATTCATTTCAAGAGGTCGATGGCGTAGTCGCTGCGCATCCAAGAGCAAGCACTCCATTCTTAATGAGTGGAAAATATCAGAAATTGTTCAGACGAGAGCAAAAAATGTAACGCACAAATCCATTGTCGCTGCAGCACAGTTGCTGATCCGTGCTGATAAACGGAAAAGACGATATTAGATGTGTTATGTTCTTCAAGCCTCTAAAAGTCTCGTCTTACCAAGTATCGTCGAGGGAGGAGCAAAGCACTATCAGAGGAAGAAATTGGATAAGGAGTCAGCCAAAGCTCGAGGTACATAGGTTAGGATGAAAACGGGGCTCACAGCCAATGGATCCTGGGACATCAGTGGGAAGGGTAGTATTTTGCAAATTACCCAACTGAGTCAAGTTATCGATTGTGGGCTATAAATTTTGGAATGGTCTGTCAAATGCATGTCAAGCACCGAAAAGATGACTCTTACGTCTTGAGAGTCGAAGCAGCAGAGCGCATCGACGCCATCAGCGCACTGAGCAGCAGCGAGGAGTGGGAGGGCAAGGGCAAAGATCAGGGCAAAAGCGCGCATTTTAACGGTGGACTGGTAGCAGAGTTTTTGATTCGCTTTCGGTGGGGAGTGAACGGTGAAATCCAGTGTTCGATGCATTGAATGTTCGTTGTTTTATATTTCTCGACATGCGTTCGCGCACCTGCTGGCCTTTGTCTCGCGAGACGCTTCTTGGACATTTCCGGTGCCAGGCCATTCTTTAATGACATGCTCGACAGGTCGTTCCTTGATAGATCACTCACTGCAATGGACTTAGACCGCCGTGGTACCTTGTGCGCTGAATGATTTTCCAACCATGTACCTGAGGTAGAAGAGTATGAGTTTGTTTATTAAGAACATCCAAGACAAATGCTACGACCGTCCCTGCGAGTCTTAACCGATGTATGTATGTAGATAGTGTAAAATTACTGAACTAGCATGGCGATCCTGTAACTTCATCAACCAAATTAGCTCTCAGGACAGTTGATACAGCGTGGGTAAAGCGTGAGACCGTCGACAGTGCCATCACGGTGAAAAATCTCTGTCAATGTCATGGAAGACATGTCCGTCCCCGGACTCTCTCATGCCACGAAACGGGAATCTAATTCCAGTTTTAGGCCCCGAGTTGAAGATATAAAGCAGGGCGGGATTCGGAATGCTGGATTACTTCCACTGAATGCAATGGGCAATCGAAAGTCCTCTGCCAATGACACACGAGAGTCTGTAGTAAACTATGAAAAATACGTGTTTCATTGGCGGAGGCGAATCAAGACTAGGAACAAGAAGTTCAGAATCCGTGTCAATTGGTCAAACACACAATGTAGCCGATGAAATTCGGATCAGAATCCACGATACGGCAGCACGAGGACAAGCAATTTTAGACGAGACGGGATTATAAGAGGCACAGACTCGAATTGATCACAATGATATGCCGCTTTATAACCCACCAAGAATAATATAATCAAACCAGGCTCTGACATAAATAGATACGTATCTGACATAATCGAACAAAGAACAGAGAGAAGCTTCAAAAGATGGGCCTTGTTATAGTTAGACAAGGAATATTCCGGTGAGCAGGGCTCCGAGAACTTTCATCGCACCGCCGCTCGAGATCGTGGAAGCTGCATTTCTAGTAGACGCAAGAGGGGAGGGAGCGGACGTCGGAGAAACGAACGACGTCGGGGAGACAGTGGTCCTGGGGGACGTAGCAACTGCTGATGCCTTGAGACTTCCGGTAGTTGTTGGAAAGAAGCCTGGGGAACCTGACCCACTGGCACTTGCGCTGTTAGACACGAGGGGGGTAGAGGCTGACGAAACGGGAGTCGCCGAATTCGCAGACATCGACGAAGCGGCTATGATACCAAAATCGCGATGAGTAGATGCCCTGGTATATCAGTGAAATAGGAGTCGCACCGGCGGCGCACTGCTGCTCTTGTAACGACACAGCATCTTGGGTCTCCTCAGCGGTGCAATTCGCCTGCAAGCAATCGCGACTGTCGGATTGGAATTGGGTGGAAGAGCAAATGCAGACGGTGTTCGTTCTGTATAACGTCGTTAGAGGTGGCGAAAAACGACCAGGGAAAAGCCATACAAGACGCATCCAGTCTGAGCAGCTGCAGTCGTGAGACAGTTCAAAACGCATGGCGGGGGATTGACATTGTTGGTATTGTCGGTTTGAGCGTTGGCGACAGCGGCAGCGACGAACAAGAAGCAGATGTGTGCGAAGTACATGACTTGGTGATAGGATGTTGGTTGGTTCGAGAATGTAATGAAGAACGGTTATTCATGCCTGGTCAGGCTTTAAAGATGTTGGATAGATCCAATCTGCCTGAGGCAGCCGCCCGGTGGCTGACTCCTTGGATTAACAAAGACTGAGGCGTCTTTAGTACTTAGTCCTCATCCAAATTGCCAGCTCAACGGACACATCGAGAATTAGGCTGGCGACCGACCGAGGTGAAGTGAAAGCAGGAGCAGGACTGTCCTCGTGAGATATTGAGAAAACAGATATGGACGAACCGTCTGCGGGACCGCGTGGAGAAAAAGACAAGAAAAAGACGTGGGCACCGTTAGCAAACTTTCGGCAGGTCCATATAGGTAAGTCGTGGGAAGATCAGTCGACCCGCGAAAAGCAGCATCAACGAGAACTTTTTCCTTGCTGATAGCCCTGCTGGCTTATCTCTCCCTGCACGCTCCTTTCCAAGATACACCGCCGCCGAGAATCCTGAATATGGAGGGTCGGGACGAATAGCTCGAGACTGCACGGGAGATGTTTTAGTCACCATGATATTTGGATTCATTACTCAAGCACTCACTTTCAATTCAGAGTCCAGACAGGGCAAACGAGCGGGACAGCCAGGACGTTTTTATTCCACGCAGGAGATATATTTTAAACATGTTTCTGCTATTATTGTTTTAAAGAAAAACTACCTCCCGCTTAAGCGAGTTCAAATATTTTTTGGACGGACGCATGCGCAATATGATTGGCTGCTACAAGAAAGGGCGCCCACCGATTCGACGAGAGTAAGGCCAAAAAGTGATGAACTGATTATCCTACTGCCTCCACTGGAATGTTGACTTCTTATCGCCAAACTGATATTCACAAATCAGGTGCCCCATGACGTGGGCGATATGCCTTACCAGTCGGAACGAGGTATGATATATTATGAAGTTCTTCCTTCTTATGGTCCAACTTCCGACTCCCCCCTGCAACATTACCTATTCCTCCAAGCTCTTCCATGGTCTCGAGGACAACATCTAGGGGTTAACACGCACGTTTATCCTCTTTGACCGCGGTTCAGTCATCTTCGTGTCTTCCTTACTCAGGGTTCGTTCCATTTCCTGGAGGCTGACTAAGTCTACACATCGAATCCGCTCCAGCGACATTCTTCCCACCTGCATACACCGAATATACGGGGAATCTATCGGTCAAATCCGAGCTTCACTTCTTTCGCTGATTCATAAGGTTCAACATTGAAATTTTCAACATTCTTCTCGACACTTCTTTGCTTTTTGTGTTCGTCATGTCTCTGCATCACATCGTCGTCCCGGACCTCTGTTTTTCAGAACCTCAAGTTCAGCTTTCTGCGAATTCAACTTGAAAGTTGAATTTCGTTCATGTCGTGTAGTTAGGTGACCACGCGATCACCGGAACACAGGATCTTGATCGGTTAACTTCCCGTTATCTAACCGACCGACCACTCAACGAGAGGCGATATGTAACGCACACATACCGTAACCCAACAAATACCCAATTTTCATCGGGAACACCAAGTAGGATATACCCCTATCTGCTGTGGTAACTTACATTGCGTTTCCATTCGGCACCTTTCAGGGAGCGCCGCATTAAGCTTCGGCTGTATTGACTCCATCGACTTGATCAATACGCTATGATTAAGAAACACAAGATTGTTGCTGCGGATCGTTCCGGAGAAAGCTCAGCATGACGCCTGAAAGAACACGCAATGCGATAGTTACATACCTCGAAGTCGATTGCGCCATGGCAATCGCCATCTGCATACCATTTTACTCGCGCCCTGATATATAAAGAATGACCTATCTTCGGGGAACCATTTGTCTTCCTATTCTATCTTGATAAACGTTGGACAACCGAGTAAAAGCCAAATTTCAAGCAAGAAATATAAAATTTTACCGGTACCATGTCCACACCCTCTTCCAACAGATTCACTGCTCTGGATGCTGTACGCGAAGCTGGGATTGTCATTGCCTCAGATGGTGCAGAATATAACAGTAAGTGTCGACGAATTGGATCACGAAACGCCACGATGTCTGATTAATGAACGTCCTTATTCTCAGAAATCGGTGAATTCTCACCTATAGATGCTACAACGAACCCGTCACTGGTGTATGCAGCTGTATCCAAGCCCGAGTATGCCCACCTACTGGATGAAGCTATCCGATATTCGCAGACTCGACTGCCGGCAGGAACATTGGAAGAGAGGACTGAACTTGTGTTAGATCGTCTTGTGAGTTTCCTTTCATCGTAGTATCATCATCCACATCTCCTTCCGTCTTTTAATTTCCGATGAACATGAGCCTCTGTGGACATTTGATATCCCATCCAATATACTCTCAGAATAATATTTAACCATCCTTTCTATTTCATCAGCTCGTCCAAGTAGGGGCACAAATTCTGTCCATTATTCCTGGACGCGTTTCTATCTCTGTCGATCCCCGACTAGGCTCGTCTTATACCGGAATATTGTCCAAATCCCGCGCGCTCGTCAGGCTCGTCGAAGAGCTGCACATTCCACGCTCGCGCATCCTGGTAAAGATTCCCGCAACTGCCACTGGCATCCAAGCCGCACATACGCTTGAGGTCGAAGACGACATCCGGACCAACCTTACGCTAGTCTTCAGCCTCGTGCAGGCAGTGGCATGTGCGCAGGCAGGCGTCTCCGTTATTTCTCCTTTCATCGGGCGGGTGAAGGACTGGTGGGCTGCCCGCGCCGTTGCTGAAGGGCATCCCGAAGGGCTGGACAACCAACCTCTCTCCGAACACCCAGGCATCACGCTCGTGCATCGCATCAAGGCGGCCTATGCAAAGTACGGGTATACGACGCAAGTGATGGCGGCTGGCTTTAGGAAGCCCGAGGAGATTATAGAGCTAAGTCGGGCTGGGAATAGAGGAGGTCCAGACTTGATGACGCTGCCTCCGGACCTCCTCGACGGGTTGAGGCAGAGAGATGGAGAGATCGACAAGTCGTGGATACCATCCTCGGAGATATTCGATATACCAGAATCAGCGCCCGTGTACTTTACACCGGCTGGACCGACCGAGGAATCGACAGCTGCATTCGAGCGAGATTCAAGAACAGAGGCCATCTCTCTTGATAAAGTGCCAGAGGGACTAGCGAAATTTAGCGTTGATGCTGTGAAGTTGGAGGAGAAAGTCCGATCGTTACTAGAGAGTGAAGGATATCAAGCCCCACCTTCGGCTCAAGCGACCCGTGTACCGACGACGACGCCGAGTAGCTTCGTCAGGCGTGGTCCAGGTGCGAATGGGCACACACGCACTCCAAGCCCAGACGTGCGCAGGCGCTCTGTACAGGTAATTTAGATAGATTTTCAAATTGGGTCAGATTGTGTTCCAAACCTCGTTTGGAGGTGTTGTATGTATAGAAGCTTTTTGTATCCTGCATTTATAGTTGATTTGGTTCTCTCGCCGGCTCCCGCGAGGCGAGATCCCTACGCCTTACGACACGCAGAAGGTGTATAAGTAGCAGGCAATTCCTCCGGTCTCAATTCAAAATGCTAATGCGGGCATCGAAGTTCTAAATAGAATGGGGGTTGGTATTTATATCCGAGTGTCAAAATATTTAGGAGGGAGAGAGGTGCTGTTACGGTCGTAGCGAAGTGTTACTAAAGATAGATGCGATCTATATTTAGTGAACGACTACACGACCGTGAAGTCAAGTTTCAGTGTTTCGGAATACGTTCAGAATGCCGCTAGCGGTATTGTCTGAAGTAGAGCTTAGAAGTTTCAAGGTCCAGAGTAATCAGGTTAGATTCTCAAGATCAAGCTGAAGAGCCTGACCCTCTAAGTACATCTGGTTTATATACTACTTGGGAGTCCGTAATGAGAACAAGGGTAAGGTATGAATAGAAGAGGAGAGTGAACGTAGCCAAGCAGATGAGTATAAGTACAAGGCAGACTATACCGGGAACAATGGAGGATGGTAAACATAGCGAGAAGTGACTATGTTGAAGGGAAAAGTAGTCCGTTAAGAGAACAAGGATCGTACTTGCGTGAGTACGATGAAGAGAACGTTCGAGAAGATCAAAGAAGGTATCAAGGGAGAAATGAAAATGGGCGGTCGTAACATTACCCCCGTTCTAGGCAACGACGCCTCGTCGTTGAGAGTCTCGCCAGCGTCCTGTAGTCAATTTCCGTACGGTTCTCCCGTCGTGTTCGCAACTCCTTCAGGGTCCATATCGTCCTCGTATCCGTCTAGTGTTGGTGATGCCCGGTTATCGTGATCTGAACATGGTCGAACGTGTTGGCGGCTCGGACAGTCTCTGAGATAATGGTGCGGCTGTATTCGTCCGCAACTGGGACAGAGGTAAGTAGGGCACGAAAGTGCCCAATGGCCATGCTGCCCGCAGTTATTACATTTGTTCCGTCGGCTTCGGTCGTAGGCGGAGGTCGACGCTCTTGGTGGGCCGGTCGAGGTCGAGCCGGACGCCGTCGATGGCGTGGTCGTGGGGAATGGGTACGGGGAGGAAGTTCGGCCTCCTCCGGGATAGACGGGAGGTGGGCTGTTTCGTGCTGGTCGGGGGTACTGCGGAGTGGGACGTTGGGTTCTCGGGGACGCTCCGTCGAGGTGGATGGGGTTGTCAAGTGAAGATCCGGGGGACTGGTGTCGGGTTCTGTGAGCAGTTCGCGGGCGTGCGGTAGGTGCGAACGTTCTGCTTGCCGATCTAGCTCGATGTCTATGGTACTCGGTGCGGGTTTCTCGGGTTCTGAGTTCTAGGTCGCCTCGCATGGCGAAATGGAAAATGTTGGACTGGGTCGTTTGGAGGACTCGTATGTCCTCTTCTAGTCATCGTATGGTTCGTTGGACCTCGTGGAATGTGTCGAGCATGGCGCGCTCAACATTCCGTCCTTCATGAGCCCGCATGATAGAGGCGTAGTATAGGTCATTCGTCACGAGCTCGATGAATTCGAGCTGAGTCAGAGGGGGGAGAGCGTTAGAGGTAGAACTCGTAGTGTTCGAGTTGGTTGCCATCGTCGTCGTGTCGTAAGTGGTAGGGGATCGTCTTGAAGGTGGCAATCCGGAATGTTCTTGTTGGGGAAGTGAGGACGGTTTTCAGGTGCTTGTATTTAAGGAGGTTGGCGAAGGGTAGGAGGTAGTTGGTGGAGAGTCGTTCACATTCGATCTGGGTCGTGGAGCTTTTTCGAAGCAGAGTCGAGTCGCCAAGAATAAGCTCACATTCTTCCAATCTTTCCCAATCCCCTCTCCTCCGGGCTTCTTCTCGTTCTAGTTCTTTCCTTATCGTCCAATCGTTTATGTCGTCAAACGAGAGTAGGTGTAGACCGTCGAGGTCTTCCAAGTTCGGTATTCCCTTAATTAGAAGGCCTTGTTCTCGATTTATCACGATCGGCCTCATGTCGGTATCGTTGTTTTGGCTATTTTTAGCCTTGAAACAAGAGGAAAAGGTGGCAAAGAGGGTTCGGAGGGCGTTCATGGTGTTTAGAGTGGAGGAGAAAGTGGGAGTTTATGGCGACGCTGGTAGTCGTTCAGCGTTTCCAAGGAGTGTTCGAACGACGTCGAGGGTTCCCACGAGTCATCCGAGTCTGGACGACCCTTCCAGTGAATCAAGTAGAGCGGTTTTCCTCGCATTTTCTTGTGGGCTATAATAGCTTCGAGTTCCCATTCTTCTTCTCCATCGATAAGGTCAGGAGGGGGGAAAGTAAAGTTCGGTCCGTGGGCTTCGGTTTCTTTGAATGGTGTAAGAAGAGCGGCGTGGAATATGTCGTGAATCTTCCAAGTCCGCGGTAATTTCAGTCTGTAGTTTATGGGCCCAGTTTGTTCTAGAATTTCAAAAGGTCCGTGTCTTTTTGGAGCGATCTTCTTGGTCTGATATGTGGTCTTCAGGTTTTTTGCTTCAAGCCAGACCTTCTGACCTTTCTTGAAGGAGATCGTTCCTCCTTTAGATCGTTCTATCATTCGGCGTCGTGCAAGTTCGTGAGCTGCTAATGCTTCTTCCCTATCTCTAGTGAGTTGTTTGAGATGGGCTTCGACTTCTGGAAAGTTCGTTTTCTCGAAGGAAGTGGGAATGGTTCTAGGTGCGATGCCATTCATGAGTTCGAAAGAGGTTCTGGTCCTTTCCGCGTGTCTTCGGTCATTTAGCGTGAATTCCAAGGTTGCCGTTGCATCGCTCCAGTCTTCTGGGTGTTGAGAACAATAGATTGAGAGATATGCTTCGATTTCTTGGTTGAAGCGCTCTGTTGAGCCATCAGATTGGGGGTGGTATGCTGATGAAAGGGATTGTTTAATGCCCATAAGCTTCAGATATTCCCGAAATCCCTTCGCATTGAAGCGTGGGTCTCGATCAGAAATCTCTTCATCCGGTAGTCCATAGCGTTTGTAAACATTGTTCCAGAGGAGTCGTCGAATTTCGTCCGAATTTGAGGTTTTTGTAGTAGGGATGATAATTACCCCCTTCGTATGTCCGTAGTCCACGACGGACAGTATACTATCAAAGCCTTTACTGATCGGCAGATCAGTTATTAGGTCATAAGAGATTTTGGCGAAGGGGCGCAGTGTTTTGGCGCCTTCAACTGCCATTAGTATTGGCTTCGTCGGCCGTCGATTTATCTTGAATTGTTGACAGGATGCACATCCAGAGACATATTCTTTTATGAATCGTCTCAGTCCTGGCCACCAGTAGTATTCTCGTACTTTATTGAAAGTTTCCAGTTCTCCTGGGTGGCCTGCGGTGTCGCTATCGTGGTGTCGTTTTACTATTTCTCGTCGCAGTTCTATGTTGTTTGGAATATAATTCCGTCCTTTATAGAAGAGGAGGGTGTTCCCGTTCGCTGTTTCTGTTGTCCAATCTTCCATGTTCCGTCGTAATTCTGTTGGGCCTTCTTCCAGCAGCAATTTGATTGCTTCGGCTGCTTCGATATCAAGATTGTCAGATTCTGCAATCCTTTTCTGTAGTTCGAGATCGATCAGGTTGACGAAGAGGTTGTCCGGGAGCATGGTTATGTCTTCGTTGTCATTTTCATCTATGATCATGTCAGGGCGTCTGGAAAGAGCATCCGACTGTATCATTTTTGATCCTGCTTGGTGTATGAGTTCCAGGTCGAATTCTGACAAATAAAGGTGCATCCTCATTTGGCGTCTATTCAGGTTTCGGGGTTGTCGATAGTACGTCAAATTCTTGTGATCCGAATAGACGCGTGTAGTAAATGGTGATCCGTAAATGTAATGACGCCATTCCTCCAGGGCCCGTTTGATCGCCAAGAGTTCTCGATCGTAGATCTCGTAGTTGCGCTCAGCCGGAGTGAAGCTCTTTGAGATGAAGGATACAGGATGTCGGTTGCCATTGGAGTCGAGTTGCGTGAGGACAGCTCCAGTTGCATACTTTGATGCATCGCATTCAATCTGGAAGGATCGTGTCTGGTCTGGCATCATCAAAACTGGTTCTTCTGTGAATTTCTTTTTCAGGGTGTCAAACGCTTCTTGCGCTTCTGGCGTCCATTCGAATGTCAAGCAATCTTTCTTCAGGAGCATGTTCATGGCTTGGGCGATTTCAGAGTAGCTTCGAATAAACCGTCGATAGAAGTTTCCGAACCCTAGGAAACTCCTTACTTGCTTGACGGTTGTTGGGATAGGCCATTCCGATAGTCCCTTGAGCTTTGCCGGGTCCATCCTTACTTGTCCGTGCCCAATGATGAACCCTAGATATGCTGTTTCTGGTACGAAGAATTCGCATTTTTCGGGTTTCAAGTAAAGGTCATTTTCCCTGAGTCTTTGAAGAACTTTGCGAGTGCGATCTTTAAGCTCTTCAATGGTGTCGGCGAAGATCAAAATGTCGTCCATATATACAATCAGCCACAGGAGGAGGAGCATGTCTTTGAAGGTCGAGTCCATCATGGCTTGGAAGGTTGCTGGGGAGTTACACATTCCGAAGAACATGACCAATGGTTCATAGAGCCCTCGATTGGTTGTGAAAGCAGCCTTCCAGATGTCTTCTTTTGCGATCCTAACGTTGTTGTAACCCCAGCGGACGTCTAATTTGGTAAAATATTTTGCTCCTTTGATCTTATCCATGAGTTCTTGGATGAGGGGAAGTGGGTATTTATTCTTGATCGTCCATTCGTTTAAGAGTCGGTAGTCTTGGCAAGGTCGAAGTTTCCCATCTTTCTTTTCGACAAAGAAGAATGGAGAAGCCATGGAGGATTTCGACGGTCGGATATACCCTTTGTCGAGGTTATCCTTCAGGAATTCATCCAGTTTGATGTTTTCCGTGGGGTTCAGTGGATATGTCTTTGGTTTGAATTTCGTATTCAAGAATTCTTCGAAGCCTGGTTTGGTGTCAATATGGTGGTCCCAGGGTCGAGATTCTGGGAAACGATCCGCCACCTTTTGGTCGAATAGGTCCAAATAGTCATGAAGAGGGAGAGGGATCATTTCTTCAAGGGACTTTTTTGGTTTTTCTGCTTCGACCTCTTGGGCGAGGGTTTGGGACGTCGTGTGTTTTGCATTTATCCATATGTCCCTGGTTTCTTCATCAAATCCATGTTCCATGTATGCCAATAGAAGGTCATCGTCGTATTCCTCTTCCATTTCCAAGAAGGCCATGTCATAGCCTTCGAGGTTATCGTCTAAAGTATCCGGGTCCGGGGTGGGTTCCATTGCTTCATTGAAAGGTAGAGGGAGATCCGCTACCGATATGGGAGTAAACTCCTCACATGGCAAACTCATGTCCAATTCGGATTGTGTCGACTTGATTAAGTCGAGAGGGAGGTCCAGTTCTTGTGGTTCTGTCTGGTCTACTGGTTCGGGTCTCGCTAGTCTTGACAAGGCTTTCTTAAAAAACCTTTTGATTAGCGAGCCACGAGTGATACCCATGACTGCTTTTCGCCAGGTTAGGGTGCCTTTTCGCCAGTTTACATCCGGGTCATTTTTTCTGAACCATGGTAGACCAAGGATGATTTTTTGTCTTCCTAGTCCTGTGATCATGAAGATTGTCCGTTCTGTTCGTCCGTTTACCGTGAGATCCATTTCGACATAGTGGGTAATGGATCCCTTTTTGTTCAGGGTTCCATCTACATTTTTCACTGGGATGGGTTTATCGAGTTTTTTGAGTTTCAGACCGTTATTCTGAGCATGGTTGTGATCCATGAAGATTCCACCTGCTCCAGTGTCAAGGAGGGCGGAGGTTTCAACGATTCTCTTATTCTGATTTTCACTCGCGAGGGAAACAGGAATGTGCATGGATTGTTTCTCTACGCGGGCTACTAATACAGAATGTAAAGAGAGAATGGGCGAGGCATACGTTGGGATGAATCGCCGTCTCAAAAATCCTTCAACTCTTTGTCCTCCTTTGTGTCCTCTTCGTCATAGTCGGCCAATTCTTTCAACTCGTCCTGGCTAAACTGCGCTGTCAAGGCGCGGATTTGGTTGTATGCCTCTCTAGTAGAGGGCTTTCGGCTTGTGGATCTACCCCTGTCGTAGGATTTGTTGTACCCGGGGGTTTGTTTGCCTTTCTTTTTTGGGCAATCGCGGGATATGTGTCCATTCTGTTTGCAGAAAAAGCAAGCTCCTCGGCGCATAAGGTCGTTGCGCTCATCTACTGTCATCGCATCTACGTCCATCGCATTTGGGTCATGGGTTGGTGCGGGGGCTTGGTAGCGGGGTATGTAAGTGTTCCTTCTCCAGGGTTTGTCTGCTTTCTTTGTTTGGGCTTGTGGTTGCCCTTCTTTGCGGGTACTGAACTTCTTCAAGAAGCGATTGAAGTTGTTGTCCAGTTTTACCGCTTTATCGTACCATTCTGCCATGGTCTCGGGGGTGTTTTCGCTTTTTAAAATACTAGCCAGGAGTCCTTGGTTTAGACAGTCCTGGTAGTAGTCGATTTGGGCGACATCGCCCGTGATCCCTGTCTTTGCGAGGAGGATCTTGAATTTCGCATTGAGTTCGTCCGCAGTTAGTTTTCCTTGTCTCAGCCTTTTGAGCTGGTCTAAGGAGTCCCCTTTTTCATCAATTGGAGTGAAGGCCTTGGCCAATTCCTTTGTGAAGTTCGTCCAGCTCCCAAAGAGCAGGGTTCCAGCTACAGTCCGGTCTTCGATCCAGGCTTGTCTCCATGCTGCTGCATCTTTTTCCGAGAGGAAAGACAAGGCATAGGAGATTTTCTTCTTATCCGTGTCATAGGTGTCATCATTGACCCCAAGGTACACGGTAAGTGAATGCTGGAAAGTTTTGAACTTGCTTCGGGTTCCGTCAAATGCGGCAGGGGGGTTAATGCATAATTCCTTTATAGAGGAGTTCCCAAGTCTTTCATGCAGGGGTGGCACCGGGGCAAATGCTGGATTTGGTCGGGAGGATCGTTCTTCGGATTGGGATCGAGATGGCATCTCGTAGTCTCGTTCAGGTTCGGTTGTGTCGACAAAGTGTGGGTCTAGGTCCTCAAGTGCTTGAGTGACCTGTTCGATGGCTGGGTCGTTTGTAGTGATTGGTGGGATTGAAACGTCCAGTGTGGACCCTTGTATTGTTTCAGGGGTTTCGTTCGGAGTAGAATCAGAGTATTCCGACGTTGTGGTCCGGGGAGTTAAAGACGCTATGCTGTTGACTTCCGGTGCCGATCAGGATCTTTCACCTTGTACGGCGGTCGTTCGGGGTTTTCTTGTTTGAGTAAATTCTCAACGTCGTCTTGAATTGAGATTAAAGGTTTATGCCTTTATCTTGAGGATCCAGATGAGCTTCGGGGGTTCGGTTTCGGGTTTCGTAGGTTCGGGGTGCGCCTAGCTGAATAGAAGGTGCAGGGTGGTTTAATGAGCTTGATCTTTTGTTACGGTCGTAGCGAAGTGTTACTAAAGATAGATGCGATCTATATTTAGTGAACGACTACACGACCGTGAAGTCAAGTTTCAGTGTTTCGGAATACGTTCAGAATGCCGCTAGCGGTATTGTCTGAAGTAGAGCTTAGAAGTTTCAAGGTCCAGAGTAATCAGGTTAGATTCTCAAGATCAAGCTGAAGAGCCTGACCCTCTAAGTACATCTGGTTTATATACTACTTGGGAGTCCGTAATGAGAACAAGGGTAAGGTATGAATAGAAGAGGAGAGTGAACGTAGCCAAGCAGACGAGTATAAGTACAAGGCAGACTATACCGGGAACAATGGAGGATGGTAAACATAGCGAGAAGTGACTATGTTGAAGGGAAAAGTAGTCCGTTAAGAGAACAAGGATCGTACTTGCGTGAGTACGATGAAGAGAACGTTCGAGAAGATCAAAGAAGGTATCAAGGGAGAAATGAAAATGGGCGGTCGTAACAGGTGCGACCTAAGGTAGGGGCCATCAGGAACCAGCTAGCTTATGTAAGCGCTTATATAAGCGGCAAAATCTGGCCTTCAAGAAAAAATAGAAATTTTGGACGGTATTTTCAGTGATAATTGAGTTATAGATGGGTGAAAATATTTTAAGACTTGCATTGGAAGGCAATTGGCGTGTTATAATATATTTGAATGCTTTATATATGTAGAATTCTGCCCTCTATGCGTTGAGACAGTCTGCAAAGTGTGGGGTGTTTGCAGCGGGGCTGTCGGCAGACCATGCTGCGCAGGCCGATGTCCATTTATAGTAGCTTACATAATACCCTAACCCTAAACTGCGGCAAAATATTTGAGGTCAAAAATGTAAAAAGTTGCAGGATGAATGGAAATGCACGAAAAAAACCACAGGAAAAAAAATCAGGTTTTTTCCAAGAATGGTCAATAACTCTATTAAAACTTGATCAATTTCAAATCTGTAAACTGAGAGTTGCAAGGATTATTAAAGGCTACAATTCTACGTTTTCAAAAGTGTGGGATATGTTTTTGTTGCCGAGGAATAGCGAGCTCGTTGTCTGCTTACATAAGGGTGGTTGGATCATAATGACCCCTACCTTACCACCGACGGAGGCCTTGCCCTCGAATGCTATTGGTTGGTGACGCCGACGTGAGCGGTCCATTCAAATATGATGCATTGATGTCTCGCAATTGGCAGAACCAACGTGGATGCAACGTGCTGCTGGGAGTCGATCGAGAGGGCCAAGTAGTCCCACATAAAAGCCTAATAGGTTTAATGCCACGGCGCGTGCATCCGGAGTAGATTGAGGCCTCCAAGAAAAGCTGTCGAATCAAAAGAAGAGGGGCGAACATCGGACGAAGCCAATTGGGCGAAGCAGGGTTGAAGCCTTTATGGCCTTTATGTTGATCGCTAATACCTCCCAAGCGATGATAGATTACATGATGTATAAATTCACACCCAAAAAAGAACTCCAGAGTACTTGTAGCAGACTAAGCGGAATGTCCAATGCGATGCATGCCTGTATTCCCTTATCTCGAAGGCGGCGACTAGATTGACATTTGAAGGCTTCATCGAGGTAGTCAGTGCATCCAGACAATTGTGAATCCAAAGCAAGCCGCAAGGAGGAGCCATTCCATCTCCGAGCCAATTACAGACCACAAGGTCCAGGGTCCAATTAACGGAACTGCGGATTATGGCATGGCTTTAACAACGCAAGGGAAGAAGAGATGGCAGACTCTAGAGCAGTATCAATTCATGAGGCGAAAGATATCAACATGTCTGTTTCGAATGCCCCAATTTCTGTATTTGAGGCCCTAGAAAGCCTGAGACGGTGAAAAGTGTTGACAGATACATGAATGCTTCCAGGACGTGCGTATAGGTTCCTGTGTAGACGTATTTGATGTCGACAGTCATTCCGGAGTCGATCTAGAACATAGAGGTTTCCTGTCCTGCATGAATTCGAGGTATAAGATTTTTGTTGCCTTCTACGAGAGCCGGCGGAGTGGATAAAACGAGGGTTCATAAGGCAAACGTGCAGGAGAAGACTCAAAAGACGGCGCAAAATGAGAACGGGGTGGACCGCGAGCAATTCAGACGGCAAAAGTGCCATAAATTGGAAGGCATTGATGTTTCTGTTTCTGATTTGGATATAGTCACTCACGAAAGGTAGGAAACAAGGTATTTGGACGCACGTCATGAGAATAAGAACTGCGCCCGAGCCAAAACACTTCTCATGCGAGAAATGCTTTCCCATAGAGAACTGACGCGTGAAAATAACCGAGTGTTAGGCTAAAAAGATACCTAAAGATACTTACCGTGGGCCGTGGGGAGCTTTGAAGCTCCGTCGTCAGTGGTGAAGGTTATGAACTGAAAAACACATATATTGTGTGGAAAACATATCGAAGATTGATCGTGCCTCATGTCCTACATTGGCCTATCGTATAACAGTCTCGTAAATCGGTTACGTCAAGTCCAGATGCGCCCAAGATGTGCCCAGACTCTGCTGACTGCTTCTTCCTTCATCCACGGTGACCGGCGATACCTACGTCTGCAAAGTAAAATGTCCCATGGAACGACGATCCGCGAGTATACCGTCCTTTGACAACCATTTCTCGTCAGGCTTCGGGATGGGTTTCGCCCTGTTTCTGGGAATTTTTTGCTTTTGATCTGACACCTCGTGTGTACCTCACCAGTCGTCCGCGAGCGCTCTTATACCAATACCGAACGGATCCGCTGTTGCGCATAAACCACCACCACTATGGACGTATTCAACCCCAAAATCCTTGATGCAAGCATTCGGGATGTCTCCTCTTACCTCTCAGATAACCAAAAGGTTGATCTTTTACTTTATGCCATGCGGTGTCTCCAATTCGAAGGGTACGTCAAAGGATTTAATTCCTTGCTTTTCAGGGCAATTGACCCTCTCCTTGCCTGCAGGCGTTCTAGAACAGTCATCGAGAACGCGATCCAGTCTTGTCTTCAGGTCTCAACACTCAGTCCAGAAAACATAGCAAAGGCGAGAATACTGCGTGCTAGGGCGAGACTCGCCAACGGGTTACACTTGGGGGCACAAGAAGGTTCGTATATACTCTCTGCTCCACTCTCTGTGTTTACTCCAGGATGATGATGTTGACTGACGAATTGTGTTCAAATGGTTACTCAGATCTCCAAGCAGCGCTGGCAGCAGAACCTGACAACCCCGAGGCGAAAGCACTGTTGCATCAGCGATCCGTTACCGTTGAGAAGGTACTAATCCTGTATCTCTTCTTTTCGAGGTCTGGAACTGAGACCAGAATTCATGAAACGTGTCTAGCTCCTGTCTCCTCTCCCCAAACACAATCTGAAGGAACGGGTATCGAACGAAATATGGCGCGAAATTGCACTGCATCTTCCTCGACGAGACCTGAAAGCCCTCCTTTTCGTACCTCATCCACTATCACGCATCGCCTCTCAGCTTCTTTTCTGGGAACTCGACTTACACTTCACGGCATCAGCAGATGGAGACAATGAACGCCTTCTGGAGCCCTACATACCCGATGCGAGGACGTCACCCGCACAGAGAGACGAAGATGCGCGACATGCCCAAAGGAGTGCGGACATCCTAACGAGGATCATCGTCGACCCTTCCTTTGCGAGTGCTGTACGAACGTTGCGAATATACGCATCAAGGAGAGACAAGGATGGGTCGATGGCGTTTCAGACAGGTATGTTCTCGTTCGTTTTGGGCTTGCTGTGATCTGGTCGTTTACTCTTTGATCATAGGAATGCTCATGAATGCACTGCCGAAACTCATCAACCTCCGCAATGTCCATCTTTCATCTACGAGCGATGGAATCGTACCCGTACTTCGAATACTACAAAGCACGAGTCCACGTCTACGTGGGCTTTCTCTCAAGTTCGTGCATCGTCCTCTTTTGATTTGCGATTGTGTGCATATTAACATCCTTCGATAGATCTCCAGACGGTCCAGCCGACCTCTCTTTCCTCGAATTCCGACATCTCTCGCACTTTGCATACACCACCAGTGCACTGTCAGGCACACCTTCTACCATCCACTCCCTCATTGCACAAAATCGGGCAACCCTCCGTACAATAGTACTTGAGAACCCCCACCCGTCGCCCAATTGGACCTTCCCCACTTCTGCGCTGTCAATCCGCAATCTTACGTGCATCCACTTCACAGGCAACTTCCCTGTCGTCAGCCACGCTTTTGCCGATATACTGGCAAATGGGCGGCAGCTGGAGACTTTCAACATTTCGTGCTGTGCGCTTGAGTGCTCAAACGCCTCGATGCAGTTCAAGAGTGTACAAAATGCGAACGCGTTGCCCTTCCTACGGCATTTCGCATTCTCTGTCCATTCTATTGGGAGACGAACCGTGGACCGGGAGCTGTTTCCCGCGATTGCTGAATTCCTGCGTGGGCGGAGGCAGCTGCGGTCGTTGCAGCTCGTGGCGTACGATGAAACCGTGCAACACGCAGTGGGATTCGACGCTTCCACTTGGGGAGTCTTGCCGTCGTTAGACGGCCTACGAGGATTGAAAATAACATATCCGTCAGATCTCGCTCCTGGGTTGGCCTCGTGGTTGATCCCAAGGACTGTATTAGCCTTGCGGTTGACGATGGATTACAGTACCCAATCCGCACGAGACCCTGTCCCCTTTTTGAGCGTACGTCTCTTTTGCCTTCCTTTCTCTTCCATCTGTCCTGTCTTCTAACGTGTTAATGATCGGCGTTTACAGCAACTTCGGCAAGGTATACCGCCTTCTCTGCGATTCATCGGGCTGTCAGAAATCAACGTGCGCAATGCGTCCGCTGTCGTTGACCACGGCTTCCCGATGGTCCGTGTCGTTCGTATTGGGAACAATTACTGGACGGTGTCTAAAAACCAAGGTGATGCCGCTTCTGCCGTGGTCACTGCCCAGGGAACGGAGATGGAGCAGTGGCCAAAGAGGAGAGCGCTGTACCATGCGACAGAGTGGCTGGAGTGGCTGGGGTGTGAAGACGCGATGATCAGAGATCCCTCTGCGTTTACGACATGAGGTGTATTCATCTGTGTGGAAGGAAGACAAGCGGTCTGCAACGTCAACTATATTCACGACGATAATAATTGTGCACAACCCCCTCTTCGTTTTGATGTTTAAATTATTGATCCCTTTTTACCCTTTTATTGCCAGCGATATCGAAGTGTCGCTTTGATAAAATCCCAAGGAGCTTCCTGGCATCCACCGGTCACTGCGATCAATCAGGTCGCAAGATGTGGATGTTATGCTGGCGGCTCTTTCCCATTAGCCAACCGTACACGGTCACGCCACCTTGAATTGTTATTCTGGGGGGTTATCCATGCACTCCCTATTACTTCAGCCGTAGTCGTAATACCATACCAGTACAATGGCATCTTGTAGTACTACCCAGCAAGGTAACGACCACGATGTAAGGCTGGAACCAAGAATACGAGTTCGGCCCTCTTTTATGATTCTATTATTCGCGTCAACTTTTACCATGTTTTTTGTCCAGACTGTCTAATCTTAGGATGGCGATCCACGACTAATTTTAGCGAACTTGCTCGTTCTTTGGCTGGAACGATCTATGAGAACCCTACACATGCATGTACACCTCGACATCAACGCGATAGGTGATAACCAGAAAAAATGCATATGCTTGTCAATGCCCGTAAAATGTACAGAAAAGATTGTATGGAAGGTACAATTTAAAATGAGTGCTATACTGTAAAGATATGATAGTATACAGATGCGGAGTCGTCAACGACGGTGTTTCTGCCTGCAGGATAGCGATCGAAACTGGAATGATGCGAGGCGTGTACCAAGTAGCAGTTGTGCGAATAACGAATTGAATGTGAGAATGCGGTTGGATGAAGTGATCCTTGTTCTACAAATACAAACTGTCCTATGAGCGGCGGCCGAGAGTAAACAGCTAGTAGGCATATGGAGAATCTCGAATATGAAGAGGTGGCAATTTTATGGTGCTATCGGGCGGCGAGCGCTATCGGCACATGGCAGAGATTCGGTTAGAAGGAGGGTTGGTGGACAGAAAAAAAGGACGTACAGGTGACTCAAGGGATTCCATTGACTGAGGTCGAGGACTCCAAAAGCTGGACGTGGTGCGATGATTTATTTGACGTTTCCATGACGGATCGCTGTTCGACAACTCATACAACGTCATTCCGGGGATTTTCCTTTCACGAGCGTTAAGCATTGCAATAAAGGACCCCACGTAGACTGAAGGAGGATGAAGAAAATAAGGAAATTGTTAACGCAGAAAAGGGGCACACTCGCGTTTCGTCAACAAAAATTCGATCGCGAGAAAGATGAAGGTATTTGGCATGAGGATGTACTGGAAAGAAGTAAAGTCAATATGGAATCAGAGCCGCGGAATGTCAGTTACCGAGAACATAGCGGATAGAGAACATGCACTGACAGTGAATTATCAGACGGAATTCAGAAATTCTGCAAATCATGATACATACCTCGTAAGGAGGCCAGAACTCAGTGAATACTGGATGATCGTCGAAATTCTCGAGTTTAGCCTGTCAACAATATTAAGAAGTGCACCCACGTCCTTCTATATTTATGAAACCCAAATGAAATCATACCTTGTTACGCTACCCTTACTCTTGCTCAAGTAATAGCACATGGCGGCAGAAATGACAAAATCGATTGTGGTTGAGGCGCCGAGAGCGGCGTTTATCGCCCACTAATTTTTTGTCAGATAAACAAATGAGGCGATGGAATGTCACTTCAAATATAACTAACTGCGATTTTCTCCAATTCCGGGAAGGTTTGAATAGTGTATCTATGACATTGGTCAGGATTAAGAGATAGGCGGTCCGGAGTGAAGGACGAACACCAAATAAGCCAATACGACCCCAATCGCTGTTACACCGTTGACTATCAAGAAGACGGATTGACATGAATTAGGGCTGGCATACCGAATCCACCAGCAACGACTGCAGCCTTAATATATTGATGAGCGACGAAAGCCATCGTTCTGGATCATATAACATACCACAACGTAACCCAAAACTCCTCGATGGTATCCTCCAACTACCAAAAATATAATGGACAGCGTAAGCATTTCCACACCTTGTGCCTGAACCGGGAATGGGACTAACGTAACCACACACGAGTGGTGTACAAGCTAAAATATATTATTTAGCTTGAGACGGTATGAACAGGTCTCGACACACCAATGAACGATGAGAATAATGACGACCTAAAGGCGATAATTCGTGAGTCATCTCGATACCAAATGTCATCCCTATCGCTTACATTGACGCTAAGTTGCAGCTACAATTGGTTATCAGCCGATATCCCATCTTATTCGCTGAACAGACACTCACTTTTAACGACCTATTGCCAGATGAGCGAAGAATATTGGTTGGAGACGCCGACATGTGCTCACCAGTTGATATCCAGCAATCCTAAAATATTTCCGAATCCTTTCGCAACATAGACGTACGTGGCATGTACCACCAACGTTAGGTGAAATGCATCTAATATCCTGACTCGATGGGTGAATATCTCTACCAGCCATGAACGACTTCCACGAAACATACCAAAGAAGCGCAACCTAGAGTTTGTTTGATGGCGATGAGTGCACAATAGATGCGATAATTCAACACAATCTACCAACCGAACACTTGTGTAGACGCGAATCATTGGGATATGAATGATAATACCAATACGTCTGAAGAGTCGTAATCCCAAACAGCCTGAGTAGCGACATATCCATGATCAAGGCATAAATATGCGCGATATACGATCGAATTCGACTCACAAAGAAGCGCCCACGACACCAAGCAATAGCGCGCCCACCGTATTATCCAACGTCTGATTTGCGAGGCTGAGAAGCGACGTTGGAGCCATTATTGGAACCACAAGCGAGAAATGCCAATGGAAGTAGAGTGGTCGTAACGAAAGGACGAAGGAACGAACAAGGAACAAAGAAGAAAAGGAGAAAGGGAGAAGACAGCGTAAATCATCCTGCCCGACGAGGATTGTATATTTGAAGTGCCGGCGTTGGTGGGTTGGAAGGAACACCACCGTGCAGGGTCGCGCGCCTCATCCGGGGATACAACCCAGAATTGGTGGTGCCCTGGTTAACGATCGGGAAGCGGCAGCTACGGCCCTACGAACTTCACAGGACTGTATATCATATATGTATATTGAGTATTAGAATGGAACATGGCCACTGCATTTGCGCACCCACCCCACTGAATAGTTGACTCGGGAACCTTGACCAATCTGCAATCAATGATAAATCGACCAGATTTTTTTGTGGAAGAAGCCATCTGCCATGCGCACCCAGAACATCGCAATCGTCCTCGGACGAAGATAACTTCCGTCCCCAGGAGACTGCACGATGCGCATTGCACATTGCGAACAATTTCGGCTACTTGGTTCTGGCGATATCATCGAATGAACCAGCTGGCCACAGGATATATTACGGCGTACACGGCCTCGCCCTCTAGGGTCCAAGAATATGTATATGGATACGCAGCAGAGGATGTAAGGGAGCACAAACGCCTCGAGGCGAGTCAGGCTCGTCACGGCACAAGATCCACGGGCAAAATTCTTTCCGTGGCTGAAATATCGCGTCCAAGCGGGCATGTGCTTGCATGTTCTGGGAAATGAATAAGAGGATGCTCAGCCACCGACATATACACTTACTTACATTGTTAGATAACAATCGCCATATACTCTAGTCTTTTCATCTTCTTTTTTTTTTTTTTTGGCATCGACAATCAGCCGCTCAAGAACTCGAGTTCGAGTCCGTGGGATTGACAGTTTAAAGGTTGGGCGGGTCAAAAAGAATTTCTCAACGCTTGTACCCGGAGTAGGCGTCCATCCAAGATACGAAACGACCTATGAGGGATGATGAATAGTGAGTGACACAGCCGTAAGGATTATGATCCGGGCATTCCAGACTCACCGTCGATCGCACATTTCGAACGTCGTCTACCCCGTGAAGTCGTTCAATTCCTTCCTATCTTCCTGGTCGATTCCCAAAGAAGCCATTGACATGAAATGTAAGGATCCAATCTGTGAACGTAGTCAGTTGCTATGGGCTTGTAAAGTAAACCCAACGAGGGAACAATAAACATGAAATCAGCTGAGAAAGTGGGATGCGGCACGAGGGAAGATAAGATCTAGAAATCTAGATGAACAGAAAGCACGAGGCCATTTGGAAGGGGGCATTCCGGCGCCGTCCAATCCAATCATGACTAAATAATATGCACCGCATAGGATCATGGGATTAGGGGAATACTGACTTCACCACTGAAGAAATGCAATATCGCTCGACTTTTCGGACAGTGGTTCAGCGTCTGGAGGTTCAATTCAATGGAACTTGAGTCCGGAGTTTCACGATCACAATATCTGAAAGGAACAGGAAACCTGGCGACATATGAGAATGGTTAGCGTTATCCGGCCAAAGTCGGGCATGGGCAAGAAAGAATAAAGAGGAAGAGGGTCGCTAATCCCAACAGAGCTAAGCTCATGCTGGCGCCCATCCATCACTAAGATAGATGTAAAAAGTGAGTCAAACCTGCCAGTTCAGGTCCGCAAGGCCATTCCTCCATTCCTGTATATGATGGGATGCAGCAAGGCTAAGTATCCGACCACCAACACTGCGAATTCTTGCGTGTACGGCAGCACTGGCGATTCGCCCAACGTTTCCGGCTCTCGCCGGATTTTCTTCGCTCAGTGACCGCGAACGCGGAACGGCGCTATTGCATCCAGAAAACACTACTTTCATTCCATTCGTCCCGGCGGACGTCGATACCAAATACGTATTATGTCGAGTTTGTGCCTGAATAAATGTGGAGGAAAAGCAAAAAAGAACCCGACATCTATCTGAAAAACGATGCAATCAGCTTTCATACGAAAGGCCAGTCAATTAGACCGACGTTCTTACCTACGAGGTGAAGGTATCCATGGGTCGTCTATCACACGACTTTTAACGCAGCTTGGCAAAGAGTTTTGGGCCGGCGGATTCCTATGTTGCCCTTTGAGCGTCAGCGAGAGAAGTTGTATCGAAGGATAAAGAACACGCACATCTACACAGTGCATCATACTATGTGGTGTCAACACTCCGTCAGTTGGGTTCGCACAAAGACGCGAAACGGCGGCTTACTGGACTAGAGGTTCAATAGAACGACAGCGGAAGATCAGAGCAGTAATGAGTTGGGCAGATCAAAGGTGCGACCTCAAGAAACAGCAGTATACGCACATCTAGTGTCGACGAAACCGGTTCGAAATCAGTACAGCCCATGGAGAAAATAGTGACGCGAAAGAGACGCACAATTCCTCAACGCAATCCTCGCCCTTGAATCCCTGCCCGGACTGAACCTTCTCCTGGCAATGTTCAAAATGTTTCGTCAGGGCGGCGCATTTAGCCGACGCCTTGCATTCCTCGCGTAGGACAGGTTGGAGCTATAATGAAAACAGGGAGAGAATTAGCTTCCGACAAACGCCAGACACAAGCGGGCCACGTACATCCTCAGGCTCTTCCTCTTCAGCGGCTTCCTCAACGACGATCTCGGCGTCTGCGGGTGCTTTCTCTTCCGAGTCGGCGTGGGTGGTGGTGGAGATGAAGGAGGAGAAGAACGACGCGATACTTGAACTCATTTCTTGGTGTTGGAGCAGTTACACGAAACGACGGAGTACGTTCAAAATTACACGGACAGTCTCGGAAACGTGTGGTGACCGTGAGAACAGAGTGTGATGGCGATATGTGTTTTCTCACACAAGATCAACAGGCTTACATTCGACTTTCGACTGTCGACTGTGTGTTCTGAGCTAGAGTCAAGTCGCGAGTACAGCACATTTGTCGACACTCCGATTTTTTCTCCCCTGGCTAGCCGACTTCGCGAATCTTGCTCATTCATCTAGCGTCCTCCCATTTTCGGCTGCCGTCTCGAACCGTGCTCGCTCCTTGATTTACGCCTGTCGTTCATTCACGTTCCGGGAAAAACGAGCTGGCAGATGTTAACGAGCAGGCTGGGAAGTATGATATGATGGATTTAGCGGCTATTCTATGGGCATTGCGAATCGTCAAGGTTGAAGACATTTTTGAACCCCTGGAGCTCAGAAGGACAGACGACGCTATCGAAACGATGAAATATACACACTTGCAATTAACTGCCCTGCTCCAGTGACTAGTTTCCGCTATATTATTCCCCACGTCTTGGATCGGCTACTGGTTGCTTCTGAAATGCCTGCTCTCCTCTGCGGCGTACAGTCTCTAAACGCATGGTGTCAGCCGCGAGAACCACACAACTGCCTGTCTATAAAACCGTCCGCTATCGTCAGCCCTTCAACCTACACATATTTGTTTCTTACCCTCTCATCTACCACACATTCTTTCAACATGCGCTCTTTCCTCTCCCTTGTCCCCCTTCTCCTCACTTCTATCCCCCTGGTTTCCGCCGTGGTCGCCCGTCAGACCCCGCCTGTTTCTGTTGATGGCCACAACCGTCCTCTTACAATTCCCAGTACCGGCGCCCCTGTCACGACCAGAGACCTTGAGCACACCAACAACTTCACCCGCCGACATGACGGCTGGGTTCCAAGTAAATTTCGAACGGATATACATTTTCTCCGTTGTCTCACTTTATCTTGCAGAGCACCGCAAGTACCTTGGCCAGCACTGCCACCGGTGCTTATCACTTTTCATCCCTCGCCCGTCGTTTCGCTACTGACCCGAGATTGCCTTTGAAGTATCTCCGGCATTATCAGGGTTTACAAAGCCAGCGACCAGAGTGAAATCGGCTTTGTAAACGGAGCGCTGGACAACTTTGGATTGTATGTCTATGGCTTGTTACCCCTCTGTCTCCAAGAAAGTTCACGTAGCATTTGAACAGGCTCGGACTTACGACCGACGCATCTCAGGCTCTCGAGGTCAGCTTCAAGGTCTGCGAGAAACAATGCGCTGTCACCGGGCCTCTCAATGCTAAGACCGAGGTATGGTGCATCGTACATTCCACCCAGTTAATTGCGCATAACTATTACACATCAGGTTGCGGGTGTCAACTTCTTCGGTGGTGTCGTCGGCGCTTTCAGCACCAACAATGATCTTGCGGTTGGTAGTTCCAAGTAAGTTGTCTTTTGGCCAACATAGTAACCAAGAACTTATGCATATAACGTTTAGCTACGCCTACCTCACGGGAGTAACCCAGGAGAGTAGGTCTTGTTTTTTGAAGCTTAATTCTTGGACAATCGTCTTAACTGAAGTCTTTGCGGGTCCCCAGCCAACCCTGGCTCCCCAGCGCAGCCCGGTCCAAATGCCTTTTCTACTGCCACTGGAGTTCCAGAGTCGTCCGAAACTGCAATCTGGTTCCTCAATCTCGCCTCCGACGCGCTTACGGCTCAGTGGATCAACACGGACATGAGTGCGTACCAATTTTCTCTGTCCGCCAATTCACTTGGTCACATATACATTTGCTCTGTTGCTAGGTGAACCCCCCACCCATATTGTCTACGCGAACCTCGACAACGACTTTGTGATCACCGGTGACGTTGCGGCGAACACCGGTCGGTTCAATGGCTTCGAAGTGGTGAGTAATTTCTAGCGTGTTATGCGTGAGAAAGGTACAGGATTAATTCATGTCGTCTTGTAGAATTTCGTCCTTGACTTGAACTAATCGTCGACTCTTTTGCCTGGCGTCATTCTTTCCCGGGATGTTCTGCTTTTCATTTCTATTTCTATATCCTCTGGCTCAACCGGCTGAAGACGTTTCAATCCCGTTCCTTTTGTGTTTCCTTTTGTGGTATTTAGTCCTGAGCAGAATCAAGGTCTTGTCGGGCAATGGCGTTGGCGGAAACCAGCGTTGGCAGTAGCTATAGTCAGAGATTAAATGGGAACATGTGCTGCTCATTTCGCGTTATGAGTAAATGCGTGTTTCATGGAAAGCCATCTGCCGAACGGAACACCCAGTGCTTGAACCATTCTCTTCCGGCCCTCATCATTATTCGCACATGTTTAGCATTGATTTTCCAAAACATCAATTCTGGTGCTGGAATATTGGTGTGGATTCAAACGGAGATCCATTTACATGCAGAAGTGGTAGCAAGGGATGTCTACGATCGAGCGCTGGCACGAACATGTCGACGATGGGTTCGCACTCGTAATGTCGGCGGGCGCTACTCGAGATGGACATTTCCATCAGTATGCCGTGGGTCCACACTCGAACCAGGAAACTAAATGCGTGGCCGACTCGCTCTCGAGCGCTCTAGTTCTTTTGTACTCCCCCACTTGTGACCCTCCTTGGGATACCGTATCATTCCGTCCACAACATCGACTGCGACTCCATTCAGCCTGCCAACGTCCTCTTTCGAGTCAGACTTGTTTAGAAGAAGGTACAAAATAAACGCAGTATTTTTTGCAGAGTGAAAGCGCTGAATGATATTGTACGAAGCTATGAATGGGTTCTGGTTTCAACCGCACCATCCTCACGCAACATCCATACATCGGATTTGCCATCAATCTTTTTCCTTCTCCTTTGGAGCACTTCCGGGGCAAGGAAGTCCTTGGGAGCATCTGAGGTCATAGCACCTCCTATCGGACGTTAGAATATCTATGGTTTAGTTTGTAAATTCGAAGATGAGCGGGATCCATACCATGTGCGAAATTGCTCAAGTAGATCGTTGCACATTCGATATCTTCTTCTGTACAATCCCATGTGAAGCCGTGTGGGATGGGCTGAGATATGACAGAAGGGTATGTGACACCATCGCTGCCCACGATCTTCTCCACTCTCTTGCTCTTGGACTGCCCTAGTACCTTCTGAATAGCATCACTGGTTTGGATACAGAAGAAGAGGAAATTATCTGGGGTAACAGCTGCGAAGGAATACAAGAAATCAGTGCTAGAGTGAAATATAATAACTGATTATGCCCACCACCGTGAATGATCTTGTGCACAGCAAGGTCGGACAGTCTTTCCGATATGTCACCTATAACCTTTTGGACAGTATAAAGAGGCAAATACTGCCCGTCGTAGGCGTTGGTGAGGCGGAGATCCTCAACTGAAGATCCATATACGAGAAATACGAGACAAAGATGCCTCCTCCCTTGGGTATCGTGTTCGTAAAAGTAGCTCTGCATTTCGGGAATGCCTCTTTGCACTTTCTTCACAGGACCGAGGAGGAAATTGCGCTCGTTGTTGCCTGTCGAGTCCTCCGTTGCCGCGATAGTTAAGATCTTGATCGCGCGGTATGAAACTTTACTTGCTCTATTATTGAGTGCGAGCCAGGTTGATGATCGCGGGCCCCATCCAAGCTTGCGGGCTATCGTCCATTGGCCATCCTTGAGGGTTTGGCCGAGCAGGAAAATAGCCTACTGGTGAGTCGAGCTGTTCTTCAGGGAAGAAGGACATCGGGGAGCAAGCTTGGTCTCTCTCCATATTTCAACGTCTCGCGGTGTAGTAGTGAGGTCTGGCAGAGTCCTCGGCTAGATTAGATAGATAGATTAGATAGCATCGAGGCTGTGCACGTCCCTTTGTAGACACCTTCCGCATTCGTAGACGAACCACCTTTGCTTGCCTCTTGCAATTGCGTGCGACGCGACACCGCACTGCCTGCTCGACGCGTGTCCGAGCCTCTGCTATCCCGAGTCCGGTCAGATTGGACTGCTCCAGCGGCAACAATATTAAGTGCTAGATAAAGACTGTGTGTGAAGCGCAAGACTCCGACAGGGCGGTGACAGCTGGCGCTGAATCAATGCCGTCGAAGTTGAGAGGCCACCCAGGCTTTAGGCCTTTAGGATTAATCAGGACTTGGAAGGACCCACAATGATAGCAGTGAAGAGCCGATGTGTATTATTGGCGAGTACAACACCAGTACTTGAGAATCTTGAGGAAGCGAATCACTCATATCCTGCCCAGGCATGTTTGAACGTCTCTATTCTCCCCACCTCTTTGTATTCTCTTCCCCTTGAGACATGTTAGATTGAATCAAGGTAAATCCCTGCTGCATGAAGCCCTTGCCGCTGAAGCCTGAGCGGAATCATGATCAAAGTCCTATCGGGTAATGGGGTTGGTGATAGCTGGGGATTCAACAAGACATGTGCGGCTTATTTCGCATTATCAGTAAGTGCTTGCTTCAAAGAAAGTGATCCGTCCACCCAACGTTCCAGCGCCACGTCATTGTTTTGGCTAATCAATACAAAACATGTGAGAATAATGGCGTGGGCTCTTGTCGCCATTAGGTCTTGTTTATCTGTCCCGAAGTAGGGTTACATTACAGAACGAGAAAAAAGAAAGAGGGGAAGCGAGAGAGAAATAGAAAGACAGAAAGACAGAAAGACAGATTGGACGATGGTAGGAATGTGGAGAATGCAATGGGTACTGTCCCGAGAATAAAGGAAGAATAAATTGAGCGTGTTGCTCCAGATGGATGCAGAATGCAGATATTAATGTCCATGGTTTGACGACCGTTTAGATGAATTCAAAGGAGGCTGACGAGAAGGGAGAGACCTCAGGGTAAGATCCGAGAGTGTTCCAGCATACGCCGCAATTTTCCCGTCCCACAGAAGTGAGGATAGCTCGTAACCATCGAACTAGAAAACCTGGGTATCAAAAATTTCAGGCGCGATTACGAAAACCTGTTCCTCTGGAATCTCATAGACGGAGGATCCTTCAGAGGTGCAAGATTGGGCCTGAATATCTGCCAGTGGTAACTCGTGCGCGAAGTGGAAAGCCCAAACATCGATCGAATCCAGAGCGATATGTGTATTCTCGTATTCGTTGGAAAAGGCCAACGAAGACGATAAAGAATAGGAGCCGAAGGTCATCCCAAAGGAATCGGAAGTGTTGAGTACAGATTCTTGGGGAATTTGCATGAATTCCTGCGAGGAATACCCTTGGTATTGCGGTGGCTGGACATAGGCGGTTGTCGGAGGGTATCCCTGGACATCACTGGATGCATATCCAGGGAATAAAGGTACCGCAACATTCTCGGCAGGAGGCAGGCCAGCAGCCAAAGCACGCCGAGCCTCAAGGTTACCAGTAGCGCCATTACCGGGATATAATCTGATCGGAAAGCGCTGATGCAGTCCGCATTCTGCAAGTTTATTGACTGGGATGGCAGCGCAGGGGGGAGGCGAGGTAGGGATGTAAGCGGAGGCAGAGGAGGAGTTCCAACTGCTGTGGTCACCGTCGCCGTCGACCGTATCAGATGTCCAAAAGTCTGGGTACTGGAAAAAGTCAACAGGCTCTATGGATTGTAGTTGGACAGTTTCATCCTGGTGGAATGAGAGAGGGGTAGTTGCATTGGAAGAGCCTTGATTGGAGTCCACGGTGTCCGAGGTAAGAGGTGGGGTTGCTGAGAAAATTGAGAACTGCTCCAGATCCTGTGATGGAGACCGCGACGTGCTCTCGATGGTGCGGACTACCCTGAGAGGAATCCGGCGAGGGGTGCTAGCAGTGGCCTCGACGACGACGATATTCGAAGAGCTGGCAGATACAACACTGTCGCTATCAACGCTATCGCGCTTGCGCTTTGTCCTTTTCTGGGCAGTGGCTTTGAAAGCCTGCTGGTCAACTGCAGTAAGGTCCTGACTAAAGAGCCGAGTAGATATTGGTACATGAATGAAAGAAGTGAAGGATGGATACTGACTGTTTAGCTTTCTCGTGCGCTTTGAGGTTACACTTCTGAAGGGTAGAGTAATTGCAAAGTGTGCAAGGGTAGCGCCTATTATAAGGATATCAACGAAAAGTCAGTCCCGACGGCGACGGTCAAGAGATGGTGGGGGAAAGTCTTACTCTGCATTGGGGTTGTGGGTGGCTACATGTCGATTAAGGTCGGATTTGCGTGAAATAAACTTGCCACAGATGTGGCATTCTACGGGTCGACACTCAGACTATAAGAATAAGAACAAAACCAAGAACGAATCAACAAAAGAGGACAAGACAATAGACAAGACGAGTGGCACTCACGTGAGGAGATTTGTTGATGCGTGCACCTTTTGTCTTAGTGGCAACCGGCATTGTTTCCTGTAATGGAGGACTAATCGGGGCAAGGGCGACGTGTGTTCAAGATACTTGGACTTCGAGGAGGGGAGGCGTCGACGTCGAGTTTGGGAGGGGGAGAACTTGATGGAACAGTGAGGGTGGCAATGTCAGGAGGACGTCGCTTCCTGCCCGAACTTATAGGGCTCAGAAAAAAAATTGGATTGGTTTTTCAGTTTCTTCCCATATTTGTGGAGGGTGAGCGTTTTTGCCCTCCTGGGATGCCAGGAGAGCGGAAACGCCATATTAGGCATGACGGCAGGGTGGCCGGGACATCATTTTATTTTATCCCTTGTATAGAAAGAGTCATGGGGGCTGAAACAAAGGAACGGAGGTTAGGGACAATATGATGGCGACGGTCAGTGGCTCACCATTTCTATGTAAAATATACCTTCTTAGGAAGGAGTTTCGTTGATGGGCAGTTCAATACTCAAGTGGGTCAGCCGCCTGGAGCAACACTTAGAGTTAGAGTTCTAGAGGCCGACCCGAGTCAAGTAGTACAGAGTGATGCTGACGGTAGTCCGAGTCTTGTACATGGGGACGAATGAGGGTGACAGATATCGATGAACTGGTGAGATCTCAGAGCCGAAATTAGAAATACTGATAGTAGTACTGACCACTTTCCCATCTCGAGCTGAATGCACTGAGGTAGACCCAGAAATGGAAAGGGAGGAATCATGAACGACGTTCAAAGTGAGGCGGTCAGATACACGGAGAGTTCCGGAACTTCCGCCCTTTTCCCGTTCTGCACACCTCGGCATTGGCCTCTCTCCTATTGCTCGTTCCCGGGCCTTGTGAATATTATGCTCTCAGATTCTCTTCCCTCCATCCATTTTCTCCAATCTGAATCCTGTATTAAAATTCGGCCAAGAAAGGGGAACATTGTGGCAATCGAGTGCCGTCGATTGCAAAGATTTAAGAACGTAGCTAAATACATACTAAACATTCATAATTAAATCGTGTGCAAGCGTTACCGATCTCGGGCACTGAAGGACTGTCGCGCTTAGCGCCGCCCAGATTCCTGGCTCTTATTGGCGCTTCGGGTGCGGATACGTCCATGTTTAGTGGGGTCGGCGGGACCTCCTGAATGCTGAAGAGGCGGCGTTTTCCCATCTAATACTCTACTTCTGTGGGTTTAGTGCCTCGCTTGAGACTAACTTCAGGTGTGTGGTTGAGATGACGTGAGCCGCCGCGGCGTCCCGTCGACGAATGTATATGGGACGCCATCGCCAGTCATTGATGATCCGTCGGATTTAAGGTGGGGTTGTGATTGTTCCCGCACAGCATTTCACTAAGCGCCCGTGCTTGTGGCTTCCACGAACGTACATGACAGTCTGACCTCAGAGTGAATGGTGGTGATCTAGAGTGATTTATTATCCCCATAAGCGATGCTGCTCTTATTGTCTCTCTTATATCTTGTGCAGGGGGCGAGAACATTGCGCCCAAACTCTCCACTCCTGCTTGCACCTGTCCTGATCAGTGGTCGATCTGGAACCTACTTCGGAGATGCTTATCCATTATATCCGTCTGTTTTTGGGCTGCAATCCACCTTAACATCCCAGCACCCGGTGCAGAATGGTGTCTTTGGATAATCGACTCGGAGCTGACTATATACTAACGAATGAAAATTGAGAATTCCTCGACCAAGAGCCGCCTAGAAATTTCAAAAATATGTACGACACCGCTAATTCATATAGTCCTCCCTCCCCATCACACTAATCGCAAAAGATCCCATAGCTCTTCCAAGTAGCAGCGGAGGTGAAAACGCAAGTTCCTGTTGTGTCGGTGTCCAGACTCTGCACGACGCCACCAGCCTGATTGTCCTCCGTGTACAAGCTTACATGACAATTGCCAGCAGCCTCGGTCACGACGATGGAGGCTTGTGCCGGGTTGAAGTTGCCTTTGCAGGGACTGGTAGTGGAGGGAGAGCAGGAGATGGTAGTTCCAGTTCCGCATGCTGTGCCGCCGAAAAAATATGAGTTCGCGTGGAGCACTAGGAGGAGGAGGACACCTGCTTACCTGCACCCTGTGGAGCGACGTTGAATGCAACTGGTCTACCTTGGCGGGCGACGAGCTCTTGGACTTCAGGTCCAGCCACGGCGACTGCCATTACTTGATTGGTAACGACGCAGATGGCGAAGGCGGCGATGTTGATAAACTGCATCTTTGTAGTACTTTGAAAGCTTTCTGATACTGATTGACTTTACTTGAATGTTGGGTCGTTTTATACCCAAGAAATTTCCCAAAAAAATACCACCACACATCCGTTAACAGTCGTGCATCACCCTGTAAAGAGCTCATGACGTAGACACCCGACCTACCCTGCCTTGTTCGTCACCCGCATGGGCCGGCAAAACAACGCATGTAATGGACGCTCTGCACTACCGCCAACTTGTTTTTCAAGGACATCATATAATCGTGAACATCGCATCACTTCAAGTTCACATTACATCGAAGTCTATTTAGAGAGACTACATAGCCTAGATTAGCCAACGTTTTCATCACCCCGAGTGGGTCTCGAAAGTAAGTTAAGGAATAAGCATAACGATCAAAGTCAAAGACCTATGTGGTATAGATAGAACCCCGAACTACAGTTCGTGTTGGTAATCTAATAATATGACATCTTCGTCACCCCGCGTGGCGCGGTGTGGGGCCACAAAAACAAGTCAAGCGACCACTCAGCACCACCCCAAGGCCTGACACGGTAATACCTTATAACGTTATTGCCATAATAACTCTATCTTACTCTACTTAGAATGTAATGAACGACCCATCAGCTCCATTTCTGCAAGTACGTACGGCACCTAAATACCCTTGTATTAGTTACCGGACAGTCACAAGAATGAAGGGGAAAGTAGAAAGCGTTCTTTGCGCACGTTCCACTTCAACAGAACCCCAAGAAAATCTGGGTTGGCAGAACGCGAGAACGAAAGAGACACATCCTTCCTGGAGGAGGCTTTCGTGGCGCTTTAGGAACTTTGAAGTTCAACCTTCACCGGCAGCACTAGCTCGTGTCCAGTGGACATCCTTTCTACAGCACATCTGAATCAAGATCCTTCCCAGTTAGAATTGTTATTGTAGTACTTAAACGTACCTTATCTCTTTCTCTAAGCTTGCAAGCGCCGTAATAATACACCGACATTTACTTCCGTGAAGTTTAACAAATCTGGCGTTAAAGACCATCCTAAACTAATTTGTATACATGAAGTACATGTTTAGAGTCAGCGTGTCGAGAGCAAACACATAAGAGTCGCTCAAAATACACCGAAGAGTGTCCATCGAAGAGTAGAGAGCCCTTAATTCGGGTAAGCCAAAGCTACCTCGGCGTAGGAGGAGGGCTGATCGACCTCCAATACCCCAATCACGATAAGTATGTAACTTCGAAAAGATATCTTCGGGGCTATCACATATACATAATTCTAGAAGATATATAACACAAGTGTTCAGTAATCCGCCTGGCCCAGAACATGTATACGGACCGTGACATAAATATCGTCTTTATCTCTCCCCAGAGTTACGTGTCTTTATCTTTCGTGGCTGTCCGTAGATTCCACCGCGCTATTTGGCGACCGGGAATTTTAGAAATCTCTTCATCGGGCCTGAGTTCCAGTGTTGGGAATGAGATGAGGGCGGAACATTTTTTCTTATTCCGTGGAGAGCTGGGAAGAGAGGTGAGTCAGGAACGTTGACGAAAACTAACGGAAAGCAGGCTAAGAAGTACCATTCGAAGACGGATAATTCTATTTGAAAACCCGGGTTGCAGGGAGAAACCCCCACTTTAAATTGTTTTGTAATTTGGAAACCCGGTTTCTGAGATTATCAAGGGGCCGGATTACGGAAGCGAGTCGGCCTCTCCCATCAGCTACCTTCCCGTGCCGTCTCCCTGGCGCCCTTCGGCATCAAAGGCGCCTACCAAATGCGGAAATGACTCCCGCTAGCTGTGCTCGTCGTCTGCGACAGTGAGCACGCTATTTCCATCATTCTTCAACCATTTCTCTTCATTTTTTGGTGATATTACGAGTTTTATGTACCTATACATATAGTATATTATTTTATATTGGTGAAAATACGTCCATGAGTGACCTGAATGACTATATTAAGCATCCCTAAGGAGGGGATCACCTCTAGCAATACCTAAGGAACATCTGGAAATAATCTTCAGTAGATATAATGGCTCTAGTATGCTACACAGGTACGGGGAGATATGTGGTAAATTATAGGAGTGTTGGGCTAAATAGTCCTCCTTAGAGATGCTTGATACTTATTTATAGTCACTGTTTAGGTCACTCATGGATGTATTTTCACCAATATAAAATAATATACTATATGTATAGGTACATAAAACTCGTAATATCACCAAAAAATGAAGAGAAATGGTTGAGGAATGATGGAAATAGCGTGCTCACTGTCGCAGACGACGAGCACAGCTAGCGGGAGTCATTTCCGCATTTGGTAGGCGCCTTTGATGCCGAAGGGCGCCAGGGAGACGGCACGGGAAGGTAGCTGATGGGAGAGGCCGACTCGCTTCCGTAATCCGGCCCCTTGATAATCTCAGAAACCGGGTTTCCAAATTACAAAACAATTTAAAGTGGGGGTTTCTCCCTGCAACCCGGGTTTCCAAATAGAATTATCCTTCGAAGACCAGCTCAGAAGATGAAATGGAAGACAGCCGAAAGGTGGAGATGGTATAAAGATAGCACTACAATGATAGAAATAGACGATAAGGGTTAAGGATCTTGTAGCTTTCAGAAGGAAAGAAGAATACAGTTCCTATTCTTCCTGGAGTGATATTTTGCTCTTTCTGCTCTGCTGTCTGCTTCAGAGGAGTGAATTTGGCGACTTTGTGATAGATCCTGCTGGAATAAAAAATGCAGACATGACCAGGATCATAACTTTAAAGACCATTAGATGTTTATTCTGGTCAGAAATAGATAGAAAGACTTACGAGAATTTTGCGTTGAATTGTGGGAAGAGCATCTCTCCCCCGGTATAATTCCCTACACCAAAGGATGCAGATGGTCCAAGATCATGGCGGTCCCTGTGAAGGTGGCCTTGAAGCTTGTAGATGATCGCGCGCCCAAGGTATGGACCAGGATCGCAGCTCATCCAGACCCCCGCTTCAAAAGCCTTGCGATATTTGGCGTGCCACTCGGGAAAGGCGACCTTGAACATTTCAGAGAGCGAAACAGCAATTGACTGGGTCAAATAGTAATATGACCCAGAGCCGGCCATGCTCGTGCTCGTGTGGGAGATATCCCCAGAAATAAAAAGACCCTTGAAGCATTCCGTGAGTTCATGTTCCAACATATGAAAGAAACGACGCACTTTCAAGGGCTGACCTTGTTGAATCCATCCATGAACGAGATGGACAACACCGGCTTGCTCGCCTTTCTCTAATCCGCTATTCTGTGTGTCCATGAGATCATACGCCTTCGGATTTACCTCTTCTTCATTGGAATCGTCCGGCATATCACTCCCACTATCTATTTCCATGTCGTCATCTGTCTTGTATTTCATTATATTGGTGCCTTCATGTCGCGTGTTGTCAAACCGGCTATGAAGGGGAACATCGGCGCATAGACTTTGACAAGCAAGCTGATAGCGCTCGCATTTCTGAGGCTGACGGGTTTATATTTAGTTGGCTGTGCATGCAAATACGTAGAACGATGGACTCACGCTCAAGCCATCAGCCAGAACTGTGGCACCCTTCTTCTCTAGTGCTTTCAGATCCTCCTTTGTCCGTCCTTTGTACTGCTCAGACTGCTGAATTTTGAGCTTCGTCACTTTGAATCAGCCTGATGCACTAGAATAATGTATTTGTTTACTCACCGGAGGTGTATTGGTCAGGACTCTGGAGCCAAAATAGAAAAGGATAGGCTTGTTGTGCTTGTCAACAAACTGGGCAGACATGCACTGCGCGGCCTTCTTAGGACCAAGGTCCTCAGTACATATCCTTTCCAGCTCCTGGACTTCTGATGGCGACAGGTTCTTTTCCAGTTGCCTAAGACTAAGTGTAATCTTGATTTTCTGGGCGTGTTTTATGTATACCTGGAGGCGCTTGTGGTCAAAGTTTTGCTGCTTGCGCAACATCGACTCCACGCTGCGGAGTTGCGTCCCGCCCATGGTCCCACTCGGAACTGTTTCTGGTTCTGGCTTCATCACAACGATAGCAGGATTCTTGTGCTTTCATCGCTTGGCAGCTGGTTCGTGTGATGGCTGGCCCTACAGTAAACAAGCGAAATTTTAGAAGAGGAATAAAAGACTCACTCCTGGCGATGGGCGTCTAGAATCCATGATTGATTGGATTATTTCGTTCACTTGTGAGCGGCTTATAAGCGTTTTGAAAGTCTGAGGCAATGCCTCGCATGTCTCAATGCTGTGCAGTGGGGCTGTGTTGGTGTTGAAGATCCCAATGCTATGTGAAGGCTGTTCAAGTCGATGTGGAGGGGTGTGGGATAGAGGTCGCTCATTTCAGCCTTTCTCCCTCGGCCTCCCTCCTGCATTCAGCGCACTCGCAGAATTGAATTGGGAAATCGGACATTGCGAACGCGCCCTTGGCCAAGCCTTGGAATGATGCCTCTGGGTCAGAAAAAGTCCTTTCACCTACTCGCGCCATCATCAGATCTCAAAGTGAAAGCTTTGTATTCATGGCTCCACCAGTTGCTTCTGTCAACAAATCACTGCGCAAACGTGCCCTTGGCCAAGCCTTGGAATGATGCTTCTGGGTCAGAAAAAGTCCTTTCACCTACTCGCGCCATCATCAGATCTCAAAGTGAAAGCTTTGTACTGGTGGCTCCACCACTCACTTCTGTCAGCAAATCACTGCGCAAATGCGCAACACTGCCATTGGAAATGTTCAATGTACATCCACCAGCTGCACCTTTTAACAAGCTCTTTCAGTATTGACGCAGGTCATGATATATTTCTACGCATCATGCTATTTTTAGACCCGCGTCTATATTGGATATCCTAGCAAAATGTATTCCTGCATCTAGTAGAATTCGTCTACCACTTTATGCTATTTAGAAAAGTTACCAGACCTGTGAGGCTCATGTACTAGAAAATAGCACGGCTGAGATGGACGATATGGATGGAACACAAAATTATGGATGGATCAAACAATTCTATATACATTTTTATAACTCTCGCTTATTTCTTTCATCATTCTGGGTGATCGAATCATTGCATTTTTATTAGATAGTTGAGAATACAATAGTAAACGTAAAGTAGACAGATTGAAAGGGTACGAAAAAGTTAGCAAAATCGAGATACTACAAGGGAAATGCTTACCACGCCCAATGTAGACACCCCCAGCGACGTCCAAAAAAGTTCCCCCAGTGATGGTCAAATCCCCCTCCTGCTCCAAGATCGATTCAAGCGGGCGACCTAAGAGATCTCGTCAGAGCTTTGCATGTAGAAAAAAAAACAAGCACTTACTTTGCGAGATCGAGTCGATGTACATATTGCCCACGACGGAGACAAACTGACCGCCAGTGACGGTCACGTTCCTGTCGAGAGGCACTTGGAACACGGTTAGTGAATCTCTCTGATACACGGAACAAGTACTTACCGCCAGCCCACCTACAGATCGCGGGAAGCACTCGGCGAAGCAAGCGCTTTGTTAATTCTAAAAGCCTTTAGATTATGTCGAGTACTAAAGAAAAAAGAATAGAAACGTACCAGTAACAATAGAAACGATAAGAACCAGACAAAGAACGACGATCTCGGTTGTAGCATGCATCAAGGGCGTAATGTGAGCGGCGTAAGATGAGCAGTGCGTGACGAAAGTGAACACGACGTGCGTGATACATCATAGGTCACGTGGTCACATATTGGCGACGCGCGCGAGGGCGGCGCAGTATAGGTTTTCATGGGTTCTATGGTATAACATTGTAGTAGTGTAAGGTTATCTGTAATATCATATGGGCGTAAAGTCATACGTAAGGTCCCATGGACGTAAGGTCGCATGGGCGTAAGGACATAAGGACGTAAGGTCGCATGGGCATAAGGACATAAGGACGTAATGTCGCAAGTACATTTCCCCCCCCATATCTCGAGAACGGGTCCGCCAATTCCTTAGTGCTTTCGGCCTTGAATATACCTATATATAACCTATCTAAATGTGCACTAACATCCCCAAAATTTTGTGGTCTGGTTTTAAGTTATAACTTACATTTTAAGTGTACAATAGATCCTAACCGGAAAGGTCCCACTGGCTACCAAATTCACATGCGGACTCACTGGCCTTTTTTGATTTAACAGTTACTTTGAGATTTTTAGTCTCCTTCAGACTCAAGTGTGATGAAACTTATTCTTGAAAAGATAGAGGTCGCTATGTGAGAATTAAGTTCTGCAGAACTTGTAGCCATCTCAGAATTAAGTTTGCCAGAAGATCTTTCCAGTGTAGCCACCATAGCAATGGCTATACTTTGTTCAGCTAATCTAAACACCAAAGCTGAAAAACAAGTTCTACAGAACTTAACTCTTTGTAGCCAGGTGATCCTTAAGTTTCTAGGAAGGCAATTTCATTGTAGCCACTGATCCCTAAGTTTCCCAGAGGCTGTTTCTTGTCGTAGCCACCAATCTCTAAGTTCTGTGGCACCTGTTTTCTGTCGTAGCTAGCTACAGAAAAACACAGTGTTTTCCCTGATGCATATATAAAGAACGGAAAGTTGTGGGAATAAAGCTAGTTCTTTGTTGCAGATTTCTTGGAGATGAGTGACATCTGCATTTTTTTGGAGGGAACGACAGGTGAAAGGGGTGCGGATGACTTGGGCTTGCTCTTTGTATTTCTGCGCGAGTTTGTACAGTAGTTGTTCTTCTTTTTCGATAACCTTTTCCTCTGTGCGTAATCTGTTCATTCGCCTAATGCTCCATGGAGCAGCATCTGGCGCAGGAGTCAGAATGGTGAATTCTGGGTTTCTTTTGGACTGCTTGCTCGCTTTGGATGGGGAAGCTTTGGGCTAGATATAGATTAGGATAGAAATAATATGTATTTGGTTGGCATACCGAGTTCAGGGGCCGTTTAGCGTGGCTGGACATGGCGGTTTAGAGAGAGAGAATACGAGACATGTGTGTCTCATATGCATCGTGGTGTGTACATGGTACTGTGCAGGTTGGGTCACATTGAGTCACATTGAGTCACGTTGAGTCACGTGGGGTGTACGCATTGAGTCGTGGGGTATGCCTGGTATGCTCCGACTTCCCATACTACTTTCTAGGTAGAAATATGCCTTACAACAGTTTATGTTGTATCAGGTTGGGTCGCGTAGGGTCGCGTAGGGTGCGCGTTGTACCTCGGTGACTCGCGTGACATGTGCGTGGTGACTCGCGTCATATGCATGCGGTGACTCGCGTAATATGTGCGCGTTGTTTCACGTTGGGTCATGTCATCTCATGGGGTGGGCCTATGGCTTGCCATCTCATCAGAATGAGTCTTATGACAGTTGACGTTGTGTCACATCATATCAGGTTGGGTCACGTTGAGTCGTGATGACTCGCGTTGGGTGCGGTGGGGTATACACAACCAAACAACACCATGTAATATCTCAGGTTACTTTATATATCCTATAAGCATCCCTGTAGCATAGAAATAGTGCATAAGTATCCATAACATGTTTGAAAACATTTTTCTCACGTGGGGCACTGGCTTCTGCGGCGTTTTGCACGCCAGCAAGCTGCAATTTTCTGGCGCGTCTTTCTCGAGGTCGAATATCTCATCGGTGCTCCGTCGAGCAGAGTCCTCAGTTTTCAGAAATTGGATTTTTTTGCTCACTCTTTGACGATGATAAGCGGTCAAAATGTATGAATGAGATCGATCATTGATGACACCCAGTGAAAACGACGAGTTTCTAAATATAGTGGGAGCTGGCCATATATAGACAAGATAGCGTGATCGATCTATATCGGGCTTATCGGGATCGTGGTTGAACTTATCTAACGAAATCGAGCCCTCGCTAGCCGCCACTCCATAGCTCGTCGTGCAATGCCTCCCAAGCGAAGGCCGTGCAACTGCACATGCTACTGTATGACCGGCGGTCGAACAGAGCCCAAGCTCGTCAGCAAATCCACCTATCACGCCCATGGGCCGTTCCATGTACCCACCCAGCCAGCCATAATCCCAATGGCCAAATTCCTGACCCAGATGCATAGTTGTACATACTAGTATAATATACATTACACTGGCCTAGTTATTCTTGACATAGATTTGAAGACTTAGATGAGAGAAGTGACTTGGCTGTGACTGTCGCAACACAGCGCAACACAGTCACATGTTGTCGTTTGTGCAGGAGTCTCTCTCTGTAGACTGTGACCCTCATCATGTCCTCCTCATCTGCTCCCTCTAACCGCTCTCGACCTCCAACACGCTCTATGACGCGCTCGTCACCCACAGGTAGCTCCAACAGTATTGTAGAGCTCACTGAACTCGATTCCCCTGCTGTCAACCAGCGAAGGAAATACACTCAAGATTCCTATCCGAAATCAGCCTTGCATCGTCGAAACCATTCCCAAGGGCAAGAACCACATAGAAAGCAGGTATATATTTTTATTTCTGGTCAAACAGAAAGATAAAAGTTGACTATATGCACTTTTTTGGGGCTATATGCGTCACAATGGCAGTTTTGATCACCATCACGACTGTAAGAGTTACTACTAAGAGATGTTTAGAAAGGCTTCAAGACAAGTACAATACTATGCGCAGTCGATATTCTGACCTCAAGTTCAGTATTATTCAATATTTCCACTTAGAAGTTTCATGTTTTCACTTTGTTTTAGATCAGCACACGAAACACTGACGAAAGCCCACGAAGATCTTATGCAGCCAATTGGTCGACGGTTGCAGGAAGGCCTTACCTCTTCCCCTCAGTCCCTCTCTGGCTCGAGCTCTTCCAGCTCCTCAACCTCGCTCCCTGGCTCCCAAGTATTCATCATCCCCAAGCGGTACAGGGACCTAACTCGACAGAATGCTGCATCTCGATTCCCAAACGTCAAGTTCTGGTATCAAACAGACTATGCCAAGCACACCAAGGATCAAAAACGCGACTCGGTCAGCACCTACTAAGCGCTTCCGCCATCTGCTGCTTTATATATGGGCTCTGTGCTCTAGCTCTCCTTTGAACTCCGTTTTCGGTTGTTATTCACTCCGGCTACACTTCTTTGCCTTTGCGGCGCTCGCGCTCTCTTGATCTAGCCTCCCTGCACTGATTTGCACACCCGACACATATATGCAATGTTCCTCCTCCAGAATCTGCTCCGGAGACTGTTTGGTGAGTTTTATGTTATTTTTCCGCCTAAATTGATGACTTACACTGAATTTCCTCACAATCCCAGCTCGTTCACATCCCAGTATCAAAAACCGCCGTGCTCGATCTCGCTCGATAATCTGACTTCACATCTGTTCCATGGCCTTGGCAGCGCAGCGCAAACTTCTCACTCCTTTCGCTCGATTCTGCTAGACGATGCAGGATGCCGAGGTTGTACATGGCTCGATCTGGTTCCATCGCAGTCTCTGGCTTTGGTTTGATGTGGTTAGATTACAACATATGTGTAGTTAGAATTTTGCTCGATAATGCTTGATGTCGCTTGATGTATAATCGTCCCAAATCGAGATTAGTCCGAATCGTCAATCCAAATAAAATTAGTTATATTTCGTTTTATTTGGTTTGACCTGGCTTTCTGCCCTTCTCACTGGGGATGACAAGTGGCTACTTCTGCCATAAATGGTCAGAGTTGTGTATGGTTGTTAGAAGTTGACCCGGAAAACCATGCTGCTTAGCAAATCAAAGAAATAGCAATCTTAATAGCACCGTGCAATGCACGGGTCACAGCTAGTAGTATCTTATAGGGTGACAGTGTTGCGGCACTTCCCGATTTGGTAAGTCCGCCATCAAAGGCGGGTCTGACAACTGTCGGCGTATCTCATGAACACGGCCACCAAATCCTTAGCGGTTTTGCATGAGGCTTATACGATAGTAATAGATATGTAATGTACACTAATAGTAGGAGAAAGCTAGTTTAGGATGTTACCTTTTCGATAAGGATAAGTACTATAATCTCAAAAAATAACCCCGGGCGTATGACCACAAAAAATTTTATTTACAACTCGACCCGCCCTTTCAACTCACACCCTCCCGGCCTCTTATTCCTCACCATGATCGCCCTCATCATGGGCCCCGATCAGTCCCCTAATAAGCTCCTCAAGTCGTTCCAATGTCGCATCTGTCTTCTTCTGAGAATCCACCAGCATCGCCTGCATCCTCTCAATACCGTCCAACCGCTCCCCTAACATTTTCGATGCCTCTTTCATCCCTGTCCCGAATGACATCATCTCCTGCATCACGTTCCCCCATGACTCTACCCCTCTCCCCACTACGTCTTGCATCTCTTGACCGATGGAGGTCCCCGACGGCGCTGGTCGAGGGCGGCGGTGGGGTAGGTCAACAACCTCCCGCTCATTGGTGACGCGGGGGCGGTCCCGGGAGGACGAGGTGGACCTGGGACCCCTGTGTTGCTTCCTCTTGTCCTGGGTTGGTGGCATGTGTGAGGGGGAACATTTTCTGGACGTGGAGGTGGTGTTGGCGGCGGCGGCGGCGGTCTTTGGAGCGGCGGCGATTTTCGCGGCGGTGGCGGGCTTAGTAGCGGCGGCGGTGGAGGTGGACGCAGTGGTCTTGGGGTCGTCCGTTGTTTTGCGTTTTTTTGACGCAGGACTCGGTTCCGCCGCGTTAGGCCGTTCACACTTCCTCTTGCGAGAGTAGCACTTCTCGCATGCACCCTTGTTGCTCTTGGTGCCCCTTGGGACACATTTCTCATGCGCTTCAACGCACAAACGGCATGGCGGAAGTGGTGCAGGGGTCTCGTCGGGCGCAGGGGTCTCGTCGGGCGCAGGGGTCTCGTCGGGCTCGGGATTCTTCCTCTTCTTAGAGTCAGTTAAAAGATCTATAAAAATCAGAAACCGAATTTAGAAACAAATATGAGAAAAAAAATTCTGTAGCGCACCTGAAGCCTTAGGACTCCCCTGAGCCCTCTGCTTTCCCTTCCCCTTCTTCATGGGAGCTGGTGATCCCTCTTCCTGATCCTCCTCCTGGTCGTTGTGTACAATTTGGGGCGGACCGCCCATTGCGGGCGGTTGGAAAATGTGTCCATTAGGAGGCATGTTGTAAATATCACCGTCAACGTAGGCACGGGCTGGAGTTACCCAGGGTCGTCCTCGAGGATCTTCTTCCATGGGTTCTCCGAGTCGTGAAGGAGGACCTTGTACACGGAGTAGGATGGAACGCAGTTCATCGATTGTGTTTTTCACTTCTTCGAATGCAGCGGTGGTAACGAACGGAGACGGACTAGAAGGGACTTGAGTGATATCTGTTGTGCGGTCGTCGTAGAAAAGACTAAGCGGTGTAGCCCAGGCCACGTAATACAAATTGACGCACCAGCAGTATGATCCTGTGAACGCGATAGAGAGCGGTACTCGACATCGTTCCGACGACGAGATTGACGCGATCGCGGGTTTTCCTCGATATCTCGCTCGCTTGTTTCACGTGGCATTTTTTACAGGAAAATGTGCGAGAGAAGGATTGAAAGGGTCTTGGAGAGGGGGTGCACCGTGAAAATCCTGGAACCCTCCAATACAGCGGCAATGGGGCTGTGTAGAACCTGTCCAGTTACAATGTTCAACGAGCGAGGAGCTCCTAGTGTTGCTTTCGATGTCGTCTCTGGAATATAGCAACATTGACTGAGTTCCTCGGTTTCTCTTGAAAGCGTTTTACATACCATAGTGCGAAGTTCGAATGATATGACAGGAGAGTGAGTGCAAGTTGGGAACGGAGAGAGGACGGCGCCGTTGATTGGCAATCAATTTATCCGGCAGCTTCCGAGATAGGAATCAATGGCACGACTTGGGCACGAAGCAGACCGCAGGTGCCGGTGAGCGTCTATTGGTTTGGACAGCTGGCAGTTAATACATATTGAGAACCAGACAAAGGATATTGATATCATTCCGACATGTAGTTCTCCTATGTTCGATAAGCGCTCATCCTCGTGATTGTCCCGGTGGGGCAGTCCAATCTGGCTCGGGCAGGTGCACGCGGTGCCAGGAGGAGCATCTTGGGTTTGATGCGGATGAGGAACCAATCCGGATTGTCGTCGTTGACATGGGCTTTTCATACTTACGTGCAAGGCTGTGTCTCCTCGAGGCATTATTAATAGTGACCTGTGGCCACAAGCTTGCATGTCAATGTCTACCTTGGCTCCAATTAGTTGGAAGTTCTCTTTATAAACCATATTGATAAAGAATTACCAGAATTTGAGACGACAAAGTTGAGAGGAATACTAAAAATCAAACAGAAGTCTGTGCTTAGGCATATTGGAAAGGATCAAATGAAATCAAGTTGAAATCAAGCGGTGCGTGAGGGATGGCGAAATGTAGACGTTATGTAAATCTCTATGAAATGCTTTGCTATCGAATGTGTCATTGATTGCGAAGCTGGAGGGTATCGAGGATGTCCTTCTGGTCTACAGGAAGTGGAGAAATAGGGATCAAGTCTGGCCGCAAGTTGACTTACAAGATGGTATTTGCACTTCCCACCGGTGGACGAAGTTCTGGTGATGGGTTCTCGGCCTCTTGCAAATGAGGTCCTAACGAACTGGTCGTCCTCTCGAGACCACGGCCCACACTTGTTGATGTGCTCTTTTATTTCGTGGGTATGCTCCTCGACCTCCTTCAATTGCTGGTAGATTCATGGTTCGACAGCGGCCGGAATTTCATCCATCGCGGCCTTCTGTTGATGGTCAAGTTGACGGAGCCAATTTTCAAGTAGTATACGTACCGCAGTAAACATCACTCGCCTGATAACGACGCGATTACTTAGCCAGCATGGCATTGCAGAGGTAAAAGTATGGCTACAGTTACGGCGTCAGTTCCAACTGCCGTTGAACTGGCTTATCCTTATTTATCCCGTGCAAGAAAACTTTCCTCCTCCTCCCTTCTCACCTCACTTTCCATAACCGCCTTGATCATCTCCGCCCCAAGCTTCCCCACCTCCTCGAACCGTCCTTCAAAAAAAGCCCTCGTTTCCTCAAACCGCTTTCTATAAACTTCGAAGATCCCAAAGCTAATACACTGGCTCCATCCCCTGGCCGCGCACACAAACTCAAGGTCGTCAGCGCGATGCCATGTATCGAACAACGCTGAGTGGATAGATGTGGAGAGCAGGTGCGGGGAAAGAAAGAGGTGCTCGGCGACACCGAGGAAAAGTCGGAAAATGGGAGTGGCGGCCAGCTGGAGATGTATATATGGGTTGATGGAGAGATGTGCCCAGCAGTCAACCATAGCGAGCAGTGAGAGGTGCGAGTTCGGGCGGTATTTCGGAGGCGGGTGGCTGTGTACCTCCGTCGAACCATTCTCAACGACAGGCGGACAGCAGCCCGAGAAAGGCGTGCACGCGCAGTTCTCGGTTGGGGGCAACAACGACAGAGATGTCTGGGGCGTCTTTCCCAGACTAAACCGATCCAATACATCCTCGGATAACAGAATTGGCCTCCTCTTCCTCTCCTCACCGCTTGCATCCCCAAACACGACCTTTCGCCCCCACTCCACCCTCTCCCTAAATCTTCTCTTCTCCGCGTCGCCACCGCTGCCACCTTCCAGCATCATCTTAAAGAGCTCCGTCGCACTCGCAGCATATCTGTCAATCTGGATCCTCGCGGCAGGGTTGAGGATGGCAAGCCCAGCGTAGACGTGCCAAGCGTTGGAGTATATCCGGAGGGTAAGGTTGACTTTAGCTGTTTCAATACCGCCAACGTAAAGTCCTTGCTCCCATGGGTAGGATTTCGCGCAGGACCAGGCTGTGCCCATACTGTTAGTAATGCATAGATCAGACATACGAAGAGAAAAGAGAGGATAAGAAAGGCAGCGTGCGTGACTGCCTGCGTGTTTGCCGTTACACGATCGTGTTCTTCGTAGGAGAGATATACATGTCGCGAGCGGAGAGGGCGAAGAATGTTTTCGACCAACGTAAGCGCGTCTTTCGAGCCTCTATGTCGGATCAAAACCTAAAGAGATATTTTAGTCAAGAAGGTCGTAACGGATCTAGGGGAAAAAATTGGGAAGGTGGTCATACGTGCAGGAGTGCACAGTGATGCATGGCTGTGGAAAAAAAGATATGATGACATTTTTCGGAAAGGGGGCCGAAGTGCTGAGAAATTCAGGTACTAGTGGTAGTACTCACGAGGGGCTGTCCGACTGGGTTCACGGTCGGACCATGCAACGAATGGCACGAGATGATGTGCGCGTCATCGGGGAGATGCTTCTCGAATGCGGCCCTTTCAGGTGCTTTTACGGAGGTTTGGCCTGCCACGATAGCGTGCATTTTTGTTGCTAGATAACGAAAGGAAATCGCAGTAAGCCGCTCTCATTAGTAACCAGGTGGTAGGATAAACGGCAAGAGAAATTGGACGTACATGGACCGAACAGGGCAACGACCCTGTCAATAAATTCAGCTTCGACAGAGTAAACGATAAAGTCAGATGATCGCGCCACGCCATGCCCATCCCGCATGACACGAATAGTGGGTTTGTCTGGAAAACCGAAGAGCAGGATAACGTCAGAGGAACAAGACAAAAAAGAGCAGAAAGTGTATGGATCCACGAACCAGCATAGTCTTCCTTCAGCTGGGAGAACTTTTCAGGAAGGTCGCAGACATATATTCTACCCAATAACGCCCGAGCCTCAGTAAACATCCCAACCAAGCTCAAAAACACACTTTTTCCACCCCGCCAAACAGAGGGCATGCGCGTACATGCGTCCCATCCCACCCATTCCTATTAGGCCAATTGTCGGTTGATCCTCTACAGGCGATGACGGAGTCACATTTGGAGAGACGTTGATGGGTATTGTGTCATAGTACTGGTTCATAGCATCTGTCGGTGTGCTTAAAACCGGGTCAGATGGTGTCCCATTAATTTGAGGCGCTGTGGGGGTTGGTATTGAGCCCATTTCGTGGTCGAGGAGCAGGTCACCGTAAATTGGCGAGTCAGGAATAAATAATAATCGTGGGAACGTCGGATTTAACGGATCTTGAATGTCCGGATCAGGTTAACTGCACGTGCACAGGCCGAATCAAGCGCCTAATCGTCTCTAATCGTTTGGAAACTTGATTGCAACGACCACGAGAACAAAGTCGATCCACACATGAATCGATCCACGAATGCATGACGTCTGTGACTCATCAAGGAGCTCGCGGCCCCCTGGATGTGCAAGGCCGTATGCTACAACAAGCTCTGGCAGACACGCACAGCGATCAACGTGTAAGCTAACATTTGCTTCGTTATCTAGGCAGGACCGATTTATATTATATGTGGTATATTCATGGGGAATGTAATGTGATGTCTCTTAATTTTGAAAAATTTCGGCATTTGTGTGGTAACACATCAAAGTCTGCCAAATTGTCTAAACTAATTATCTACGGTGGTGCTGAGGAACCGTGGCCTTCGATTGATTAGCCCGGTGGTGAGAAGCAGCAGCCTGCTCGCGGGAGTGGGATGTCTCAGGCTTGTTATTCCAAGAAGTATCGTGGGCAGCAGCGGTGTTGTGGTGACCTACGGCAGTGCTAGCGTGGTGGTTGAAACTTGGCGGCTGCAACGTGACACTAAACAACATGGGGAGGCATAGGGCGGTCGCAGCGGCTTGCGCCGCTTGTTGTGATTGGTTCCAGCCGAATCGTGAGCGTGCGCTGCGTTCAGGTGGGCGTGCCCACCACTCGCTGAGCATGCGATGCAACAGCAGAGTTGTGAGATGCATGCGCGTCAACAGCAGATTTCAGAGCGTTGGCGTGATCCCGACGATTGACTCCCCTGACTGACTGCGCAGCTTTGGCGTGGTTAGCGGCGTGCTGCTGGTGGATGGCGGCCTCGTTGAGATGGTGCTAGACTGTAACAGCGTTGTAGTTACCGTGATGAGTGTGAGCTGCAGCGGCATTCTGATGGGTGTTCTGCACTTCGGGATGAGACTGAGCAGCTTGGCGGTGCGCATGGGAGGCACCACGATGCGCTTGGGCATGCGCGTCGACCTGCGCTTGGGCTGAAGTTCGATGGCTCAATCAGTACCCATTTCCAAACCACGCTAAAGCTCTGACTTGATGAATAGCTTGGACATTAGCGGCGCCAACGCTCGCACTGGGGTGGCAATTAGGAGTGGGCAGTGACACGATTAAGTAGAACATTGTGCATGCCAGAGGCAGGCATAGAAGGTCCGAGTCCCTGATGGTTGGAACTCGTAACGGGTGCAACGATTACGTTCCCGTGTTAATCATTACCCAACGCAATATAAGGATGCTGCTTGTGAACCCCGGGCTCGAATAAGATTTTCATTGTCAGCGGTTTGCAGCTAACGGAGCAGGATGCAGTGTCAAAATTAATAACTGAATTGTCAACAACGTAATAATAGTACAAGACACGATTTGCAGATTATATTTCAACCCCATCGCTTTGGCCTGCCCTTTCTCTTGGTCACATCTGAAGGAACAATTACAGGCTGCTGTTCACGGTCCCCGTCGAGATATCCAACAGCGGCGATGTCGTGGAATTGTTCCGCCTCCTCCACAGCGAGCTTTTCCTGAGGATCCCACCCGTTCCAAATCTCTTCTTCCATAGACCCCATTACGTCCGCATCCATGAGATGACGAGTGCTCGAGTTAGAGGGCGTCACCAAGGAAGACGCCGATTCAGCGCGCTGCGCTAGCGCCATTCTGAGACGTATCGTGTGAAGTACTAGTAGAACCGTCTCCACGCTCCATGACTGACTGTCGGAACTTCAAGTGCATCGCGGTCGATGAAATCTTCGTCTTCCTCGTCGAACCCAAGCGGAACGGCAGGGCCGACAGACTTATATCTGAGCGATCAATGAGTTTCGGCGAACGAGCTTTATGAATCTCCCTTCGAAGCCGACCAATACCTTCGCTGACGCCATCCCCAATTGCAGCCATAGTTTGGATGGGAATAGAATTACAGAAGGTTTCAAGTTTATTCAACTTTATAGCTAGCTACCTTCGTTCATCCAGGAGAGCACTCGCTGATTACATAACATTAGCTGGTGGATGACTGCATTCTGTGGACAACGGACTGGTCATTGAGCGGCTGACCCTGCAAGACACGCCGACAATAAATAGAGCTCCTATGGCCTGCAATTTCTCTTAAACCCGCACCCACTCTTCAAGTTTCTCGTCGGTGTGACGTGTCCATTCATTTTAAACCTTTCCCACTGAAGACCGCCTTGCACAAAATGCGCTCTTTTCTTTCTCTTTCTTTGGTGTTCTTGGCTGCCATCTTCTCGGGCGTCGCCATGGCTGTTACCCTCGACGATGGATCTCAATGCATGGCTGAGATCTGCTTGGACCCCAACTATTCTCCGCGAGTCAAACGCCAGGTGACATCCACGATGCCTATCTATCGGAAGGACCTCCCGAACGCACAACGCCTCGCTCGTGGTCTTCCACTGAAACCTCCGACTCGTCGCACAAGCTGTAAGTTACTTGGTTCTTTCTCCAACCTAATTTTTTTAAGACAAACTCTTTCGACAGCTGTCATTGCCGCCCGCCAAGCCCAACCTTCATCAGTGCCATCAACAACTTACACCGTAGTAATCCAAGTCATGAGCGGCAGCTCGTCGCTGGGTTATGTTGCGACCGATCCAAACTACTGGACACCTCTGCTCGTCCCCTCAACTTCAGATGCATTGCACCTTTCCTTCAGCCTGCCAGTTGGGGCGACTTCTGGATCGCAGCTAGACTTAACAATGGTATGCGTACACTTCACGGTCATGTCGTGACATGGGTTTGATTTGAATGCTGACCTTTCGTTACCGCTACAGGGTGATGCAAGTGGATCTCTGTTTGGATTGGTTGAAGGAAGAGACAGCACCAGTGCCGATATTGGGACCGGTAACTTCAAGTGAGTACATTTTATTAATATAAGATGATTATACAGAATTCACTCGTCTCAGTTATCTATACTTGGACCCAGTTTCACCTCTTGGTTGTATGTTCTGAGTTATTTCGTTCATCTACAAGCTATATAACCATTCCTGGTTGCAGCGCCCCCTGGCTCTCGCCCGGCTGATATCCCAAGCAAGTTTAGTACTGCTAGCGGCTTGAATAAACTTGCAGAGTCGAGCGTTGTATGTCACTTGTCAATTGTCTTGGATCCCTCAGACCAATTAACGTTCTCCCTACCTCAGTGGAATGTAGATTTAGTCGCAGAGGCTTTGACTGCTCAATGGATCAACACGGATGGAAGTATGTGCCACATAGTTTCTACCGTAAACTCTTCAGCTGATCTTTAACGTTTTAACCCTTGCAATCCTTCAGCATCGCCAGCTACTGACTTTTTCGTCCAGAGTAATCACCTGTATGCTGGGGGAGATGCAAATGCTTTCCATTCAAGGTTTCCTGCCCCAGTTACTTCTGTTGTACGTATTGGTCGTTCTATTTCTTCATTAATTTTACTGATTTTTCTGTCCTTGCGTAGACTCTCAATCTCGTTCAAGTCCTATAATCAGTTTCACCTCCTTCGTAAAATAGGCCAATCACTAACGTGGTGGCGATTCGTATATGAGTTTTTTTGGACTATTTTGGACTTTTTATTACTCCACACTTGATACCCGATATTGTTAGACAACTCTTGCGATTTGGATTGATATATCTCATTGAGTCGCTGTATGGTCATGTGGTGTCCACAGCACGGTCGCAGTACTAGAAGGAGATACATCTCTGATCATGAGGAAGTGTGGTGTCATAGTATTCGAGACGGGGATCAGGATCGTAAAACTCTGGAGATCAGCATTTGAATCTGCCATTACAGCCGGAAATTCCTGCCAGAAGTATCACACCGCCTCAAGAAGCACGCCATCATATCCCAGCGTTTTCATCTCACAACACACAAGTCCTAGAGGGCAGCGAAATTAAATTACACAAGGAGGAACTGGACGAGATTAGAAACGATGGGGAAATTCCAACTGCCCGCCGACCTCCCAACGCACAGCGATCATCCTAGCCAAAAGTAGTAGCCTCCCCCGTCCATTGAATGCATATTCATTCTGTCCTTGACGCGCACATATCATTGTGTTCATCCCAACCACGAGCTCACCTAACTATTGCGTGGCACCTTTCGATTTTCGTTTTGACCTCTGACGACGCTATGAGCGAATGAATTACAGGAGGTCACCAAACGCTGCCATCTCGGGGCCACCAGACTCGCGCATGCCGATTTCCCAGTCTGCGAGAGCGAGAGAATGTATCAGGAACCACAAACGAGAAAATAGCAAGGAAAAGGGACGTACAGCTGTAGATAATACTGACAGCCATGAGGATACCAGTTCCACTTCCAATAGCGCCAGAGAGATTGACGGCGCCAGAGAGCAAGCCGAGGATGGCACCGCCAAATGCGGCAGCGGTCGGGATGATGTGCTTGAGCTCTTTGTACACCGAGCCTTCACAGTGTCCAGTTATAACCTAGAGAGAAAAAAGTACAACCTTCAGATGCGAAAGATGACAGTGACAAATAGGAAGACGACATACCGTCTGTTGATCTTTGAGCCACGTCCCGAGGGCCCGATCCAGAGACTTCGATCCAGGTCTTGGAGAACAGAGCGCCGGCGGAAAGTATGAAGGTAATGTACACAGCGGTGTGGATGGGGTCGAGAACGGCTTCCTTGATTGTGTGAGGAGGGGACATATAGTACATGATACCAGATGTGGCGCAAAGCTGAGTAGAGTCTTCAAGAGGCTACATAAAGCAAACAGGTGTCAGCTATACAAAACGCCACATGCGAGAAAACGCCACATGCGAGATTGCCAATACATACCTCCTAAATACCGAGGATCTTGACGAAGAGGTTGCTGGGGAAGTGTGTTGCGAGCATCTGCGAGACGATGAAATCGTTCGAGCTCAATGCGGACTGCAGTATAACGGGCATGTTGGAGGTGTAGAACAGCTTGACGGGGTACAATCCACGCTGGCCACGGAACCTGTTGCTCTTCACCGGGATCTCAATATGGAATCCCTGGAGGTAGATGACGATAGCGAAGATAACGACAGTCGAGAACAACCTCATGACATTGGACAGACGTTCTCTCCAGAACGCCTCACGAAGCGCATGGCCTTTATCGAGCCAGGTGAAGAGGAGGTGGAAGAGGGCTACGATGGCGCCTTCGAACTCGGAGCCGCGGCCGATGTTGATGGTGGTGGGAGAGAACACCTTCCACACGACGGATTCGCAAATGTTGGTCGCGAGTTGATGCTGGAGCCGAGACCGGAGCCCTTCTGCAGGAGCTCATCGAGGAGGATGTCGATGAGGGCGGCGACGATGAGTTGGATGATGAGGAGAAGGCAAGCACCAGCGCCGAGGTCCTTCGGTTAGCCGTAGAGACCCGTGAGGATGTATACGGTTGCCTGGCCGAGCAATATGATGAGAGCGAAAACTAAGTGAAAAAAAATCAGTAACAAGCAAAAGGAAATAAATATGATAGGAAAAGAGAACATAGATTGGTTCCGGGCATGTGGTTCGCACTGGTCACGCGGACGTGAAGACTATCACAGATACGTCGAAATGCACACCGACGAATAGAATAGCTCATCCACAGGGACACAAAGAAAAGGTATTAAGTTAAGAATCAAAAAGGGTAAAAACTCACGTTGTTGAGCACCGCTGAACAAAACCCAATCCTCCTTGAGACCAAAGTCGACGTCGATGAGATTAGCGCCCGCAAGTAGCTGCGTGATCATTCTTGAAGTGACGATGGGGGTAATACCGAGTTCCATGAGCGTTCCACAATTAGAAGCAAGGATAACACGCATCCAGTAGAGAGGGTCGGACGGTTGGAGGACATGATGTCATACAAGGGCACTTGTGAACAGACCAAGAAAATAAGGAGCGTTACAGCTGCCCATAGTACTTTTTGGTTGAAATGAACTTAGAAAGTCGCGAATGGTTAAAAGATAGGTATTTCTTGAGACAAAAAGTCATACCTCGCAATCTGGTGATGAGACTTCAGGCAAAATGGGTAAAAAGGCCGAACGAAATTGAGGAACTGGACTGTTCGATATATGTCAGTTTCAAAGACCTGTATAGTGCACTAAAGAGAACATACACCCGCTCATGTTCGAAAGTCACGAAGGAGCACAGGAGGAGAGAGTTGGAATAAAGAGAAAGATCTTTAGACTCTCTTGATCGCCACTCTCACCTCTTTCCAGCAACTTTCCAAACGTGGCAGCTTACATAACCAACCGCGTGGGCATCTCAATTCTTCTTCAAAAACCAGGCCGGCCATGGTGGAAGACACAGTGTTGTCCACGATGCATATTATTAGGAAGGGAAGAAGAATGAAGAGGAGGAGAAGAAGAGCGACGAGGAGGAGAAGAAGCAGAGGCGAGAGCCAGGGATGCCGAAGAGAAATTGATGAGGCTGACGATGACTTTGAGCGAATGAGGGATCTCACAAGATGCGGTTAGCTCCTAATTATGATTAGTCCTTTCACGTCTACATGCTGTATTACACCTCTCTCATTCTCATTCTATCTCACTACAACTTTATCTACCTTCTTACTGTTGCACTTCGGGATGAAATCACTTTATTAAAGAAACTATCGATACTAATGAAACAAATGCATCGAAAACAGGGGGAAAGTTGGCTTAGCGCCGTAACTTGATTGGCCTGTTAGTCGAGGGTCAAGTAACAGATCAATTAAGATAGGAGGGAGAATGCGATTGACGCGAACCTCGGTCCTCGACTATGTCTTGACTGCTTGGACACTGGCCACTCAGGCTGGAGGTTCTAATTTTCGTGTTTAAAGTTGGAATTAACTCATATGGGATGAGATGACCCGCGCCAATTCCTATTACTTTGTGCGAGGCTTACCACCACTTCAGCTATCGACATTGACCGTTATAGACTGGAAGTGCTTGGACCACTGGTCCGTACATACTATAATCATCTTGTTAGTAAATAATAACGTATTTTGAAGTAGATCACACCGTTCTTCACCCACTCAAACTCTTCTTGGCTCTTGATTTTCGTGTTCGGCTCTGGGAATATAGACTTCTTCGTAGGCCCGCTGGGATACTCTGGCTAGCTTCTTCTGCGAACTCTCCCAGCGTCCTGTACCCTCATCTTCGACCCACAAGATCTGCTTCTAGAACTTGATAAATTCATCCTTGACAATTATGCTTTCCTGCTTTCTTGTACCAAAATTCTGACGGCTGATACTCCAACTTGGTACCAGGATCGTACACCTTCATCACAGATACAAGCTGGAGCGGCTGAACCCGTAGATGGTGCTAGTAGAGGTGTCATTCCTCTTGATGCACACTCATAAAAGTCATTTTTTGAACATCTCGTGCGCATTTCCAAATAATATTATGCGTATAGTGACTCTATATACCTTAATCTTCAAATCCGATGGGGTGGAAAGGCCCAGGCATGGCGGGAAAGCATGCTTACTGTCATGGAATGAACGTTCGATGAACACGAGGGACTGGAAATTTAAATCAGTGAGAGCGACCTCTGCGTTCGGCAGGTTGACGTTGGCGTCGACGTCGATTGCGAAAAGAATCAGTTGACTACACTCCACAGAGCACATAGGGGATAGTAGCAAGGACATATCCTTGTTAAGAATTTGATAAATATACTGGAGGGATTAATTGACAGTGGGAAACACGACTCCTGGTCTGTTCGGCTGGATCCTCCCTACGTCAACTAATAGTACTCAAATTTCGTGTTGAGTATCATCAGCTATAAATTCTGTTCGGATGCGAAATAAGGATGTATTTTAATTTTTGATATCCACTTTCCGGGCGACTGAGCTGATCGTTGGCGTTGGCCCTCTTCTCTTAGTCTGTCCTGGTACTTTTCCTGGTACTTTGAAATACATTGGGTTTAAGCATACGTAAAGGTAAAACCACCTCCAGTCATGATCAGTGTACCTTAATCATATGACATTAAGGGAAGCAGGACGAAAGGCGGGCAATGAAAGAAACGCCAGACGGGAACGTAGGGAAAACTGATCGGACATGTCAAAGAATTTAGCAGGTAGACCACTATGTAGCTGCTAGAAGGTCTGCTCAAACTAAGTAGAATGGCCGAATAACTGGGACGCGGCATGCAAATTTAGTGCGGAGATGCACGTTCGCTCGGTATTCCATTGTTTCCGACCTGAAATTTTGAAGTCGTGGCGGTAGTGCATGCTGTCTGTCCATTGACATTAATTACATCGCACTTCTGAGACGCCGTCAGAGAGTTTCTCACCTTCGGGTTTTCTACAAAAGCCAGTGGCGAAGGGGTAATGCTGCTGGGATCTACCTGCAATCGGACTTCATTGTCAAAAGTCAAACAGCGTCCACCATGAAACTTTCTTGTTCCAACGCATTTTTCGCGTTGTTGCTCAGCGTCCTTCCTAGAGCACATGCCTTGGTCGGCTCCAGCTGGTCTGTCACCAACGTGCCCCCCACAGGGCTCACAGACATCACATTCCCCATCACAATCGTCGAAGCAGACCATATCTCGGGCTACTACTTCGCGCAGCAATTCAACTTTGTAGGGCTCGCCGACGTCGGATACACGGGAATTCAGCCCCGCCCCAACAGCGGCGGCCACGCCGTCCTCCATGGTGTCTTCTCGAGCTTCGTTGCCGGCACCACCACGTCCGACGCAAACTGCCACCCCGGCGCTGACGGCGGCCCCGGGGTGTCGTGCAGCTACGAGTGGAACGGTGTGTACGGCCGCACATACAACTTCGAGGTCAAGACGACCGGAAACAGGCTTTGGGTCGGCACCGCGGTCGATACCGTCACAGGGCAGCGTATTCACATCGGGAGCTACACCCTCCCGGCGGGTTCGCAAGGAATCCAAAACAGCCAGGCGGGTTTCGTTGAGTGGTACCCCTGGAACGGCGGCGAGCCCCCCAACCACTGCGCGCACCTCCCGTACCAGAAGACCATCTTTGGGAACCCGAGCACCACACACGCAGGATCTGTTGGGACGCAGAGCCTGTCATTCGAATACGGTGATTGTGTTGGGCAGGTCGCTTTCCATACCGAGAGAGTTACGGGCGGCGTGGAGAACAACTGTGGATTTAGAGGCCAGAGTGGAATATAGGTTCGTGGAGCAGCTGCCGACGTAGGGGAAACAAAGTTACCTAGTCAAGTATTAGTCTCCCGTAGGCAGACTTCGTAAACTACCGATATTCAGTTGATGATGAGTCGATCTACTTCATATGGAGTCTGCTCCTAGACGCGACCATCAAACCGATCCTATCTAATCTAGCCGAGGTGCCTGCCCAAGCTCACTATCACATGTGCCCCCCCACAAACTAAGCAATGTCCCGTTGCGTACACCAACACCTGTCCCGACAATACCTGTCCCTTCCTCTCGCTCATTACCCTCAATCGCATCAAAGAACTCCTCGTTCTCACCCATGAATCTCCGAAGCCGAATCCACCACGGTTGCCGGTACATCTACATCAGCCTCCTTATCAACATCGCCATCAACTTTCATCCCACTTCCTCCCATCTACGCCATTCCTTCTCAATCGCAGCCTGCGTTTTCTCCAACTCCGTCCCTTTCCTCGGTATGAACTGGCGTAGCCGTCGTGAACCGAACCTGCCCGAAATAGCAATAGCCTTTTTCCCTTGCATACATAACGCGCACATACTATGCATATCCTCAAGATGTACGTTCATTGAATGGATACGAAATACTCAGTTACCAAAGCAGCAATGGCCGTTGCAGGACGGTACGAATTTCAGGCTACAGGCTTGGGCAAGTGGAGCGACTCCACCTCTACCTTGAATTCCGTCTCTCTGGATGGAATTGTTGACGGTAAGGTAAGATTCAAACACACGATTGGAGAAGGAGCGAAAGAGATAGATGTGGAACCAACTGCATTCCTGACCCTCACCACACCGAAGATAAAGCCTGGATCAACCTCCGTAGCCAATTCAAGGATCTCCAAGCGGGGGAGTAAACTGTCCTAGGCAATCTTTACGCGGCTGTGCCATGACGTTGGTGGCAACGACGATCAGGCAGGCTTGCCTGCAGACGGCCGGCGCCGGGCCCACTTGCCCGACTCCTTGAGCATGTTGTCTTCCTCGTCGTCATCGTCGTACTCGTCGTAGGTATCGAACTCGCACTTGTGCTCAGATTCAAGGAGCACGCCGGAGCTGTGCGAGGGGGTGTGGGCAGAAAGAGGCTGCTGTGCCGCTGGTCATGATGCACCATGCTGACGATCGACGAGATAAGCTGAGTGTTGAACGTTGAGAGACGGCCATGCAAGCGGCGACGGCGCATCTTCGTCTTCGCTGATAAGAAGCAAAGAGCAAGTATCAATAGGGTTGAACCAGGATAATAAAGAGAGGAAAAGGGAAGAGATTCCAAGCAAGTACACCCGACTTCGTCGTAATCGACGCTATTCCAGCGATCATGAATATCTATCCAACCAGTTTAGTGACAATCGTTGACGAAATCAAACATCCCATTCGACACCACACTGAGAATACTCTCTGCCGCCCATCCATCGGCGTGTTCGCGCGCGACTGAGCACCCGGCAGAAGCTTCGAGTTGGGCGGTTCAAATCGTCAGCAACCGCAACCTCAACCTCAAGAAGAAATGAGAAAAAAGACATACTGCAAGGGCGTATGCAGGTCCAAACTCGAATCCAAATCACCCTCCTCCTCCTCCTTCTTGTCCTCTCTCTTCTGCCGATGCCTATGTCTTCCCCTCGAGGCAGTAGCATACTCCCTCTCCTCCGCCTGCTCCTCATCATCACTGCCCCGTCCCTCCAATCCCCGTCTCCAGATCCTCATCATAATGATCGCCCTCTTCCTCTCCCTCCAGTCGCTCATGCCCATGCACAGCCCACGCCGAGCCCTCACTCTACCGCCTCGTCCTTTCACGTAATCTGGACTGCGACGACGCGCCATTCTGCCCGCCCCCGGCAGAAACTGACTTGGATAGCGCCGGACGGGGCGTGGACGAGTAGATGGTGGCGATGTCTAAACGTGGATTGTCGGAGTTTGTCTTTGTCTGAGTTTGGTGATGGGAGTAATCCGAATTCTTGGAGTGGTGGCGTTATTGCTGGTAGCGGTGGTTGTAGCAGGAGACGAAGGTGATGCAGGCGCAGGCGGTGGTCGCGCGGAGGACAAAAGACGGCTGCATACGCGACTTATTCTCTTTCACTTTATCCCCACCTCCAGCACCAGCAGCACGACCAACACTCGCACTCGCTGCTTCCTTCGAATCGGATACGCCGAGCTCCCTGAGCGTCATCTCCTCGTTTCCTTTCCCTCGACCGCACCACCTACCACAGGCACAGAGAAAACTGGGGGATTTTGCCTGTGCGCAAATGTGCTAGCGAAGAGTCGATGGGGCTCCGCGAGGAAACAGATGCATAGGTGATGGTGATGGTAGGAAACGACGAGATGTTGATGCTGATAAAGAATTTCTGGAGCGTGAAGGCAGCATGTCGTCGCCACTGACTCCACCCTCGTTGGAGCAGGCTAACCCCAGGAAGCTGGGGCTCCACGCAGAGACGTGGTTAACAGATCTCCGTAAACTCGTTATGTAAACGAAAAGTTTTGAGAGAAAGACCTAATTTTTTCATACACTCTACGAGGTTCTAGAATTTTTTGCGAGTTTGCACGATAACCAGCTTCTTTAAATTGAAGAGCCGAGCATTTACTTCTTACAAATTATTTACTTACATATACTTAAATGCTCGTTTATATCCTCCTTTGACAGTATTTTTAATCTCGGGATAGGCTACAGCTTTCCCGTCGTCGTTGTCGATGCGCCGCTCGCGTTGCAGAAGCCAACTGATCGTTCTCCGCAAACGCCGCCGAACAGATCAACGACGCGTCTCATCGTTCTGTGTCTCTTACCATCACCACCCGCCTCGCTCTGGCTTTCCCTTTTTCGCCGCTCCCATGCTGCTGTAAGTCAATTTTTGAGCCTTCTCTTTGTATTCATCAAGTTTTTGACTCTTATAGGGTATGCTACGACGTAAACGACAAGAACGACCTTTCGGTTGCCCTCCTCTCCTCGAGAGATGTGGGCGGCTATTCAAACTGCTCAGGATTGGCGGAGAGAGTGGCGAGAGGAAAATGGAAGACCATCGAAGAGGGAGATCTGTGAGGTGCGTAGCGAAACGAGTCTTAGGACTCGCTTCGTTACCTATCTATCTCTTCGTGTCATTACACTGGCCACCTCTTTAACCTACAGGCGAAAAAAAAAATATACAAGTTGTTTGGTATACCAAACTGCATTCGACGTTTTCTAACTCTCGCTGCCGCCCTCGATGCGCCGCATCCCCTCCTCGATTCTTGTTTGGTTTCCCACACCATGTTCGAATGTTTTTGGAAACTCTACCGCCGCCCCGCCACCTCGCTCGACAGGATTCGGCCAGACAACACACGCCGGCTCTCTCTCGCTATGTAGCGAGGCTCGTCGAATGTCATCTGGGTAGCCAGACCACGTTCGAGCTCATTCGGAGCCACCTACCTTCAATATCCCAGCTGCCCGGCTGGCTCAGCCAGATGACGATGCCGAGCCTCCCTGGCCCAGGCTGCCCGTCCGCGACGTCGTTGCAGCTGCAGCTCCCGTCGTCGTGGGTGCCTGGTATGGTGGCGGCCCGCAGTGGAGCAGCAACGTTAAATTTGCTGTTGCTTCTTCGTCGTTCTTTCAATTCGCCTTCCCGAGGTTTTTAGATAGTGGTAAGCGAGTTTTTCACATCATTATTCGATGCTCTGACTTAACTCTGATTAAGATAATACTTTGAAAGAACACAGTGGGGCAGACGAGGAGACCGCGGCGTAAATAACGTCGTCGTTGTAAAATATACGGCTGTGATGGTAATGTGGTACGGTGCGCAGCCCTAAACAAGAGCGACAAAAAGAGAAATGCACTCAGCAGAGAAATATTTACACAAGTGGATCAAGTTTTAAAATTGAGGAGGCGATAGTAGGACAAAAGGATCTCATGGACGCACCGAAGAGGCTGAGGTTCATAACCATCCAATATATATTCGAGTACCAAATTTCTGAGCCTCTTGAACTTCAACTCGAGAGAGATGTGCAGCGGCGTTGAGAAAGGAATCGGAAGCCGTAAGAATTGACGAAGCGGGTCATATGAAGTGGATGTGGATATGGGTGTCGCGATTCTTCACCCAAGGGGATACGACACGAATTCCATCCGCGGCAAGACAAAGAGATGCGTCGTGAAGGGGTTTGAGGATGCGCGATGGATAAAGTTGATTTAACACCCGACATTGGCATTGGTAATTTCCGGACGTATCTGAAGCTAATGTGGAGGCGCATTTGTCCATGACCGTCTCTTGATCTTTGAAAGGAAGTGTACGGTTATTACATGGATTTGGAAATTCTAACGCTGGTGGTTGTAGATTGATGTAGCCTTCGACTTCTGAGTTTCGTCCTTCGAGCCTGGGCAGAACATGGTTGTTGCTGGGTCTGGGGTTGTACGCGCATCTGTCAACGAGCCAGAGGCTGAGCTTCTAAAGGTTATCAGCATTAACGACTACAATTCAGGGTAAGTGACGAAAGCGCAACTTCCTGCATAATATCACAACTCCAAGCTTGATAGACCCGCTCCTGAATCCTCCAAGCGAACCTGACACAATCTTGAAATTTGAAAGTCGGTAGTTGTTGGATGACGTAGTTTTCGACTTCTGACTGCAGAGCTTCGACCTGGCATTGAACGAGATTTTATATAATAAGTATTTATGTACTCCCATTAACACTCTTTCGGTCATCACTCTTTTCTCAATGAATGCTACGACGCGTCCAACCTTCCTGCTCACCTGTCCACCTGCTTGGGATGTCAGCTGTGGGTGAGGCATCGGGAAAAAGTAATAGGTTGATGAGAGAGGATTGAAGTACTGACGTTTGAGCGCTTGAACCGTGACTGGCAAACACTCTCACGGTTGTCTCAGATTGCAATTACGGTAAATATTAAAACACCAAAGCAGCGTCCAGGAAGCATACAGCCGTGAGGACGTAGTGGCCCCAAACCACAAGTCTTAGAATGCAATAGCGTCATATCTCAAAAAATCAGTTTTATTTGACTTTGATAAATCCCTGGAGCGGTTACAAATTTACAATTCGATACACATTGCTTCACATATCAAGATTGATGGAACCGAGAGCTGTCTCTGTGGCCACTACCACTAGAGATTTAAAAGACCGCAACGCTCTCCCAATTAACTCTACCACCCCCAAACATCATTAGTTCCATCCCATCAAAAAAGTTCACTCAGAGAGCTTACCCGGCAGGCGCGGTTCCACATCCAGAGCCACCGCCAAGCACCAAGCTCGCACCATTGGTGCAAGAATCGTGGCCACCGCCAGAAATGAAGAACTCGATTTCACTGGGGACGCCGGAATAGCCGATTGACTTCGTCGAGCCGCCTCCCAAACTGAAACATTCTCCAGACGACACTCCGAAACTCTCGCCCTGAGTGCCAGTGCAGCCCGCCCCGGCGAAGCCGGTGATTGTGGCCGACATCACCAGAGAGGCGGAAGCGAGGAGAGCGGTGGCTATGAAGACAACGTTGAATTGCATTATGGTGAGATGGCGTAGCTTCTAAATTTGACGAAAAAAAGTGGAGTGAGTTGAAGGTTATATGATCGGATGATGAGCAGGAGGCTTGGAAAGAAGGACCCGATGCTAACCTGATTCAGTGTAGGAAGAGGAGCTGAATGAAAAAGCTGCAGAGGGAGAGGCATTTATACGTTTTCTAATGGACCTTGCCTCTAGAGTCCGGCCATTCCCTTGCACGGAAAGGTTTCCTCCTGAGCGCTCTGGAAGGTGATATGGTTCGGAAGTTCTGAAAATATCACTGCACCAAGGATATGCACCCCGTTCTAAACTTCGTGATCCATCTGCCACGGTGCCACGGACAATTGGTCGCGAGCTTGAAAGGGCGCTCTCACGAGAGGGGATCAGGAAGCATCAATGTCTCAGGCTCTCCTACACGGCAACTCGATTTAGAGAGAGATTGAGGGACCATGTCCTTGAATGACGTGGATTCGAGTTCATGTACAAAATGTTCTAAACTAATCTTACTCTATAAAAATCCTATCCCCCTCTGCTCAGGTCGCTGGCTGGGCTTGTTCTCGAAAAGTCGAAAACTCTGACCTACTGGTCAAACCTAAAAAGTTCTATCCTATCCTCTTGGTGGACGTCTTCTCAACGGGTCGAGAGATCCAACGTACCTATCATATTTCTAAGAAATCTTATCCTAAAAAAATCCTGTCCTAAAAAATCGTGCCTCCCTTACCTGTCCATTAGCTTCGACATCCCTTCCTGTTATAGTGTAGGTTTATTTTACGAACAACAATGTAGGGTTCAATGGCCTTGCCATCGGACTGCTGTCTCGACTTGATTCGTCTAGGTTCATCGAAGGGAAGAAGCTTCAGCACGGTGAGTAGCAACTTCATCGTATGATCTATCGTCAATCACCCAACTCCTTCCTGGAAGGCCACCGGCGCTCTCAATGCTACAGGCGGCGGAAAATGACATCGGGAAGGCACCGTAGATGGAATAGCACATGCGGGAGGCTATGGCAAGCGCGACACCCATTCTCACATCTGCCATTTAAACCGCAATCGTGACAATAGCAGTTCACCTGATGCGAAATAACCAAACGGAAGGGCGGCTCGAGGAAGATGGCTATGCGCCTATCTGATATGCAGAAACTACTTCACCTTCTTCGAAAGAACAGTGTCGGTATTGAACACCAGATTTTTAACATGGCCTAAATTACAGTAATGGCCCCATGATAGCTGCTGGCCGGTAGCACAATTAAAAGTATTAAAAACCAGTCAACGACATTGCGAATACCAAAAGTGAATTAGGCTGCCACACAACCAACCTACGAATAGCACCTGATGCAGGCAAAGGAGCGCGATGGGGCCAGGAGACATTGTCAACTTCACGTGAACCTTGCTGATCTTCAAAGCGATGTTAATGGACGTTTGCTTTGTCTTCATTCTGCATGTTGAACAGAGAAGTAGGCATGTAATTCCCCTCACGATTTGTAGATTATGTCTGATAATAATAGCATATAGATCTTGTATTACCAGAGGACGTATTCATGGTGCATACCATTGACTAAATTCAGAGCTTTCTTTGTCTTCCCGGCTGTCCATTACTTTGCGAAAACTTCAATGGGCGGTCGGTGTAGCTTATGCTACATTTACTAGCAACATCATAGCAAATGACTCTGCATGGGCGCTTATTCACTGTAAGATCAAATATTTTTGGCCGCCGATCTCGTCCTTGAATAACTCATCAATGATCAATGGCCGGGTCCTGCCCCACTGGCGTGGTTGTATACTAAGTAAACAACTTCGAGGGTAGACTCGGCCTCCCCGAGATATCTCACGCGATCTATTCAAACTAGGCACAACTATGTACTCGTACAAGAAAATAACTACCCACAGAATGAAGCGGTGTCTTGATGGTGTCGTGCATAGGCTATGTTTTAAAAGATTTCAGCAGGATGGGTTACATATGTGCCGCTTATTATTTACCAGCTCCAGACCGTCAGACGTCTTTGAGCTGCAAGCGCTTCACGCTTGTTCACGCTCGAAGCGCGACGTGTTTTGTTGCAGGTGACTCGGACTGTGTTCAGATGTTCACAGAAGTCGGGCCTCGGCAAGAAACGGCGGGATAAGAAAGAAGACATTGCTATGTAGGTGCAGCAAGTCTGCTAAGGCATTTAATTTGTTTTACTGTGGAAGAAACGGACGGCTTCTTTGAAGGAGGCCCAAACTCCGAGCACCGCGCTTTGGAAAAGAAGGCGCGGGTAGGCGATCCGGATCCAGTTATACCATTCGACTACATACTCACAAACGTTTGCTGTCAAACGTTCATCGTTCAGGGAAGCGTCAATCAACTAGCCATCAGTGGAGGAGGATTCACAATTAAAGAAGTATAAATCAATGGCGACGAAGGTCGGTCATGGTGAGGCGTGTCGAGTAGTACTGCGCTGCCTATGCATTCGATGATTTCTCTCAGCATGCAATTGCCCGAAAAAAGTCCTCCGTTGCTGCGCGGTACTACCATATACTGTGATATAATACTCCATCATCGACATCGCTCTATGAAGAAGGCTGCGACCAGGTAGACTCTCCTTCAGATCTCAGCGCTGCTGCTAGGGCTCTGGACACCTCTTTACGACGCCCTTGTCTAGGTTCACCATTCCTGGCTCACAAATGACTTCAAGAGGGACGTGTCCCTCCAATCCTGTGGAAGACGCCGTTGTCCACAAACGCAATTCGCCTTTCACCTCCCAGCCTCCTAATCAAAATCTCAGATCTCAAGCTTGGCTTTCAAAGCGGGTGTTCACGTTCAGTTCTTTGAGGGTATCCATAAGTTGGAAAGAATGCCGTCCAGAACGCCATCAAAGAACGCCGGCAAACGCCGGGGCTTGTATCTTGCACCAGATCTTGACCAGAACGCTCGCTTTTGTCGACGCCGTGGGTTATATATAGTAGATGCTATTGAGGTTCTATGCGATAAATATACATTGAGGTCTATATTCTACAGGGTTTGTGATTATTACCTCATAAATAATGTAATGTACCTCAAATTACCAGTAGAAAATTCAATTTCTCATGCCTTGTGGGGTGCCTTTCAACTATTTAGAAGATACATAATGACTTTGAGGATACGGCGGTGTGATTTTATTTCCCGGAGAGAACGTTCAATCCATGTTGAACGCTTTGTGGTCGGCGGTCGGACTGGCTGACGTGCCAAATTAATCGTATGCCGAAATGTCAGCCTACGAGCCGCGACCAGATTAGGTGAGCTTAGGTCATCTTCGGTGGTTGCCGCCATGCAGAAACGCCATTCTTGCACGGCGTCTTTTCCAATTCCCACATTCTTTGGGTTCTTTTCGCTCGACTCATCACCTACTGGGAAGACGGGGTCGGCTTAGTCGATACCTCCGCAGTTTCTGGCTACTTCATTCTGCCGGGGAACATCGAGTCCATTTTGCAGGATGTGAAAGCGGGGGTACTGCCTGCATCGTAGGTCTGCGTAATTTTAATGTTTATTCTTTTTCACCAATTCCTTCGATCACGACATCTGAATTTAATTGTCATTTGCTTTCGAACACCATGTTTTCTCTCACCTTTGCATACTTCCTCTTTGAGCGTCCTAGTTACCCCGTCGTGCGGGATTATCGGACCAACAGCTATTGAACGAAGAGCAGCGGGTGAAGTTTGCGGTTGAACCACAGTGACAACCTTTGCAGGGGGCCGTGCAGCCTGTATTTCGGGATGCAAAGGCTCATGCGATAACAGCTGACGATACCAGAACCGCTCATATGACTCAGTGCTCACAGTTGACATATTGCGGCAAACCCCTCGATAGCTCTCAATCTTCGCATAGCTTCCTCTATGAGCTGCAACTTGACTTCTGTCACCGGTGATCGTCGTCGTTGACACCTCAGGCTGGCATACCTTTGGACCCAAAAATTATGCAAAGAGGAACTTGAAGACTCAGTTGGCGGAGTGAAAAGCATTGATAGAATCGCACTAGAGTATTTAACACTTGCGATTTTTGTCGAGAGCCCACGACAGGTTACCGAAGCAGTCGTGCAGTCCATTCGCGCTATATGTATGAGATGCATCATACCACATGAGCAATCATAGCCCACGCATATTTAAATTGATATTCTCATTCGTTTAGTACACCTTGAGCGGGAGTGAAAATCCTGGATGAGAAGAGCGTATCCCGTAGACAGCGATTACAAATTTACAATTCGATACACATTGCTTCACATATCAAGATTGATGGAACCGAGAGCTGCTTCGCCACCATCTTCGCCTGTTCCTGGGTTGCAGTTCATCCCAACATTCCTGGACCTGGAATGAAATCGTGGCGCGTGGGATTAACGCGGCTCGAACTGACGGCTTGGACGATTATTGCCCCTGAAATCACGATATGCTGGGCGATGAGGCAGTGGGTTGGCGCAAGACTGTTGGCGGAAAAATACCAGGGTGCGTAATGACGACTTGAATTACCCTCGTTGCACTTTACTTACAAAGTCAGACATGAACAGATAATGGCTGGACGAAGACGCACGGATATTTCCTTCAGATGGGGGGATTCATGTTGTATCGGAACGACGTCATGCAAGGAGTGCTATCACCAGAGAGCCTGGAGGGATTGACGAGAGAGGGAAAGATCAAGGTTCCAGCTATCATGGAGGAAGAGATTCAAGATCGGAGTAAGGGAGATGCAATCTCGAAGATGCTCGTAATCGTCCAGACAATGTGGTTTGTTGCGCAATGCATCACACGACCGGCCCAAGGGCTGGCAACTACTGAACTTGAGCTCATCACTCTTGGATTCGCGGTCCTCAATGGATTCATGTACTTTTCTGGTGGAACAAGCCACTCGACGTATGCCGGTCTATCTGCTGGAGTCGCCGATCCGCGTTGATGATGACCCCACTACGCCACCTCGCAAAGGTTCGTAATGGATCCAACTGACTTGTGCTATGATGTTATAACTAATCCTCATATGAATCAGATGAGATGCAAGTCGACTCCATTGGCCGCGATGATACCTAACGGCACAACCTCTGTACATTCTGAATCAATGTCAGTAGATTGGCATCGTAACGAAGCGTCTCAGCAACCATCATGCAAAAGTGATGTCTATATCTTGTTTGAATCCTGTGGCAACAACAAAACGAGTCAAGAAATATACGAGGCAGGATTTACACGGTCTTTGAGATCCACGTTGCAACCGCTCGGTGGCGCTCCTCACGCTCCTCTAAACTGTTCTCCACAACTCTCCCGAGATCCAAAGCCAATGACGGCCATTCCGCCTCGCTGTCCGTGCCATCATCATCAGAGTCCCCCTCCATACGAAGAGGTAACTCGGAAAAGTTAATATTCTCGAGATTTTTGTAGTCGTCATGGGCAAATTTCTTGAGTACGCACTGAAGGTAATGCCAACGAAAGAGGCCGGGAGGAGGAACATTATTGAGCTGGGGCTGGGGAGGGCTTGCATGGTGCCCATGGATGGCGGGGTAGGCTGTTGGTCTCTGAATTCTTCCTAATAACGTGTACTCCATATTAGCTAGTTCAATAGCGAACATATGACACTCGTAATTGTTCTAAACGGTTGATCAATGGAAATTTAAGAAATGAGAGAAGAACTCCTCACCGGGGAGACAAAACGAAGGCCGATCTCATACTCATCAAACCATGCATCGAGCGTCTTCGACAAACACAGGCCAAAAATTTCATTGTAGATTGAGAGATTTGGGGAGAGGGGGAGAGATGTGAAAGTATGGAAGACGATTCGCCCAACATGATCCCCCATGCGCTTGGGGCAAATGTGACTGTTCACTATTGGATCATCTATCGCCGTCACCCAGCACTGTCCATCGCGCCCCTTCACGCGATCGGCCATGGTGCTTGCGTTCCCGGTCTCGGTGGTAACGGATTTCCCCACGCGCTGACTGATTTTCGAGAGGCCGACCGTAATTCCGACCGGAATATCGTAGCGGTAGACCGACGCAGTTAACGGGTCTGTGGTGGCAACAGGGCGCCACTGCTGCCGCGGCTCCTTCCATACCAGCAACGAACCACGGTGGTCGGCAGGATCGCAAATATCATGGGCAAGATCAATCAACCATTTAGACGCCTCTTGGCGAGAATATCGAACGAAATCGTCGAGGGGTCCTCTGAGAAGGCAAATCGAGGGGGTAGATGGAGAGTTAGCGCCGGGGGTCATGGCTGTGGCGGCGAGGATGTCGTCGGAAATCATTGGTGGTGCTACGGGATAGAGACGGACGGAGGGGGAGTTGACGCGGAGCTCAAGTATTCCTGTGAGATCCAGTGGAGTGGCATCGGGATAATTGGACGGTCCAGATGAAGGGATGGGAGGAAGGGATGGCAATGACATGGCGAGGTGAGCGAAACACGGTGTCTGATGTCCAGTCACGAACTGTGCAAGTCACCGGACAACAAAGAATAGATACTGCAAGGTTAGCGAGGAACAGACGGCGAGCGCAATGTCGACGATGCTGACGAGAGTAGCGTTGCGTATATAAGTCCGGAGGGTGTATGTAATTATGTAATATACATATCCAATTTTCCGCTAATGTAAATTACAAAAAGTGTACTGTAAATTACGTTTTTTAGGATGCACGTGACCTTCTAGGCAGCAGAACCGCAGCGTCGAGCAGCGCGACGACGACGGGTTTCTCGTCACTATACCCACAATGGCAATTCAAATACACCACTCTCCTCCTTCTCCTCACTGCCAACCATGACTTTTCTGTGACAAAATGGCAGCTTTCGCTGCCCTCCTAACCACCAGGCTGTCTGCCAAAATCTCTTCCAGTTAGACGGATGCCATGTCAATATCCTCACCTGCTGGTAGGGTACGGCTGGTTGTAATGGGGCCGGTACTCGAAGGGCCATCATCTGTGAGCATCCTCGACAGATCAATATCTTCTTCATCATCGGATTCATCGTAGTCGGGATCCAGCTTTGTGCTTGCACCCTCGTCGTCGATTGATCGTAGTAGCCGAACGTTCAATGTCGAAGAATTTGATGACAGGATTTGGGTGAGCTGATTTTGGAACCTGAGATAATGAGAAATATAAGGTTAAAAAGCGACGCAAGAGGCAGAGCAGGGTAAGTAAGCATCGTGAAGGCCTGATTGATGCTTTCTACTTGAGCTGATTGACGCTTTCCACTACGCCTAAATTGCTGCAAGACTTCAGATTTTCAAAAGTGATCTGCGGCAGTCAGCTTATTACACTTAGACATCTATACTAATAAATGACATAGGTGTCTTGGCATTCCCACGGGCCGACAACTGATTGGCTCCGCCGCGGTTTTCCACGGGGGTCAACTGAGCGTTCTGATTGGCTGGAGGCTAGCCTGTGTGCCCGACGCGGGCGCGGCGAAGCCGGGCCGAGCGGCTAGTTATATACATTATATACATGACCCTCCTTGCAAGATGTATATAAGTAGTAAATTACTGTAAATTACCTATGTAAATTACAGCTGGTATAAAAACCCCCACTTAGATACGCAACCCTAGACGAGAGCAGAGACGAAATGTTTCACTCTGCTCATCTGGAAGTCGTGACCGGACTCAACTCCGGCCGATGGCGGGGAGTCCGGTATCTTTCGGCTAGCGTCTCCCCAGGGGAACTGACGTTTACACCATGGCAGGTACACTAACAATCCTCTCAAACTTTTTTTATGATTGTACAATAGGTGCCATCATTGCGATGTTTCGAAGACTCGGCTCCCTGAGCAGTCTGACAAAGGACTACCAGAGCGAAAAGCTAGAGGCAGGCTCGATGCAAGTACACGATTTCTACGCACTCGCAATGTCCGATAGCGTTCAGTGGAACATCGCTGTGCAAATCTCGGTTGCAGGCATCATATTTGGGGCGATTCATTGTGCAGGATGCAACTTTTCATTTCCTACACATGCAGAAGCCGTTGTATGGAGGGTGTCTTCGGTCATTATCACTGCCGTTCCATTTGCAATGATGTTGGAAAACGGCTTTTCTTATATCAAAAACTATAGGTCTTCCGGATCTTTACATGATGTTTACAGCTTCCTATTTGACCTCCTGGGCGTTTTGATGGGCTACGTAGCTGGCCCGCTGTATGTACTAGCACGTTTGGGTCTTCTCGTGGAAGCCTTCATCGCACTTCGGGAGCTTTCACCAGCAGCGCGGGCGACAGTCCAATGGACGTCATTTCTACCACATATATGAATCTAATTATTAATGAGATACTATACGGATTCGTGCGCGTTAACTTTAGGTGGTTGCCTCGACAAATGTCATATGTAGTTGTGGCATCGTCATTTAGCAGTCGCGTATCATACCTACATATTGAGGACTAATTTGTTCTGTCGCCTTTAATCGCTTGTGTCGAAGCTAACTTTGAAGAGACCTTGAACGTCTGTGATAGTTAGCAAGATCCTTCGGATACAATGGTGTTGCCGGCGACTTGAAGTCGAAAATACCAGGTTCATGATATGTGCGAGTCCTCCGTCGGCGTGGTTACCATTGTCCTATAACTTCAATATCATCCCCTTGCGAAATTTTGAACTCAGTACCCAAAACGTACCACTACCAAGGGATTGAGCACACTTTGAATACTTGGAGGAACCTTTATTTGGGTAATCTACCTAGCACCTCTCTCAGTTAGGGATATTACCCGCGTGGGATCCGGAGCGTCTCAATAATGCCGACTAGGAGAGATTTGCCTCCGAGAGCCGGAAATCACTACTTAAGACGTTACATTGCCCCGACTCTCGTCCTTCGGTCACTTTTCTCGTTCTGCACAGCCGTTCCATTTGCAATTGCGCTTGAGCTCTTATTTTCAAGCAACTTGAGTGGCGTAGATGTTATTTGCCTGACAATTTGTGCCTTAGCCTCTTTGAGGGCCTTGTGGGCTATGTAGCTCTACCGCTGTATGTTCCAGCACGTTTGCCAGCCCTTCTGACGAAAGCATTCATCGGGCTTCGAGATATTCCACGAGCAGCGCGGAGGGTGGTCCATTGGACATTATTTTTGCCGCATATTTGAATCGAAATCCTCATCAACTTTGGTTACATTCCAGAGCTCTCCAACCGCATCATCGTTAAGAAAACACGCGTGATCCTCACCTTCCGAAGTTCCAAAAAATCTGGAACGTCTCATACATTTTGCTTCAAATATCCTGTCGAGCTACGGACTTTGGGTACTGAAATGACCTCTGAGGGTCGACGTCCATCGCCTGCGTGTCCAAACAGACGAAAGTTCAAAGGCCTGTGCGGACGCAAATGGGATAGCCGACGGCGGACACACTAGCCTTTCCGGGGATAAGTGACGTCAAAGGGCGCGATAGAGTCGCCGGACAAGCGTTTGCCCATGTGCACCGTTGTCTTATTTATGTAGAAGGTTTTTTTGGTGAGCTTTTGAGAGAGAGCTATGTTTTTCTGGTAAGAATCTGAAGAAGAGACGTGTGCTGTCGTGCGAAAGAGAAAGCGGCACCGGCGTGCCTGAACACGTGATGGCCATCTGGCAAGTTTTTGAAGGACCTGGACAACCAACCAATTTGAGTGTGCGACGGCGAGCAACCACCTTCTGTCACACCCAACAAAAAAGCAAAAGCTGTCCTCAGCGCCGCCATAGACTCTCTCTCTCGCTCTCTACCCTAATTCACGAGCTTTCTACGATCTCGCCTCTATTATCGTCGTATCTTCTTCGAACACTCCAGCGAGAGCTAATAAACCCCCCTGAACACCCCCTTCCCTGTCCATTTCTCCTCTCACCATGCACCCTCTATCAAATCTCTTCGCAACATGTACAACGGCGTGCATAGTCCTCGCATTCCTGGCTGCTCAGGTTTCAGGTAAGCAGAGCACTCCCAGTTCTTGCTTTTTTCCCCAGTGACACCCAATCTTCTCCACGCAGCATCATATTTCGTCATTAACGAGCCGCAAAGCAAAGAGCAGTGGGTGAACAACGCTGCCCACCTGGTATCATGGCAGAAGGGCGTGCTAGACGGTATCTACGGGTTCGACGTCGAGATGGCCCGCATGAGTCAGGACGGACTAACGCTGGTAGCGAGGAACGGTGAGTAACCCCCGCTCTTCCGCCATCTCCCTATCTCTTATCCCTGGCTCTTCTCGTTCCACGGGATAGTGCCAGCAACGCAGGGCAAGCTCAACTTAATGCTGCAAGACGTCCCGCCAGGCGACGACTACTTTCTCATCTTCATTAACTCGACGCTCGGCGTGCTGCATGCGACCTCGCAGATGTTTTCGGTCCTCGCCGCATCGTCCACGCCCACCGCTACACCTGCGAGCCCCGCAGGAGGCGTCCCCACCGTCACCGTCAGCGGCGGCCCGAACCCCACACAGCTGTTCGCCACCACCTTCCCGGCGATCGCGAACGGCGCCCTGGGTTTCGTCTCACCTCTGCTCGGGCTGCACGTCAATGCTATGCTCCTGACTGCACTAGGACTTCTGTTCGGTGCGGCGTGGACAGTAGGCTGTTGATGACGACCGTGATTGCTGGCAGGCATTTTCGGCATCCCTGTAGAACCCCGTACCCCCTTCTTCTCCATGGACTGCATTGATCATCATACCAACTATCATAACTATCGTACATATTATCATACCACGGACAAATATGCGTCGCCCGCGTCGTGCGGGGCACCTTATAGACTTACTTCGTACATACATTCCCTTCTTTCGCCTATAATGGCTCTTGGACATTTTTTTTTTCTTTACCGTCGGTTGCAGACGTACGCATCGTAATTGGGGCTTACAATCATGATTACAATTTCTTGGGCATAAGGACGTCCGTCTCCATTCATCCAAACCCTCCAGGTGCCACATCGCAGTCTACATAGTTCTAGTGCATATGATGACGCTAAGCACAAGTGCCCGCTGTCGCAGGAAGCGAGGTTCCCTCAAAGATAGATACACGCATGCCCGGCATGCCTAGACGCTGTATTAATAGCTGTTGTCAGTATTATTAGAACTGACAATCTATCTGTTCTTTGTAAGTATACGCGTTAACCGTTGTCTGACACCCACATCACCACATGTCCTGATAAGATCCCGATTGGCAGGTATGACGACGATGAAGTATGCCTTTGCATACCCACTCCTCAGCTCTACATAGAGCGCATTGTCGATGTAGGTGTGGGGTGGCGAGGGAACTGACCGGTCCAGCAGGAAGCATGATATACATCAGCCTTCAGGAAGATACCGCCGGAGAAACTTGCACATGTATGTAAGATCGAAGCATCGACGAACAAAGAGCGGCTGAACATTGGCTGAACATTTTCCCATCGCAACAATCAACACTGGGCGACGGCGATGGATCACCGTCGTGAGGCCCCGGTACGCTGACCCACGTGAGTATGTAGACGTAGACAAAAATAAAAAGACAAAGAGCGCTTTCGGGCGTGGTCAACAGGTATCCCGATGTTTTGATTACAGCGCTCGCTGTACATTTCTCGACAACAGACACTGCGCGGGTCAACCAAAACGTAATCGAAGAATGCCCAGTCCGATGTGTGTTTGGCAAGACCATATAGAATGAAAACTAGAATAGGACGAATTCAGCAATAAGGAAAGGCCATGGAGCTGATCACGACTTACGAGACGCAGACGAGAAGCCCAAGATAATTTTGGAATGATGGGCACAGGGTACAACCACCTGATCGACATTCACGGTCTCGTGTCTAAGGTCATACCCTTCCAGGCAAATTTCCTTAGAAGAGAGGAAGAACGATGCGTTAAGACACCATTCAGATATCGCCAGCAGGTCAATGCATGGAGAATTATAGTTTGAAGGGCAATACTTAGGATGGGTCTTGGAAGGTGATGATCTTGGAAGGCGCCATACAAACCGAAGAATAACGGTGGTGACGGCAAAAGTGAGCATGCCGACGAAGAGGTTGTTCACAGCATGGAATGCACTCCAAACAACAAGTAGCATTGAGGCAGAGGTACGACATGAGGTACACGAATAGTAAAATTTTACTGCGCAAACAAAACGAAACACGTTAGAAGGACTTATAGCGGCAAAAACCACTCAGACATACCATAAATATCCCTGTATCATCTTCCCACCAAGAAATCACGAACAAAAAAAATGCGAGAAAAATAAGGAGGATGAAGAGGAAAAGCCGCCATCAGATACGTATCGAGCCCGTCCCTTTGTGTATAACAAGGTATGCGGTGCCGAACGGGCGATGTCAACGTCGCCTGCAGCAACCCCAGCCTCCGAAGAGGAGGGCAACCGCGGCTGGCTCAACGCGCTGCACCAAAAGTTATCGTCATGGGCGGTATTGATTGTGGAAGAATCAGAGAAAAAAGGAGGGGCGTGGGAGTGTCCTCCTTTTAAGCGAACAGAAAATGATGGTGCTCTCACGGTCAGCAGATGAGTGCACGGACCATTGCCGCTCCCTTCAAGCAGTAACTGTACTGAGTAAGCTACTGAGTACCTTCTACAACCACGTCTATGTGTTATTCCCGAAGTTATCTTTTCGAAGTTACTCATTTATCGTGATTGGGGTCTTGGAGGTCGATTCGCCCTCCTACGCGAGCTGGCGCCGTGGTTTTTGACGGGTAAGCGCGATTTCTTCTCTTTTTCCTTCCGCGCCTTCCAAACCCACCGACTTACATATGCATGTCTACTTTCAGCTTCAACCACCGCGGCGGAACGTCAAAGATTAGTGGTTCTTAGAGGCTATATAACGACGTATTAAAGGTACATGAGGAGGATCGGGTGGTACTGAGATGATCCTAATCCTTACGCTCCGTGGTTATTGAAATTGATCTCCCTTCATTGCGAGGGCTTCCGGGGATATCAGACTGATTACAGAGTTACAAGCGGAACTTGAAGCGCTTCTTGCGCTTCATTTCTTGCCGGAGAGGCATTCCTTATGGCTGAATTTTCGAAAAGGTGATATCTAGTGAATGTCTTGTTTGGCGGTCCGTAAAAAGTATAAGAACTAGATTTATATACTTCTACTCATTCTAAGTTTTCTCCTCCACGGTATGTACGCCGGGCCGGAATAGTAGAATACTGATATCGATGGTTTAGATTACGGTTCACCGAAAGAAGGAACGGCGGTATGACGAAAGGAATTGGAAATGCAACAAGGATATTCGAGCACTGGAAGATCAGAACAATTTTCTTTTGGGTGCGAAACAGGCGGCCAAGGTTGCACCCCTCTCCAAAAAAGAGTACTATCAACGCCCACAGCACTGTCTGTCAAAGCACCGACTCTGATAGCGCCCAGAATGTACCTCATGCCGTTCATCCTCAGACGTGCGCATATGCAACCCAAACAGGTCTGTTGGATATGGAGCCAGGAGACTAAATGATCCAGCACTAGAAGGTTAAACACAACAGAACAGCCCCAATGGCAATCTCCAAACTGATCTTATTGTTCTACTTCCTTGAACGATGACTATTGTTGAATGTTCATTGTTGAGTGCCCATCATATCTACACTCACAAAAGAACAGCCCCGACGGCAATCCTCAAGCTGATCTGATTGTGTCCTACTTGAACGACATCTATCTTGGCTAAAGCCATTCTGTCCAGCATGTCCAATCCTACCATACCCACAGACGTCCTGTCCCAAATTTTCGAGGGTATTGTCGATGCCGACTCCTCTACTCTCTATACAGTGCGATCTGTTAACCGGGAGTGGCTTGAAACCGCGGCTATAACTCCAAAACTCTGGTCGACCGTCAATCTTTCCCGTAAAATCCACTTTACTGACGCCGAGTATGTTCGCCTTCACCTCGAGAACGCAGGCGAGCTTCCGCTCTCAGTCGTGATTACCCTTCATGAAGATATTCCATACGATAACAATATTCCTGCCATAGGCTTGCTTAGGGAGCGAGTTCACAAAATCAAGTCGCTCACCCTGGACATGCCTTCTCGGGAGGCGTGGCAAAAGTTCGTCACCGGCATCGGGGAGGGTCAGCCTGCTCCCATCCTCGAACGATTCGTCCTAAGAGCCAAAGAGCAAGAGGATGATCCGAATTTTCATCTTTCGTACATAACGTTGGCGACTGCATTCAACCCTTCTCCGAACCTTACCCATCTCCAGCTTCCAGCGTGGCCCCTTCCAGCGCAGCCTCCTCCTCATCTCTCCACTGTAATATCACTCTCCCTCCTTACAAACTTCTATGAAGTCGATATCGCAGCCGTCATTACACTTATCCTCGCAGCACCCCGTCTTCAGGATTTCAATTTTAGGGTTGACGGAGAATATGGCCAAAGCGCTGATCCCCACTACACCAACATCATATCTGTACCTAACCTTCGCAAAGCCGATGTCACCTACCCTGGATACGGGGTCAATCTCTTGGGCAATTTCCGTTCGCCAGGACTCATAGATGCCCGTTTGGACGGGTATCGCGCGATGATGCCAGAGTCAGATTACGAGCTCGATGACTGGGGGTACGTTGCCACAGATCTAGCCGTCTACCAGGATTCTGAACGTTCTGGCGCTTCACTCCCCCAATATACGGCGTTTCGAACTTAGTCACGTTTTTCTGGAGCATCCGCACGAAGACTACCTTCGTATTCTCAGCGGTCAAATCTTTCCAGTCCTGGAAGAGTTGATCCTTGAACGAACCAACCTCTCCGATGCTGCCCTGATCGAAAGTGCGGGATTGCGCCCCAGCCTGAAGAAACTCGAATTGCGCAGGTGCAAGTACATTTCTGGGCATGGATTGCAAACCTTTGTTCAAGGAGGTGTTAGCAGTGATTTTTTACTGATCGTGAAGGCCTGTCGGGCTATTCAGAAGGAAGATGTCGAATGGCTTTCTTCAATCGTTCCCGTAGAATACACGGACACCTAGCTATTTGTTTTTTCGTCTTTATCTAAACAGAGACATAAAAAAATATTGGTTATTGGCAGAGTATTGATAAACGACTGCAAACTTGAATGAATGGCATTACGAATTTTGATTTGAACGATTTCCTGTTTGAAACTGACAGTGTGGTTAGCATGCGAGAATATAGGTTTCATGATCTCGCTAAATCAGACCGAAAGGAATCCTATCGAAATACCGAATTTTTCTAACAGCCTCTGTATCTCAGCTCTGGGTATACAAGCACCTCTTTTGCGCGTGGACCCACCTCGGAGTCTTCCGGACAGACAACGAGGGCAATAACAGCCGAGCAGGCATTTTCTTCCTTCCTTCTCAATTTGGACAGAAGCTGCGAGCCGCACATCACGCTGAGCAGGGGAACCAGGCTGTACATTTGGCTCAGGCAACTATGAACTCAAGGGTGGAGAATACAAAGAGCCGGGAGAATGGAAACGTCCAAACATGCCCGGGCGGGGTATGAGTGATTCTCCTTCTCAAGATTTGTTATACTCACCAATAATACACATCGGGTCTTCACTGCCGTCATTGTGGGTCCTTCAAAGTCCTGATCAATTCTAAAGCCTGGAAATCAGCACGAGCTGTCACCGCTCTGTCGGACTCGTCTCGTCCTTCGCACACAGTCTTTATCTGACTTTCTGATCACGACCATATTCCGCGAGACGTTGAAATATGGAGATAGACTAAGCTTGCTCCCCAACTTCTATAATGTCCATCTTCCCTGAAGAACAACTCGACTCACCAGTAGGCTATTTCCCCGCTCAGCTCGACCAAACCCTCAAGGATGGCCAATGGACGATAGCCCGCAAGCTTGCATGGGGCCCGCGATCATCCACCTGGCTCGCGCTCAATAATAGAGCAAGTGACTCATACAATGCGATCAAGGTCTTTACTATTGCGGCAACGGAGGACTCGACAGGCAACAACGAGCGCAACCTCCTCCTCGGTCCTCTGAAGGACATAACAATAGGCATTCCCGAAATGCTGACCTACTTTTACGAACACGATACCCAAGGGAAGAGGCATCTTTGTCTCGTCTTTCGCTTATATGGATCTTCAGTTGAGGATCTACGCCTTACCAACACTTACGACGGGCAGTATTTGCCTCTCTATACTGTCCAAAAGATTGTAGGCGACATATCGGAATGACTATCCTACCTTGCTGTGTACAAGATCGTTCACGGTGGTGCGCAGAATCAATTATTATATTTCACTCTAGCACTGAGTGTATTCCTTTGTAGCTGTTACCGCAGATAATTTCCTCTTCTCGGCTGCCCAGACCAGTGATTCTATTCGGAAGATACTAAAGCAGTCCAAGAGCAAGAGAGCGGAGAACATCGTGGGCAACGATGGCGTCACATACCCTTCTGTCATATCTCAGCCCCTCCCCCACGGCTTCACATGGGATTGTACAGAAGAAGATATTGAGTATGCAATCATCTACTTGAGCAATTTCGCACATGGTATGGATCCCGCTCATCTTTGTATTTACAAACTTAACGATATGTATTGTAGCACGTCCGATAGGAGGTGCTATGGCCTCAGACGCTCGCAAGGACTTCCTTGCCCCGGAAGTACTCCAAAGGGGAAGTGGAAGGATGGACGGCAAATCCGACGTATGGATGTTGGGATGCACCGTCAGTGCCTCTTTTCGCTTTTCACTTCCGCTACAGGCTTATTATCATCATCGACAGACATATTTTTTATTGACAGGGAGCCCACTTTTCTCTGATTCATACATCTCCTCGCCGGTCGCAACGGCAAGAGAGACTCTTCAAGTTGGGAAGCTCGAAAGTCTACTCACTGAATGCGGAAAGATACCAGAGCAAGATGTCTCTACCAACGCTTCGTTCCTGAGATCGTGTCTTGCGATCAAGCCCAAAGACAGGGCGAGTGCCCAGGAGATCCTTAACGGCAGCTGGGTCAAGGACCCCTGGCCATGAGGCTCGTGCGGTTGAAATCAGATCCCATTCATAGCTTAGTACAAAATCACTTAGCGCTGTTCCTCTGTAAAATGAAATACTGCAATTATTTTATACCTTTTTCTAAACAAGTTCGACTCGGAAGAGGACACTGGCAGGCTGAATGGAGTCGCAGTCACGGGATGATACCTTATTCCCGGGAGGGGCGTACAAGAGAGCTAGAGTCGGGGGGCTCGAGAGCGATTCGCTCACGCAATGAATTAGATTTCCTGGTTCGAGTTTGGACCCACGGGATACTGATGTAAATGTGCAGAGCCGTTAAGACCCAAGATAGCAAAATCTGAGGCGCACGCCGAATCGAGCACAATATTGGGCGACTCGGAAAAACGGAAAAAGCGGGAAGATAGTAAATATTTTAAGACGCAGGCACTCGGAAAAAATTCCTGGCGAGAAATCAATGAATTAGGTGTAATTAAACCTCCTCGAAGTCAAATCCGCAATACATTTTGTTTGTAGATAACAGACGACCGAGTCAAGATTACTGCACTTTGTCAACAATCCACGTCATTTGGTCCTCGCTACTGCCGATAAAACTTCTCATTCAAGAAAGGAGAGTCCATGTCGCACGCAAAAAAAAAAACACGAACCTAGCGAAGTCTCTAGGAACATGGGCGTTAGTGGGTCTGCTCTTCCAATGTAATAGAACAACGAACGTTGTGAGTGCGTGGGTATCGCAAAGGTGCTGGCTAATAATACGGGTGAAATGTATCAGAAGGCACCTTTAAGCCTGTCATCGCCGCCCGCAGATGAAGAGCACGGTAGGCATGGTAAAGTTGGAATTCTGCATCAAGAAAGTAAAACATGTATGAAGTAGAACAGATCGCAAAAAAGGCATCGTAAATAATTACAAATAACACGCGAATAGTGACAGGACGAAAGGTATCAGAACATAGAGAATGCCCCAAAGACGATTTAAAGGATACATACATATGAGGGTCGCTTAACGTTTAAAAGACGCTTGTGACCGAGTGAAGACTTCCACCGCATCCACAATTGAAGGACATGACCAGACATTTAAGCCGCCAGTTCCAACGACATGGCCTCGTGGGTCGGTTTCTCTCTCCCGAGCGATATATCAGCTCAACACCCATTCCCTAACGACTTCCCGTCCCCCAATTTCTGGATGGAGGAGCACGCTGGCCAGCCAGAACTGGAGTAACTTTCGCCGGCCGTCGAGGAAAGCGGGGCGGAAGCGAGCGAGAGGCGCTTTTGGAGGCAGGGAAGGGAGGAATGGAAGAAGAGTTCGCTATATGAAAATAACAACAGATTAGTATGCGATGATATCATGGAATGTGAGAAAAAAGGGTAAGATTGGGCAAGAGAGAGAGATAGTCCGATACAGAAAAATGTCGTAGGAAAAGGAGGTAATTAGGGCGAAGGCAAGGAAGAGGAGAGTACCGAAGTGACTGGGATGGTGGGACAAAAAAGGAAGGAACGCACGGGCAAAGTCCTCCTCAACTTTTCATGAAGTTCTTCAAAAGCAGTATACCGCTTCAGGATGTGCATCGTGGTACCCTCCCGCGTCACAATTGCACAGTCGTACGCCACATATGCCCCGACCCCTTTGCCTGGTTTCCCAGCCCCATCACCGACCGTAGTCCATCCAGAAATACGCACGTCTTGAGCGAAGAGTTGGGAAACGTGAGATGATGATGAGGTTCCTGTGTTGTCGGCCAGGAATATATCGGCGGAGAAGATAGATTGGGGAGGCAGGGAACGTGGAGGTGGAGGAGCAGATCTTGGCGTTGAGGTATTCAGTCTCGATTTGGAGAGTTTAGATGGATGGCTTTGGCCTGTAGACCGTGAGCCGTGGTATACAGGCGTATTGGTTCGAGAGAACTACAGGAGAGTGACGTTAGATACGTTGAATAGAGGAGAACGAAGGCCAACCATGTACCTCATCAGTTTCATCCTCATAAGTCCTGCAAAGGTCATCGTAGAGTCTCGATTCCTCCTCGACGTTGATACCATCCGCGTTCGTCGTTGTGGGTATGAGTTCGAGTTTAGCCGTGCTGTGTGCGAAGGGGTGTACCGGGTCAGCTTGTGGCTGAAGTTCAGGCTCCGATGGCCGCTGGGGCTTCCTGGATGGTTGAGGGGTAGTATTGGGTTGAGGGGAGGAAGCAGAAGCGGAACCGCTGGCTGAGGCGGTGGAGACATAGACAGTGGTGCTTGGTGCTCGAGGGCGCAGTTTCAGAGTGTTTCTCTTTGACCCATCCGCCACTACAAGTGGTCCATCTGGTTTATCGGTGTCGCTTTTCATGTACTCAACGCTCTCCGTTACTTTGGTGTCCAATGGCGCAGAACAAGGCGTAAATAAGCGAAACAGGCCCTGAACGTGGGTTTATAGATCTTTTCGTCAGATGAAATGAATAAAGTGGGGAAACATATGGTCAGTGAGATGTGGACATAAATGATAACATCCGCATGATAGTCCAAGTCGAACTAGACATACGGAAAAAAGGTTTGGAGACAATGCTGACCAATCAGTTCTGACACACCGGCCCGGCAATCCGCCGCTTGACATCGGTCTGCTTGACGAAATTTCCGAATCCGAGATTCTTTGCAACTAACTGTCAAACTCTCCTTTGGTTGATCATTTCGATATTAGAATTTCCCCAAGGGTTCCCGACGTAAGTATTCGAACCAGTTTCGTTGGGAAACTTGTGTTAACATCGTTAGAAATCATACAGGAAGGGTATTTAAAGCTATAAATTGTGTGATATAATCTCCCGAAGAGCTTAGCGCCGCGAAAATGTATGGCTGACGCAAATCGGCATTCAGGATGCATTAGTAGTTGTTTCTCCTGTGACTGACAGGCTTAATGGAATAGAGCCGCAAAAACCTGTATGGCTGACGAAAATCAGGATTCAGGATGCATTGCGATTAGGATTGTGGTGGGTGTGGATGACTGCTTATATTTTATATACCAGACGACCGGAGCCCTGGTAACAGATAACGACGCAGGATTTTGCCCGGGGAGTGCAGTACTAGTGACCACTACGAGCAAGGGTCGGCGTAATGCACATGCTCCCCTTCCAACGCGGCCGCAAAACATCGTCCGCGGAATTCCCGATGGTCCGACCGACAAGGCTTCCCTCAAGCAGCGCCGTGCAGCCTGCGCTCTGAGCGAGTTGCTCAGAAGGTATTGCTTTTTTTGCCTTTCCCAGATATTCTCCATCCTGTTCCTACCGACATTCGCACATTTCTTCATTGGAACAATCTTATATATAAAGTATAATACATCGATTTGTATTTTTATTAGCTTGGTATTATTCCTCGACCGTTTCTGAGACTGCAGGAAAGTACCGTAATAGAATTTGAGCCTTACAGAACGCAGCGTTTTCACAGTTTTGTTTTACATGACTCAATTTACGACTATCTCCTCAATGCATAATACAGACCAATTCCCGGGTGCGTCTTCTATGTATCCATGTTCTACAGTTGGGCTCGATACCATGTAACGAATACTGAGAGTTAGAGACATATTATTGTCTGTGTCCAGCGCTTCACAAACGCCGCCCACTTACTTGGAGAATAAAATCAGATAAGATACTTACACGAAGAGTGTCCATCAAATACGCACATATACACGGCCAATGCAGATATTGGCAGAATTATCAATACGGGCGCTTAAATCCAGAGGGTGCAAAGTATCCGTATGTAAATGGACTCTGTTGTAAATATTTATAAGAGCGAGACATCTACTGGTTTCCCAGATTCAATATTCGTGAAAGGTGTGATACATGGGATTTAAGATGGCCATTATCGTGGATGTCAGTTCTCTCAATGATCGATGGACGAATGACAATGCCGAGGTCGTGGGAAGTGGCTGTGCAGCCGCGCGAAGAGGAGGAAGAAATGGCTTCGAGATTCCTTTGAACATGATACATTTTCATAAATCTGTGTATAATACGCATTGACAGACTTCATTCTGAAGGCATGCAGAATGAGAAAAACACACTGACGAATTTTTTTTGGATCAGCCAGCCCCACGAAAACCAATTTGGTCAGGGATTAAAATGGTACAACACGCACCTCTGCGGCTTCCTCCGGATTATGTCATTGGGGAACGCGAGCGGGCGAAAAAATGTTTCATCCCGGCTCGCACCAACTTCCATGGCGCCAACATCGCCCATCCTGACGCCTGACGATTTCCACTTTAGCTCCATAGAGACTACCGAGGATATGACACGTTACGTCCCCGGGGGTTATCACCCTATTGTTATCGGCGACATCCTCAGCCCGTCTGCCGAAAACAGTGAGAGCACGTCACGCCAGTATAGAATCATGCACAAGCTAGGCTTTGGGTCATACGCGACGGTGTGGCTGGCCCAGAAGACAGATTCAAGCAAAGCATTCGTTGCGGTCAAGGTTACAACAGCTGATGGTGGGCTGACGAGGGAAGCCGCCATGCTCGAAGCCGCCTCTAAGATGCAAACCAACGACAGCCAGCCATCCCATGTCCTGACCCTGTTGGACCATTTCACTTTGCATGGCCCCAATGGCACCCATTCTGTCCTGGTGACGGACGTTGTCGCCCCCACACTTTCACTTCTATCCCGTAAATGCCTCCCACTTTGGCGCAAAGCTGCCGCGCATGGCCTTACGCAAGCTGTAGCGGACTTACATACTGCGGGAATAGTTCACGGAGGTGAGCTGTCTGCTCCCATTATCAACGATCCTGCTGACCCTCCTCTAGACCTGCACCTCGGGAACGTCGGGTTTGCCATCCCGCAGCTCGGCGACCAGGACCCGCACCGCGTTATGCTAGACCTCAGCCCACATGAGCTTACCATTGTTCTGCCTACCTCTGCTGCAAACCAAACTCCCTCGTTACCCGCTTACGTCGTCGCGCCATGCGATCTTTCGACATACTATGACAGGATCGCCCTCTCAGACCTCCCTCAGACAAAGATATTTGACTTCGGCAGCGGTGAGCCACTCTTTGCTGACCCACACCGCTTTCTGACCATGCCTCCTGCAGCCCATGAAGCTGGCACACTGCCCTTGAGCTTCCAATGCGCGGTGGAAGCCTGTGCTCCAGAGCTGGTTTTCGCGATAGTTGTCGAGAAGACCGCTAACCCACCCGTTGAGCCTCCAGCCGACGTCTGGGCCCTCGGTGCCGCTGTGCGTCCTATCCCGCTTTCCCCTCCCGCACTGACGCTGATCCATGAGTTCAGATCTACGAGGTCGTCGCTGGATCTTCACTCTTCTATCGCGTTGGCTTGACCGGACTTCCCCGTCGAATGGCTGCCATGGCCTGCTCCCTACCGGCAGGATGGCAGAATTGGTATGCTGGCCTATCCGATGCACCAGAAGTCTCACCCAGCGCTGCAGATGCGTGGTGGGCATCACGTCGGGAAAGGCTCCGCCCGAATTGTGCAGACGAGGCAGATACGGACGCCTTGATTACGCTCTTGAGGAAGGTGTTGGTCCTCGACCCCGCTTTGCGGCCAATGGCAGCAGAGGTCGTACAAGATCCATGGTTTCTAAATGCTGCCCCTATGTTGAAGCACATGAATGTTGCACAATATCAGAGCCTCTAACATAGAACGGGTACGTTTTCTTCTTTCTTTATTCCCTTCTCTTTGATTCTCTTTATTTTCTCCCTTTCCTCGTTTTCGGTCCATCTGCGACTTCTGATTTCGGTGCTGCGTTTTTGAGTTCGCGTACCTACATATCTGGGTTCGGATCGTTGATATCGGCATATTAATTCCTTCTCCGTGGATGGAGTGCGCATTGTCTTCCACTCTCCCTGCTCCTTTCTGCATTCTGCGTTCTGCGATTCCACTTGTCATTTTTCATTTTCCATTCTCTTACGCCTAACGACTGCTAACTCTCGAACTTTCTCTGCGCAGATGGATACTCAAACACCCTATTCGTTCTCGCCCTCTTCTCGTCGCGCATCAGTCGCCTTTATGAGTCGGAGATTTGAAATATCAGCAGCACCTACTTACGAATCGCCGGACATCCCAAACTGCATCACCCACCCAAAATGTGTTCATGCTTTTTCAGTCGTGTTCATCGCGCGGGACCTCTTGTCATTGACTTTGTTGGGTCGCTTCCGTTCAGCCTAGAGTTCTGTAAGTATTCTGTGCCGGACAAGATCCTCATGACTTCTTCTGCACATACTCCGAGGTATGCTTTCTCTCCATGAGTGGCTCTGATGACTGCTCATATTTTATACTTATACCAGACGACCGGAGCCCTGGAAGAGGATAACGACGCAGGCTTTTGCCCGGGGAGTGCAGTACCGGTGTCCATTGGTCGGCGTAACGCACATGCTCCCCTTCCAACGCGGCCGCAAAACATTGTCCACGGAATTCCGGATGGTCCGACCGACAAGGCTTACCTCAAGAAGCGCCGTGCCGTCCCCGAGCCTGTGCTCTGAGCGAATTGCTTGGAAGGGGGTGCTTTTTTTGCCTTTCCCAGATTTTCTTCATCCTGTTTCTACCGACATTTGCACATTTCTTCATTTGGAACAATCTTATACATAAAGTACAATTACAATACATCTATTTTTATTTTTATTAGATAATGGATTCTTGGTATTCCTCGACCGTTTCTGAGACTGCGGGAAAGTACCGTAACAGAATTTGAGCCTTAGAGAACGCAGCGTTTTCAGTTTTGTTTTACATGAGTCAATATACGACTATCTCCTCAACGTTTCAACGCTTAATACAGGCAAACTCCCAGGTGCGGCTTCTATGTATCCATGTTCTACAGTTGGGCTCAATACCATGGGACGAATACTGAGAGTTAGAGATATTATTGTCCGTTTCCAGCGCTTCACAAGCACCCCTTACCTGCAGAAGAAAACTAGTTTCTCAGAGGAGATACTTACGTGAAGAGTGCACGTGTCTATCAAATATACACAACCGATGCAGATATTCCCAGAGTTATCAATACGGGCGCTTAAATCCAGAGGGTGCAAAGTATCCGTATGTAAATGGACTCTGTTGTACAGATTTATGCGAGCGAGACATCTACTAGTTTCCCAAATTGAATATTCGTGAAAGGTGTGATACATGGGATTTAAGATGGCCATTGACAGTGAGCTGTCGTGGATGTCAATGTGGGTCTCTCAATGCTCACCGAATGGCCAAGCCTAACGGGAACGGCAAAGTCACGCTGACTACCCAAGAATTGCATCCGCTCGTCACCTTAAGGGCATACAGGAACTCGGACATGTCTTCGGCCGTGGAACCTCTTATAAGAGGGAAACAGGGAGACATCTCCCTACTCACCACCATCATTTCGACTCTCACTACTACGATGCACACTACCCTCAGTTCACTCGCTATCTATCTGAGTGTCGGGTCTCCGGCGGGTGCCATTCCGTATTGCACTCCCGGCCTATGGCAGTATTTCCACTTCTTCCAGGCATTGCTCGCCGTTGATATTTCGAATCTATGGTGCTGTCAATTTCCACTTCTTCCAGGCATTGCTCGCCGTTGATAATATATTGCTACGGAAACTTGTGATAGCTCTCGGCGTCGGAATGGGACAATTTGAACCTACTGGAGAGCCCAAGGCTGCCGGCCGATAGCACCAGTGTTCCAGTCGAGAGTAAGTGACCGTCCTGATACCCTTGTTATGTATATCTTTCTGCGAAGTCGTCACTGACGCTATCCCCTGATGGAATTTATGACTCGCCTGCGTTCTGGTGGTCATTACTTCGAAGATGCGAGAATGGTGTCCCTGTAAACGTGGATATCCTTATCTAACGCGCCTTTTCTGTTTGTAGTGGTGGTGGTACGGTAGTACTGTGCTGTGGTGCGCCGATACCAACTGCACCTGTCCTCGGCGCACCACAGCGTGGAGCAGCCGTAGCAGCGAATTTTGATTTCTTCGCTGACCCACGGATCGCCGCTCAAGAGGCCGAGGCTGCTCGACTTGCGTAGAGAGCGCGCTAGGTAAGTCCAGCGAGGTAGGACTAGGGCGGGTGCTGCTGCTGCTGCCCCAGCTCCTCCTGAAGCGCTGCCGGTGCAAGCAATGAGCGCGGGTCAGCGCAGACGAGCACCGCGTTAAACGCGGAAGCTTGGACCATGTTGTCTACAGCTAGTGCCCTTTCGTTTTTTTCCTCCTCTGATGCCCACCTTTACAGTCCCTATGTTGTTCCGTTTTCGCTGCATTTTTGTTATGGCCTCTGGCCTCCGTTTTCTTTTTTCTACTTCCTGTCCTATGCATTCAGTGGACATGATCGATGTCACTGATCAAGTTGTTGGCATGCAAACTCATGACCAAGAAGCAGCGCCTGTGCGGACCGTTGATATCACACTTGAATTTTGACCTTGACTTGAGGTAAAACAGAATACCAAAATGCGAACAAGCAGACTGGAAAAAATACACTGGATAATTCGGAACTTTGCTCTGCTGAGGGATTTGTTTCTGATCCGACACGATCTCGCCATTTCCCTTCAAGCTTCGTCTTCCTCGCTCTCTTCTTCCTCGCTCTCTTCATCCTCCTCCTCCTCCTCCTCTTCTTCCCCATTAACCCGTGCCAGGTATCTCTCAACGCCATCCTTGACTAGCTCCTCGAACGTAACTACGTTCAAAAGATTTTCAGGCTCCCACGTCTCTAGCATATGGTTCTCAAAGTCGATGAAATATGCCCATTCCCAATCATCATCTTCTTCGAGGACTGTCAATAAAGTCAGCGGCAAGGAATAAGAAGCAAATTGTTGTTGAAAACTTACCTGCTTCTTCCATATGCTTGAGCTCTCCTCTCTGAATAGCAGGGAGCGCAGCGGCCCCTTGCGTCTTACGCAAAAGACAGTACCACTCGTCTAGGCTGCCATTGCTAACTTTCGTGTCAGCGAAGCCCAACTTTTGGTAGCGCTCTTGCAGTTCAAAGCTGGGTTTCGATTCGGGATCCACCCAAGTAATTTCGGCGACGAGACGAGCCATTGTGGCATAATCTTCAGGTGTGAGACTTAAGATAAACTCGACGACGTTTTTGCCAAGACCATGAGGATATGAATCCCAGTGGTTGTAGGCGGCGTGACGCTGGCCAAGGATGATGAAACCCAAGAGACCGCAAGTACCCATTTTGATGGAGTTTGGTTTGCAAGCTAATGAAAGACAGGGAAAGACCTACAGTAAATTTCAAGAATGTCAATTGGAGTTTTGGGATGAAACAAAAACGAGATTGAAAAGGACGTGCGGGGTCTGGACGATACGAAGGGAACAGGAGACTCGAGGCCGGCTTTCATAGCAGAGATCGCGAGATATGAAACGGTAGAGGTCTCAATCTTGGGGAAAAGATAAGAGAAAACAACGCGAAATCATATATGATTCTCATTGCATGCATCGGACAAACAGAATGGATCAACGACTCTTACCTTGAACTGAAGTAGTAGACAAGTAGTAGAAGGAATCTGAAGGATTTACGACAGCAAAAAAAAAAACCAGTCGCGACGCGATCTATGACAACTGATATTCCCATGGCTTAGGAGTCATATTACATGGGCATTAGCTTCTTTATTCGGCTCCACTTCCACCACTTAAAGTTCGGTCATGACTCGAGTCTTACTTAACAGCGCTCGGTTTCACACCCTTTAGCGACTCCTTCGCGTCGGCGGTCCCCATCCTTCCAAAGACGCGCTGAGTCAAGGACCGAGCTCAAGCTGGGGCATAGACCTAAGTGAGGACGTTCATTTATTATCTGAGCTCACGCTCGAGCTCAGTTGTGCCCGCCCAACGGCGCCTTTCAGTAGCGTGCAGTCCTGATCGACGAGCGCTATCAGCCGGAATCCATAGGACAAGGAATATTTGGATGCACCGCGGTCCAGGCTGCTATTAAGCAGGCGGACATGGGTGTTGGATCCTGGAGGCCAACGGACGTACCTCTTCCGATGCCTGTGCCTCTCCCGCCCTCAGCTCATGCAGGTCGGCTTTTCTTGCCGGCCTCCTTCTAAGCTCTGTTTTGTCTGCTTCTGGGGCGTCTAGACTGGGTTTTACGTCTTCTATTCCGTGCTTTAAAGCTTACTTTTATTTTCTTTCAGGTCTGTTTTAAGAGACTAAGAAAGGCGGGGAGATAATTTGCGAATATAGTGCTGGTTGTGCGACGCCCTTCTATTGCTCAGATACCAACCCGGCTTATGTGAGTATTCAAACTTGGACAAAACGAGTGAGTTGACGACTACTCACTTTGTGGCATTCAAGGATGACCGTAGTAGCCTCGTTGCGTTCGGTTGTATCCCATATATTTCATAGAGAAGATGGTAGCGGACCACAATTCTGCCAATGTTGTCGGAGATTATGGCGTTAGAACGCCCCGAATTTTTGATATCAACGCAATATATCAACGACAAGTTTGGTTCGTAAAATGAACAAATGAATTGCGTTGTTTCATGGAGCGGCCACCAAAGACATTAGTAATGGCATTAGAATATGCGCACAGGTGACGACCGGGAAGTTACGGGTTAGGAAGAACTCACGACGTTCAGTCCATCACATGAAGTTTGACAGATGCCATCTAAGAATTGCGAGAGGTGAAATTTTGAAATGTGAAAACCGAAACCTACGATCGTTTCCTTTGACATGGCGCCAGTGAAATTGGATGACGAGACATGGCTTTGGTATTGTCTTATTTCATACTGAGGACGAGAGGTGTTGCAGACAGGATCGAGACAAGGGGGATGAGAACAAGAGAATGATCTCGTAGTGACGATGACGAGAAAAGAACAAAAGATAGCCGCTGACTGAGCCGGTCATGTGCATGAGTTTGCGCGTGTTTACCAATGCCATCTATTTTCACAAACCTAGGGAGGTTTGTGCTGCGAACAGATTAAATTCCTGAATCTCCCCCCGTCGTCCTCGATGAACTCGCGTTGAGAATTTAGCGCCCAGCAAGCACAAGTCTGCATGACTCTGAACGTAGACGCGCAAGAGGCGGCGCTGGGGCTGCTTTCAATGGGCCATGGCCACTATCACTCTGACCACTTTCCCCCTCGCCCAACTCCAACCGCTGCGACCTCATCTGCCACCTTGAATTCAATTCTTACAACCACTGCTTCCCCTATGATTACCTCCTCGACAATACCGGCGAAAAGGAAGCAAAACGCCATCGACGCCAGTCCCGACTTATCGGCTTATCGACTCGAGTTCGAACAATGTCCCCCAACCGATACCAACAACCACAACACCCCAAATATCAACGACACAAGCGACCAGTCTACAGAGGCCGTCGACTGCATCTGCGGCTTCCCCATTGACGACGGATTCTCCATAGCCTGCGACATCTGCTCGCGCTGGTGTCACGGCGCTTGTTTCGGCATCGCGCAGGATGGTGTTCCAGACGACTTTGAGTGCTGGGTGTGCAAGCCCAGGCCTCCAGCTGACAAGGAGCGTGCTGTAAGGCTGCAGAAAGAGAGACTGGGCATTGGCGGCTCTGGTCTGCTCCCTGGGGGTTTATCTTTCCAGGCCCTCTGCGAAGATGGGAGGGAGGGAAAGCAGAGGAGGAAACAAAGTCCAGGGAACGACAGGAAACACCGTCGAGCGAGCGCTACGACCATCGACACTGGCGGAGCTGGAAAGCGGAAACGGCGCCCTTCCGTCGTCCAGCCTAACCACAACAATACTATCGCCACCAACACCCCCAACAACGCTGGCACCGGCCAGCTTCCGACCCCCAACGACGACGAGCACGTGGACATTGATGAGCCCTGGATGCAGTCGTACGTCCACATCACGCAGGATATCATCGCCGACGATGAGACTCGCACGAAACTGCGTCGGCATGCCCAACACTGGCGCGGCATCACCGCCGTCACTGATGTATCTTCTTCAACCCCTCCGCCGATAACCGTGAAAGAACTCCCCCCACATACGACGCACAACCCTTTCCTCACCTTCAACTCGAATCCCCAAGTCCTTCCTCCTACCTATGGCGTCCATACGACTGCCCCAATACCCTCTGACCGCTTCATCACGCCCTACACTTCCTCAATCGCTTCCTCGTCCTCATACCTCTCCAACCCCCTCAACGCCTATGCCCACCTCGGCATGCCCAAACCCTTCGTGCACCTCTTCGGCCCCCCTCTCGATCTCGCACTGGATTCCCGCATCGTCGGCAACCAAGGCCGGTTCGTCAGAAGCGGGTGCCGGCCCAATGCCGTCCTTCGACCTGTGCTATGCGACAAACCAGCGGCGGAGGAAGAGACGCTCGGTTTTGGGGTCTTCGCCCTGCGCGACCTCAAGGCCGGCGAGGAGATCGTGCTGGGCTGGGAGTGGGATGATGGGAACGCGGTACATAATCTACCGGCGTTACTACAAACCCCGCACATGTTCCCGTGAGTACCCTCTTCTTTTCTTGTGTGTCCTTTGCATTCGGTTTACCCACCTCATAGCTCTCATCACTCCTCGCCGTCAACGACACCGACCAGCCCGCAGGAGGTACAGCATATCCGCAACCAGATGTCGAATATCCTGCACGCCCTCTCGTCGACTTTCACCACATGCGCGTGCGGGGCCCGCGCGAAGGACTGTGCGCTGACGCAGATGGCGGCGTTCGTCGAGGGGCAGGAGCACCAGCTCAACGCGCAGCGCCAACGGCACGAACACGAGCACGAGCAGCAGCGGGATCACATCGACCTCGGGCCGCTCGTCGGGCGGAAGAGGGGGTTCAAGACCAGGGAGCGGATCCCGTTTAGTGGAGGTATTGGGGGGATGGAGATGTGCGTGGATCGGGCGGACGAGGAGGGTCGGAGGGTGAATGGGAATGGGAATGGGCATGGGAGGCATTTTGGGAATGGGAAGAAGCTGGTCGTGCCCGTGCAGTCGCTGAAAACGACGCCGACGTTTGCGTTCGCGTTTCCGCCGTCGGAGCCGAATTCTGCGACGAAGAAGGGCAAGGAGAGGGCCGTAGATGGCGATGTCGAGATGCTCGGTGCGGAGACAGATTCGGAGGAGCAGAGGGGCAGGTCAACGCTACCCAGCAGTGCGTTGCTCTTTATCTCGTTTCGATACGCTTTCGTCCTCGATTCTCACGAATAACCCGAATACAGACCACCTGAAGAAGTCTCAGTCGCCATTGCGGAAGGTTGTTATACCTGGCTCGCCCCTGCCGAATTCGCGCATAGAGAGTACTTTGGATCCTCGACCGCCTGACCCTCCTAGCGCTGGGGCAGAGGATGTTGTAGGGCCTATTGAGAGCGAGGAGAGGATGCCGCCGAAGATGAGAAAGAAATGGATGCACCGTGAGGTGGAGGCGATGAAGGAGTCGAGTGGGAGTCCGGGTTCTGGGAGGAGCGAAAACGGCGTGGGCAGTCCAGGTGGAGATGGGCTCGAGCTTGGGTTTGACGGTGGTGGTGCAGGCACGAAGGTCGGGCTTGGGATTCGAGTCGAGTCGAACGGTGTTGTTACACCAGGTATTTTATTTTTATTATGTTCTTGAAATTAAGGAAGCTAATTCGCTGATTGTAGATGGACAAGTCCAGGACGAAGAACAAACTCTGATGCCTCCGCCGCCCATGCCAGCCTCTCTCGATCCTACAACAGTCTCCTCCGTGCATGCTTCGCCTCTATCACCATCTCCGCAACTGCCAACCCCATCTCCAACGCAATTCACCTCTGGAATGTCGCTATCTCCTGGCATCCAGATCGCCTCCATGTCGCCCCTGACATCCTTCGCCAACCTCTCTCTTCTGAGTCCAGCGATCCTCTCCCAATCCCAACACCCGACTTATCCGTTCCCACGGTCGCCGAAGGAGCCATCTACAATCTGGAGCCCACTGCGCCGCACCAGTAAACAGACCCTTCCACCTAAATCTTCGTTGTCACCGTCGTCATCAGCGACGCCACCAGCACAGACATCGCCACTTCCACCCTCTCTCGATTCGACTCCTGAAACGTCCGCTGCGGCAGAGCGGGGCCGTGCTTCTCCTGCACAACCTGCGTCTGCGGAAGATACAGGATATATACGGGTCGAAGAGGTGCCACGATTGGCGTCAACGAGCCCTATAACCCCCGAGAGACGCTCGCCATCGGATCGTCCGATAACTCCTCTGCGTTCTGAAGAGTCGAAGATCGACGACAATATACCTCAGCCGAGCGTTTCGTGGCGCAGCCCCAGCTCTTCGCAAGATCCTTCGAGGAAACGAAGCTCAGAAGACTCGACGGCGAGCTCAAGGTCGGGCTCGCGGTCGCCAACGGGCTCGACGCACAACGCTGATATGGTGGAGATGGAGGTGGACAAGCACGAGGCGGATGGTAGATCGCCTGCGCCGTTGACGGGTGCCGGTACAGCATCCCTGCCCAACTCTTCAGCCTCTGAGGTGCCTCCTCCGCCGTCAGCATCAGCGACAACGACGACCGAGAGCATACAACCTACGGCTGCACCTGAACCCGAAGCACCGCTAGCGCAGCTGTCAGCTGTCCTCGAATGCATCCCAGGGCTCGAACCAGCACCAGAATCCGTCCTCGAACCCATACCCGAGCCTGAACCGCAGCCACAAGAACCCGCGCGTCCGCCATCCCCGCCTGCACAGCCAAAGGTCAAGCTCTCCCTACGCGACTTTGTGCTGAGGAAGAAGAAGCAGCGGGAGGAGCTGGAGTTGACGAAGAGCGTGCAGGCGTCGCCGCTGAGTGTTAGTTCGACCCTTGGAGGCGAGCAGGAGGGAGAGGCGGACGCTTCTGGGTCTGGGTCAGGACAGGATGCTTCTGGGTCGGAGCAGGTCGTGTCTGCTTCTACGGACGTCTCAGCGTCGGCTTCTGGGGTCGATAATTCGGCAGAGGCCGATGTGGGTAGGAAGGACATTGGAGGTGATGCCTTGGGGATGAAGGATGGCGGTAGCAGAGGCGAATTAGCTGCAGTCGTCGACTCCTTGTCGGACACGATGGAGGGTGTCGAGGGTTCTACGATTGCGTCGGTTCGTGATGGCTCTGCGGAAACGAAGAGCAACGGACCACCGATTCGTGACAGCCCTAGCCCTGGGGGCATCAAGGGCGAAGACATCGAGATGGCACCACCACTTGCCATCGCCGCTCCGGTACCTGTAGTAAAGCCATTCAATCCCAATCCTACGTTGAATGGGTATCATCAACCACCCGAGCAAGCTCCGTCACCGTCTCCTGTACCATCGAACCCTCCTCTTCCCCTTCCCATTCGCATGCATTCCCCGCCTTCTGCGTTTCCCTCTTACTCTACCCGTGAGGCGAAGCAAGAACTCGTCGAGAGCCCTATCAGTGAGCTGTCCGCATCTCGCCCAGCGTTCATCAAGTCATATCCTTTACCGACCCCACCAGGGCTACAGCCCATCCATCAACGACATCATATGGCTCTGGAGCGTTCTATCTCGCCTATCGGTCCCGATCTTGGCCTGCAATCCCATTCTCGTCGAGCCTCACATGAAGATGGAGAGATCGGCGAAGCCTCTCCACCTCATCCGTCTTCCCAGCGGCTCAACCCCCCAAGCCCAGCTACCTTCATCCCGAAGCCGAGATCCTTCTCAAATTTCCAACCTCCTTCTCAGTCCCATTCTCCGCCGACGGGGCCTAGGTCCTTCCATGCACCCTCGGCTTCTCCCACCCCTGGCTTCAACGGCAGTAGCGTAGGCGGCTCACACTATCGACCTCCGCCACCTACACATGTCGCGCCGGCTGCTACCAATGTAACGGTGAATAACAATCGACCGCCTCCGCCGAGTGCCCCACGTGCGCTGCGCCAGTATATGCTGTCGAATAGACCCGCAGCTGCTGCTGCTGCTCCAGGAGTCAGTTCCGCGTCGTCACACTCGCAGTCGTATTCCCATGGAGGGTCACAGTACATCCCGCGAGGACCGTCGGCAGATCGTGATAGAGATAGAGACAGGTCGTTGGATTGGGAGAATAGCATTATCGTGCACCGCGGAGGGTGGTGGAGGTCAAGGTTGGGGCAGATAGTGCTACTGATTATGGTTTGTTCAGGTTGTTTTCTGTGTTTGGGTTCGGTGTTCGTCTTCCTTATTCTTCATTATTTCGTTTCGATTTCGCTTGGTGTTTTAATTTGGTATTGTACCATTTTTTCTGGGACTTGTTCTCCTTAGCCACTCTACTTCTATTCCCTTGTTTTCTTTCGTTCTTTTTTTTTTCCAGTTTGTATGTCTGCTCCGTCACTTATTTCTTTCGCTTACAGTGTGCTACTGTTTGAACTTCTCTGATTTTCACATATTATTATGGTGTCGTTCAAGTTTAATCCTGCTTTATGAATTCGAAGTCAAGTCTCTCAATGACACAACGGTGACGATATAACCCGGTTCCGGTCAGCACTACAGTATGGATGATCCGTCGGATTTAAATTAAGGTCGGTTGTGATTGTTCCCGCACAGCAACTCGGTAAGCGCCCGTGCTCGTGGCTTCCACGAGCGTACATGGCGGCCACCCGGTTTTTCCAAGTTCGAGAAACTCACCACACGAGTAGTATGCAAGACTTTTACTTTTTTTTACACGCTGTACATTATTCGTAGTAGCTACATGGACTTCAACGCTGGTTATAGTACGCCGATGCTGCATTGGCCGCCTGAATGAAACCTGTCTCGAATTCCCAGTAATTCTTTCCATAGTCTTGAGTTCGCTTACGTGCCCAGGCTCCTTTGAATCCGATTTGGTTGACTGTCTTGGAACTCGACGCTGTCGAACAGATGAATGTAAAGGCGTCATCCCAACCGATCATATAACCCTCCGCGAAGCGAGAATGATCGTATTTGCCCGGATATTTCGACCAATATCCAACGTGCTCTGCTGCATGGTAGGGTCAGAAACGCAATGAATGACTGGCCGAATTAAGGACGACGTACCTAGGGCCTTATCCTTCATTGAGTCACGGGCCACCTTTTGTGCATCGTACTCTTCCTGGGTCAGAGTGCGAGGCTTGATACCAACAAAGCTTGGGAAAATGTTTCTCTCGACCGCATCGCGAAAGCTCCACCCCGTATCTCCGGGGTGTTGCTTCTTATACGTCCAGAAAAACCAACCTGCGCACACCCTCTCGAAAAGTTTCAACTGGGCGTTCACATAGCTTTTCTGTTCCCCAGGCACTCCTCTCAACGAACCTGGATTCAACGCGCCCGACCACTCTCCGATGATAATTCCACCTCCAGCTCGACCTGCTTTCTCAGCGGCGCTTGCTAACATTCTCGGCGTGGTAGCAGAATGATCCGCTAAAGAGCGCGCGTGGTCTTCAGCCGAAGCGGAGACGTCGGAAGATGTGAAGCAAAGATAAAGGTGATGGTCGAGCACAGTCAAAGCGGAGGACGTGGGAAGATGGGAAATAAAGTCAGCGTAAGCGTCTGTTCGCCAACATTCACCTAAGTAAATCGGAAGACTTGGGTCGAGTGATCGTAGAGTGGAAATCGCGGACGAATACCACGTCTGGAGGGCGTGGTCCGATGGAGGGCAAGGCTCGTTTATAAGCTCGATCCCAATTATATTAAGCAATGGAGGGTCAAAGGAGTTTGTAAACTGATGAAGATTGTTGACGAGAGACCGGAGAATGTGGATGGTGTGATTTTGGTTGTGCGGATCATTGAAGAAGTTTGCCTTGTTCGATGTTCCTGCATGGGAGTCATTGTTTTGCTTTCCAGGAGCGGCGTGAAGATCTGAAAGACCATGTCTCAGTACAACTGGGATGTATGATAGTTATATGGATTGAACATGTCTGACCTATCAATACGCCGATGTCATATGAGGCAGCTGTCTGAATAGCTTGCGTTATTCTCTTCCAGGCTCCAGAATAAACTTCGTGGAATGGTTGGAAGTCTGTTCCGTGAAGGACAGTGGGGTCGATACCGCACAGGTGATAGTAGCCAATCTTCGGCGCGGATAAGTGGCGAATAAACATAAAGATACGTGGTGGAGGTGCTTACTGGAATTCGAACAGAATTTATACCGCGAGCTGCAATCCATTTCCAGTCCTCTTCTTGGATCCACGCATCCCAGTGATGCTCCAGAATTTGTTTTGCTCGTTGGCCGTGAGCGACGTCAAGATCGCTTTGTGCAGGGGCTTTAGCGCACTGAAATGGTTCATCTGCAATCCATCCCTCAAGAACAAACCAGGATCCTGTATAAATAAATATAAAAACCATCACGTTCAGAAATAAGAGATATACACCTAAGTTGACGCCATGTTGCTGGCGGTAGCGATAGATGTCTTGGGGAGCGATGGGTTCGCTGGGATCTAAGGCAAATTTACTTTGCGAATGTGAATGGCTTTTTACTTGTTGAAAAGCTTGTTCATGTCGGATAAATGTGCCAGGTAGTAGGTACTGACTAGACCTGTGACCGGTCCGAGTATGTGCGAAACCTCACGATACTAGGACCTGTAAAGCGGGACTTGCCGGCTCTTGTCGCGCGCTATGATCGAGAATGAATTGTTCCGACATGCCCGACGCTCCTTTTTAAGGCAAAGACCTCAAATAGGAAGGTACGTTTTGGCAGAGGACGTCGAGAGCGAACTCGCGTCTCGCGTTCGCGTTTGTCCGTTTTCATTCCCTACCTTCACATGTAGTCCTTTCTTTCAATTTTATGCTATGGAATATGGTCCAACTCTCGATGGATGGCTTCAGTACCTTCATACTCACGGAATTTGAGATAATGAGAATGGTGAACGAAGGACGGATTCCTGACAGGGAGATGGAGTTCTGATCATACAGAAGATGACGTTGAACAGTCAAACATTGGCAATAGATTTCTCATGATATAGTTACAGTGGAAAGGAGTCCCCAGAAGCCGTCCAATCTGCTACATTGTTGCCTGCCCCTGTCCGACTCCATTGCATACCCAAAATCCACCATATTCAACGGTGTCTGCGGAGCCAGCATTCCATATGTAATTGATGTCAAACTTGGACCCGGTAGAGGGGCAGTATTGGATACGCTGAGGTCCCATTCGGAAAGACGCATCTTCTGGATGTTCGAGCTCTGGAAAGTTGATTCGCGTTGTGATCTTCTCAGCAGCTTGTCCTCGGCCAAAGTTCCTGGCAAAGCAAAGCTCATTGTCGTCGAGGTCGCTACTGGTACATTTTATTGTTGGCTTGAGGAGAGTTTGACACGGAAAGATGGTTTTGGAGGTATCAGATACAGCAGAAGTGAGTGTAGATGAGGGAGGGAAGCAAGCAAGGACGACTGTCGACGCGCTCTGCCAAAACGTACCTTCCTTTTCGAGGTCTTTTTCTTAAAAAGGGCAGTCGGTGATGTCCGAACACTCCACTTTCGATCATAGCGCGCGACAAGAGCCGGGAAGTCCCGGTTTTCCAGTCCTTATATCGAGGGTTTTCGCACTCATATAAGGCTGGTCACGAGTCTAGGTACTGACAACGCGCGAAGAAAGACAAAGGTGATTGCATGACGTCATGCTCTCCGGAGCATCCCTGACAAGCAGGTGCAAAGTTATGCAAACTGGCGCCGCCAAACAAACGGGCAACTCCGCGGCACCTCGAAGGCTTGCTCAAAGCCAACTCAATGCCCATTCTTGATGTTGAAGGAAATATCGGAACAACGTAAAGTGCGACCGAGGGAGGGTTCGTACAGGTAAAGCGGTAAAGAATTAAATATTTCAATGCCACTTCAATCAAACTTCAATGTCGCTATGACTTGTCCGAGTGCTCGATGCAAATTCAACTTGAACGCCATAACTTGCAATTCAAACATCGCGGAGTCGTTGTCGGGGTTCTGGATAGAAAATGGTTGTCTCATGTAGAAAAAGTAGGGTGCTCAATTTCCAAAATAAGAATTCCACCATTGCACCCGTGTTCACAGCCTTTTCGTGAACAGAACAAGGACAGAACGTAAAAAGGGCAATGCGGACCGAAAACATTCATTAGACAGTATTTTGCAATCTGTTTTCTCCTGTGAAGAGCCCAGGAGGTGGGTACTGCCTATAGTCTGAGAAGCTACTCAATCGAGGAAATTCTTCGAGCTGGCAGAGACTGGGGAATAACTTGGAAACCTCAAGAAAGCCCCAAAAAGCATGCCCTGCATGATCAGTTATGTAAAGGTGTCTGAAAACAATGAGGACCTCGGGAAGGAATTCTATTGGTGGAGAACATTGTCGTGGGTTCGGCATCCGCCCTTTTTGAGTATATGTCAGCTTTCAATGGGGAATTTTTGGGCCCTTTTTGAAAAGAAGGTTTGTCAAATAAGCAGACAGCCAAATACCGCCCATCCATTCCTCCTCTCCCGCCATCCTTTTTTTCCCTCCCCCAAAAGCGCGCGAGTGAGGCCCACGGCAGCTTACCTTTAAAATCAGTCCAAAATGCTTCAAGTGCCCATAGGTGTGCGCCGCTCGTCGTGCCAGCGTTTGTGGAGGCTAATTATATTCCGTGCTCTTTTTCCTAGCCAGAAAAACACTCTCGGCTCCTGCATCAGATTCGTTCTCCTCGCTAATCCAGAACAACGCCGACGACCGAATGCCTCCCAAGACCCATTTTTCAAACAGGAGACCACGCCGCCAACCTGCAAACATGCCTCTGACCAATTTTCCCGACAAACTGCTGCTTGTGATATTTTTTCTCTGCTTTGAGAACGTGACCGTTGTTCCACCACCCCAGTCCGACACCAGGAATTCCTTGGCCCAGGTCTGCCAGCAATGGCGCCGCCTGATGCTCGCCATGCCTACAATATGGCAAAACGCCGTGTTCTCGCCCATTCCCTTCCAGCACCCTATGCATTTACTCCGGCTGGCGAAACTCTGGCTCAGGAGAAGCCAGGGTGCGCTCCTGTCCCTAAACTTTTGCGCCAATACGCGTTTAGCCATGCCAGCTGGCCAGCTACCTACCAGCGCTCAGCAGCTCATGTACGGCGGTGGGGCGTTCAACATCGTCAAATCCATCATTTTGCCATGTGCGTCGCGCATACGGTCCCTTACCTGTATCATTTGCACCAAATCGGTAATCAAGTCTTTCCTGAAAATTCCCCTCGGTACGCTGAGAGCGCTGGAGTCCGTCGAAATCACCTTCCTTAATGACTTTGTCTACCGCTTGACGCCATTTAGCGAAGAAGAAAACTCCAGCTTCACTGTGTTCCAGTCCCTTCCAAACCTCCGACGCGCCACATTCCACATATTCAATGGCATCCACCCGCTCGATCTTCAACTTCCATGGAACAATCTCGCGACACTCGACCTGGGTAGTACCGCGATGTCGCCAGACATTTTCATGACTATCATCCATTTCTCGCCTTCTCTTACAGAGGGGTTCTTCCAAATCGATTTCACAACATATATTTGCCTCAACCACCCGTTGGTTCAAGAGATCCCACACGCCGAGGCGCGACATCTTCAGAGGCTACGCCTCAGGCTCATCGATCCCAGCAACGACCATAGGATGTTTTCACTCCTCCAACTTCCTTCGATCAGAGAGCTTAGGGTAGAGCTACACGATCCAAGTCGAGGGTGGGAGATGTCGATCTTCACGAGCATGCTCGAGAAGTCGGCCACGACTTTGCAGGTACTCATGTTCTCGGACTTGCCGCCACCCACTGTTCCAGATGGAGCGCCACCCGCCCCTCGCCGTCCTCAACGTGACATGTCGTATACCGAGTTGGAAGAGCTTTTCAAGACCGTCCCGAATCTCCGCGCCTTGCATCTCCCATTGGGCCTCTTCATACACGCACCAACCATGGAAATGATTGCCTGCGGGCAACTGCTTCCGCTTCTGGCGACCCTGAAGCTCAGTTCCTTCAGCGGAGTCCGTGTTCCCTTTGCCGTAGTAAGGAGGAATGCACTCGCGAAATATAACTTACGCGGACAGGCTGGAACCTCGGATTTAGCGCCCCGTGCGCTCGCTGCAATCTCCTACGTTTTCATCATGGTACCGCATGAGGACGAACAAGTTCTTAAGGATCAAGTCGCCGTCCTTCAAGGATTGGGATGTCTTGCGGATGTCGAATTCAATACTGTGGGCGGGGATCTCAATTGTTTCAAGAAGTAAAATATATGGAATGGTATTTCAATAGATACTTACGGAGCATCCATTCACTCTCACCTTTTTCTGATACTTCTTGTATAATCTCAGACTTTGAATATTCATATACAACTTTCATTTTCAGTAAAATTCATCGTGACAGAAGCAAGTCAAGTCCGTCTGAAACGCGTCAGGCGCGCGCTAACGTGACCACATGGGCGAGCTGCTACACGATCGATCGATCCGTTTAGTGGAGTTGGCTGCTCCGTTTCTGCGCAATATCTAACGTCCTAGTGTTGTCAAAGTTCAGTTCTGAACAGACTCAGTGAACCTGAACTGACTGAACTAGTGTTTAAAGGTCCAGTCTTGGGACTGGAAAAAGACCGCAACCAGACTGGACTGGACCGCAAAAAGACCGGACCAGCAGTCCGGTCTTTTGATTTTTGAGAATCAAAGACCGCAAAAAGACCGGTCTCGATGGACCGGTCTTTGCGGTTAAGACCGGTCTGAACCGGCTACTTTGTAGCCCGGATTTATCCCTTCAAATTGGCCCCAAGGGCATCCTGATTGGTAAAGTTTTGGCTGAGAAATAAATAAAACAGTCAAAAAGTTTCCAAAAGAGTAGAAAATGCGGAATATTAGTGTAGAATAGTCAATTCTCAACGAAATTTAACGTTCCAGGGCTCAATTTAAAGGTATATATTATGTCTACAAATATTACTGATACATATATCTCACAATCCTCGTGGCTTGCATCGAAAAACCGGTCTTAGACCGGTTAAGACTGGTTAAGACCGGAATCTGGTTCAGACCGGTCCAAGACTGCAAAAGACCGACATAGACCGGTCTGAATCAGTCCAGTCCGGTTTTTTGACATCTTGGGATGTATATGGACCGGTCTCGGTCTCGGTCCATGTCCCTGGGGGCCAAAAGACCGGACTGGACCGGACTTCAAAACACTAGACTGAACTGAACTGACAGTTCTGTTCAGTTCTGTTCAGTTCAGCCAACGTGGAAATTCTGTCCGAACTGCAGTTCGGACTGTCAGAACTGAACTGAACTGTTAAATAACATAGGTATAAAATCCTAAATAAACCATGTAAAATTCACTTTTTTTGGATGAAAATAGATTGAAATATGTTAATACTTATTGTAACAACCCTTTATAACCCTTCTAAGGAAAATTTTATGATAGACTACAGCAGTGATGGTCTATTCTGGTACATTATGGAGTTATGTAATCATTGGATACTTTGAAAAATACCAATAGATTCTGGTTTTCAGCACCTCTGGAGCCAGTTGGTGGTATTTTTAGAGGTCAAAAAGTAGGTTGGGACCTTTTTTTTGTGTATTAGACTAAAAAAATTGCAAAACAAAAATTTCTACCTGTTCTCCTGTTCGAACAGGTTTGAACCAGTTCTAAACAGTTCAGTTCAGTCCAGTCCACACTGTAAAAAGTTCAGTTCGCAGTTCGGCCAAAAGGGCTGTGAACTGAACTGAACTGAACTTTGGCAACACTATAACGTCCAATCTAAAACATTTCAGGTCGATTATTTGCACTCGCCATGGAAGGTCAGGGTGCGATTGAGATTGAGCTACAAGTTCAGTCTGGTTATTACAATCGATCGGTCAACCTCACACAGTCACATCATGAACGTCAATAGGTTCACGATGGTTTGGATATCTCAACTTGAAGTAGGACGAGATAAAAACCAATAAGTATCGCAAAATTATTTTCTAATTGCTACTACAAATGATGGTCTCACCTATCTACGCGAGCGTTTACTAGTTAGTATGCTGTGCGAGGAAAACACACCAACCATAGGGAGCTTCCCGGGGCCTCTTCGAGATGTCCTCGGTTTTTCAGACTTTTAATTGACACGAGTTCCTTTGAAATCGAAATGCGCAGATGGACCTAGAGAAGTGGACTGATTGAGGAATGAAAATCACGGCAGATAAGAGCCCGCCAGCTACAACTTCTGGAGCGAGTGCAGATGGTATACGATCATACAGAAATGCGGAGAGAAGTCGCCTCCAAATGAGAGCGTGTGCAGGCGCCCTAGTTCTATATATAAAGAGACCCACGTTTCCGGTGCCGGGTTGTTGAAGCGGGTCCAGACCTTCATTCAGGGACCACTTACGAGAGTTGAATGCGACTGGGCCACGATACTCAGCATACTGCTGTCAGTGCTGGCGGAATTTCTTAACGTTCTGATCCTATGCCGAGACAGTGCCACCGTCGCTTGCAGAGGCGAAGGTGCAGTAGGAGGGGCGAAACGCAACGTGGTCGACGTGGTCGATGTTCTGGCCGTGGTATGGCAAGCAAGGTCTAAGTATTTCTTGTATGGCATCAAAGGACATCTTTTAATTCATTCTCGAAGTAAGCACATCAATATTCCGTCTCCTCCCAAGTCCTGCCCGCCGTCTTGACGTGACCTGTTTCCCGCTCGAAAAGTACCCCGCTGCGATCTTGGCGTCGATCTCCGCATGTGAATCGGGTGGTATGAGATGGTCTAAAGATTAGAATCATCAGGAAACCCCGCAAACATCCAGAAAAAACGAAGAACGAAACACGCACCAGGGATATCATACGGCTTCCAAATCGTTATCCCGCTCTTCATGATCGCGTCGTACTTCATGTTGCTGATCGACACCATTTTGTCGACCTTCTTGATCCCGAGCCAGTGCAGGACGTCCGGCATTAGGGCGTCAAACCTCATGTCTTTGACCCCGGCGATCATCTCGGTGGATTTGAAGTACTTGTCGGCGGAGTCGCCGCCGCACTTGCAGAGGTTGTAGACGAGGTACCTTTTGAGGGGGGTTAAATAAGTGCGTGGAGGAATGGAGTGAGAGTGATATACGTACTTGGTAACTTCGCCTAGGGCACGTCCTTCTTTACGGAACTAAACGATGACGCCACCACCTACAAGTATAGAAAATAAACTGTAAGTAAACGGAACAGTGGAAATCATACATACCTTTCTGTGCTCCCTTAGTATATTCCTCCATAGCGTAGGTCAGGCGGGGCTTTCATGTACATATATCCAAGCCGAAAACATCAGACCCATTACCTATTAGCGAGTCAGCGCGATGAGAAAGAAGAGAAGATCCAACGATAGAAAAAAAAGAAAAAGAGAACTTACATTCATCGTGGACGCGTAGGGTGAGTTCTTTGCTCTGGTCAGACATGAACACTGGGTCACCAACTGGAACGACAATATCTTCAGAATAAAAGTGAACCAGAAAGGACGGAATGACGTACAGATGCACATGGTCAAGCCACCAATAGGGGCAAGAAGACTTTGATATCTGGGCAGGTGATGAGTTCGGGGTACTTTCCACCTGTATCCTCGAACAACGCCCTTCGGAGAAGACTCTCGGATCTGAGGGAACACGCTCATGAGCATACAGAAATTAGAATAATAACGAACAAATTCAGAGCGACTCACATCCCAACCTCTCAGTAATGCGAGGGAGATACCACACAGGCTCCACGGCCGCCTTGCTAAAGTATACCTCCATCCCCGGCTCCGAATCGCTTAGTGAGCCATCCACGTTCCTCAATGGCGCACTCCTTATAACAATGCTCCTATCCACCTCCAACTCGCCCCTCCGCGCTGAATCACCCAGCTCGCTCATCTTCAAATGCGCTTTGCTAACGGCAATGCTCGGACGAACATCCGACCCCAGCTCCTCAATCTACTTTCTAAAAACCGACGGGACGAAGTGGCCCCACGGATCGAATGACACGATCTTGGACAGGCGGACCAGGTGGGGTTGGGCGGGATATCTACGGGCGGCTGGGCATTGCTGCAGCCGGGCTTGTGCGTTGGTCTTGGGGTGGCCATGGCGATGGACAAAGCGCGGTAAATAGAGTAGGAGCTTGAGTGGGCACCCATCGCGTTGCGCTGCTTGATTTAGGAGGGGAGGCGCGAGCAGATGACAGGTCCACGTTCGCTGGCGGAGGCGGCACCCCAGTGGAGTGAGTGCGGGCCTGCGGCGCGATGCACTGTTGTTCGGGGTACGCTTGTGAGTGGATGGAGTCAACGAATGATTTTAAGGTAAAAGAAAAGCTGGATAGAACTGACTTGTAAGATTGATGCGACCCGGATACAGAAGTTTCTCCCTCTCCTTGTCCGTCAAGCCGCCTGTCATCCTTTCTACTGCTGGGGCCGCATTCACCAGTGTTGTCCGTGGTGGTGTGCTAGGAGCGGAGACAGTAGTGCCGCCAGGAGCACCGCCGCTAGGGGCGGTAGTATAGTAGGCATACTCGGCATCGCCAACGCAGAGATTCCTTGTCCAGGCTTAGGCTCGAGCGGCGAAATAGTAACGTTCTGAATATTTAAACTGTCCAGCTAATTCAACAAACACTCGATATCAATCAGTACAATCAGTATCAAACCACAGAACGGAATACGTGATGGACGAAAATTGTAAAACGAGAAATTGAATATCAAACCATCATCAAAGTCGAACCATACGCCAAGAACAACGAACAAAAGACAAGAAACTTACTTTGGCTTGCATCCTCTGCTGCGTCACCTGGATCGCTTCCAACTGGCCCAAAATCTGCATCAATATCGCGTCGGACACTGGCATCTTGTTTGGTTTATGGTTCCTTGTGTGGCGTTGCCGTTCAGGCTGTCTGTAAGTCTTCTCAAGGATAGTACCTTCCTTGGCTCACGTTGACGGTCGACAGTCACAAGAGTGTTCGATATCAAAGATCCGATAGCAAAAGGAGAAAAGAGAGAAACAGACCAGAGTCAGTGTGATATAAGTTTGGTTGACATGACAAGATGATCCGGAGGTCCTAAATCCGTCTCGTCCGCATGTCCGGCCCAGTTGATGCCGCTTATAGCACTCTTATAGCATAATCAATTATCGAGTATGTGCAGGTGCGGCCCAGTGAGATATGTAACGGATGGCTCTAAGCACTATGATATCAATGAAACGGCGCGTGCAAGAAACTCCACCTTTTATAAAATCAAGTACAGCTGATTTCGTCGTATCTATGGTATTATCGGAGGGTGGCAGCCGCGTTGCGTAGCATTTACCGTGCCGTACTGCTTGGGAGATAGATAACTACTTATGCATCGTTATCCACCCCAGGACAGGTTGCCTGTTCATTGCGAAATTCGCCTAAAATCCTATCTCTCCCACGAATCCGACCGTGCATTTCCAAAAAAAAATTGCAGGAATATGTCTTCTGGCGCTGTCGTTTGCCTTAGCCATTCCCATCATAGAAAAAGCAACTATATGTACGATTTTTTGCGGGGCGTTCTGGCCCCTGGGTGACGGAGAATAACTCTACATGACAGATGCGCAGAGCTAGCGAGGCTCATTCGCACGTCAATAGCCACTCCACACCACAGATGGATCCGGCCGCGCCGCACAAATGTAGCACGGTTTTGGAACGGTAAAGTGGACCCTCCTAGACATACATGCAGGAAGGTCTCCGACTGCCACTGTCCCAAGAACCATTCCTCGAAGACGATGCATTCGACGGCTTGCATCAATGGGATCTGCTCCTGTGATAACCCTGTCATCGGATTGATAAGGACGTAATTTATGTTGAATGTCGTACAGGCGATCGGGAACGCACCCATTACGAAGGCAATTGGAAACCTGATGGTTGGTGCGTGCCTCGGCCTAGCAGCCAAAACCACCCTCAAGGTATATGGACGACTTTGTATGATCAAAATCCTGTGTGGAAGCAAGATCTGATGCGCGCTATTGATGTAGGTTGCATTGCAAGCATTCCCATACGTCGGGCCAAGTCATATCGACCAAGCAACTAAGAAGATTTTGACTAAGGTTTTGTAAGGACGACAAGGCATTGTGAGGGCGACGTTCAAGGCTAGTGATTGGAATACACGGGGCACTGGCGAAGTGATGTCGAAATAGTTCATATTGCAAACACGATTCGACTTCCGTATAAACAACTCATAAAAATTAATCCAAGTCGATAGCATAAGTGCGATAGGTCGTTGAGCGTCTAGCAGACGGCTCACCTTAACAAGTACATTCTTCATATCACTTGTATGATTTGAGGATATGAAATCAGACATTACAGGAAGAAATGAAAATGCGACGACATGGCCAAGACATGGCATTGGATATGGACAGAATTGTGCAAGACGTAATGTCCTCTACAGGATCTGTCAAGACTTGGGACGAACGGCAATTTCAATGAAGAGTCGGCTTTGACCGCGTTCCCCGACTACTCCTGGTGACAACAATATTAGGAAACCCGTGAAGGCCCTTTTCAGAATCATTCAGTTATCGACAGTATATACTGCAAGCCGACTGAGATGAGAGAGGTCATGCAAACTGCACAATGCGATACTGCACTGCGCTGTCTCGACATGTTCCGGAGCACATCCGAGAGCAGCTACCTTGGACTGCTCCATCTGATGACAACAGACCTGCCTATCAGCTTTGCTACCAAAGCGTCGAGCCAGAAGTCATTCTTTGGTCAATCTTCGGGTCTAATTTTGGCCATCAACATTCATTTGCTAACTGTCTTTTCCATTCTGAATACCGCCAGCCGATTCCTTACGTACTCGATGCTGAGCACTGAGTACTGAAGCCTGATCAACCTAACATTACCCGGGGCAGATCCACCTGATTCCTACCAGAGAAAATGACGACCATCATAGCTCCTTACCGCCATCTTACCACTTTCACTGGAGGAAATGGGGCGACTGGATCTCCGTTGGAGACAGCAGATCCAGGACGTTCAGTAGAATTTCCCACTACCCATGTGACACCTTGTGTGACTAAGGTGCCATCACTGATGGCATAGCCTCACGAGCTCGTGGTGGCTATTTTTACCCATTAACAATGGATGAGCTCGTGTTAATTAAGGAATGGGCAAGCTTGAGGTAGATCAATGGATGAGCCCACCATCAGGGCCAATGGCGGAGCTGTTTGCCCTTGGATGCATGGACAAGCTCTTGTTCCATTGATGGACAAGCTCGTCAAATTGGTGTTTTTGGGCTGGGGGGGGGAGGATTTTGTCGATATATTATATAGATTCTGCATTACCTCTTGCTCAGTAATATATTGAATTGCTATGCAGGAGCCATTTTGCATCAGAATTTGCATTGAACGCCAAATTCAGTGATTCCTCAGGGAAACCCTCTGACAAGTGTGTCTGATCTCTAGGGAAATATATCTGACTTCCGGAAAAGTGTATTTAACTTCCGGGGAGGTGTGTCTGATCTCCAGGAAAGTGCAGCTGACTTCCAGAAAAGTGTGTCTGACTTCCCGGGAAATGTGTCTGCCTTCTAGGAAAGTGTTAGGGTTATGGGACTATATTGCTAGGGATCCCTAGGGATTTTTAGTAGGGATCCCTGGCCTAATTCCAAAGGATTTCAACAGCTTCGTTGCATTCAGGCGTTCCGTAGGAATTTCGACATTCTGACTTCCGATTCGGATTCCCCGACCTTGAAAACCCCCCCTAGGTATTTCAGATCACCCGAAACCACCCACGGGGAGGGGGTAAATTAAATAAACAGTTTAATCGTACGAAAAATCGAATATTTGGGCGTTCCGGTACGCCTGCAGAACGTCAATCTAAAAATAGTTTGGGCATTCATGGCGTTCCCAGCGTCAATCTAAAAATAAAGTAGACGCTCCTGGCGTTCTCGGCCATCATGTCAGGGACCGGTACGCCTATCCGATGCATGATGTCATTGCATCAAGACGTTCCCGAGGCGTTCTTTGATTCCCTTTGGCATTCCCGACATGTTCCGTAGGCATTCCGTAGGCGTTCTTCTTTGTGGCCTCTGGCGTTCTTGCTGTCTGGTGGGTACCCTTGGCATTGCGTCATGCACTGGGCGTTCTTCTTTCAGTATTGCGTCATGCACTGGGCGTTCCTCTTTCAGTAGGGCGTCTGCCATGGCGTTCCACTGGCATTCCTGAAGCGTTCCACTGGCATTCCTCTTTTGCCAGTGCCCTAACCCACAGCGTAGCTTTTGGTGGGGTGCGTACCGGGCGTCCCGGGCATTCCTTCTTTCTTTTGGTAGTGCGTGTACCCGTGGCATAGCTTTGGTTGCGTACCGTGCGTGCCGTGCATACCATGCGCACTGGGCGTGCCGGCCATCCCTTCCTTCTTTTGGCAGTGCACATACCCATGGCATAGCTTTGGTGGAGTGCGTACCATGCGTGCCGTGCGTACCGTGCGTGCCGTGCATCCCTTCTCTCTTTTGCCAGTGCTTGCCAGTGCGCGTACCCGTGGCGTAGCTTAGGGAGAGCGCGTGCCGTGCATACCGTGCATACCGTGCATGCTGGGCATCCCTTCTCTTTTTTGCCAGTGCGCTTACTCACAGCGTCCTCTGCGCATTCCTGAGGTGTTCCATTGACATTCCTCTTTTGGCAGCGCCCGTACCCACAGCGTCGCTTTTGGTAGGGTGCGCACCGGGCGTCCCGGCCTTCTCTTCTCTCTTTTGGTAGTGCGCGTACCCATGGCAGTTGCGTACCAGGTGTGCCGAGCATCCCTTCTTTCTTTTGGCAGTGCGCGTACCCATGGCGTACTGTCAGTGTTCTGTCCCTTTCACATTCTTCCATTGCCATCCACTGCATCCCTCGGCCCTCGGACTGTCCTAGTCTCCTTCTCAGTATTATTCCATGGGGGTTCCTGTCAGTCTTGTGCAACTATGGCGCATACGCTATACTGACTATATGCGCTATTATAGCGCATACGCTATACTTACTACATGCATGCTGTAATAGCGCATATGTTATACATACTACATGCACACTATAACAGCGCATATGCTATACTTACTATGCGCGCACTATAACAGCGCATATGCTATACTTACTATACGCGCACTATAACAGTGCACAGCGCCTAGAGACTTAAAGGCGTAGGACCCTTCCTTAATTGGAAATGTCCTCAACACAGCTGCAGCTCCCGAGCAAGCGATCGCTCTGCAATGATCTCTCTTGATCCACCCACTCACCCGGCATAATGCTGTGAGTTATCCCCCACCCCTTTGTTCTACCTCTGGTGCTTCTCTGGACATGGATTCTTTGCTTTCATGTCGGTGTCAAGGAACATGAAAGATTGACGCGACATTCCTTTTGACATGGGCTGCTTCTCGATGATCGAGACTGGGTTTCTAAACATCACACCTGTCCGATGTGAGCTCCGGGTAGCATTTCTCCATTGAATATGTATAAATTCATGTCTGACGATGCGAAGAATGTCTTCTATGTCGATCCTTGCTCTCTTCTACGACGATCCTTGCTCTCTTCTATGTCGATCACAGGTCTAGAACATGTATGAATGAGGTATTCTATCTCTTATCATCGAAATGATATCAAATTCACATGATCTTTCCAGAATCTACCCTTATTTTCGTCCCAAGAATGCCAAAGTACTAAGTCCATGGATTCTCCATTGCAAAAGGTGTGAATCCCGTTCTTTGTCTTGTCCCTCTCTTTTCTGAAAGCCTGCTACACAGTCGACATGAGCGCTGTTCCCTCTGCTGCTGTTCCGTCGGCCCCACCTGCTAGAACATCTATGTCTGCTGGTCCTGCTGAGGGGACGTCTGCTGCGGCTATGACTTCTTCTGGGTCTGTTCCTCCTTCTGGCAAGCAAGACCGCTCAAGCAAATACCTTCAGCGCGTCAAACACCAGGAAAAGGCGCAGGTTAGGTACCGCGATCTGGACGAGACTTTCGATGTGACTCGCGGAGAGTTGCACAGCTTCTGGTGTGTTCGGTGTACAAAGGCCTATGAGGATCCTGTTAGCCTACGAGTGCATTACTTTATTATGCAATCATACCATGGCTCACTACTTTTAGAAACACGCCGTTACCTGTTCACAAATCCCTGGTGCCCATTCTCCGCGGTCGACGCTGTCCCCTGCACTGGACCCGCAGATGCTAACCGATACCGATCTGGATGAATCCACTCTGAAGGAGGCGCTCAGAAGAGATTTGATCACTGTCCCGCCACACCCATTTGGAGAGGTCATCGTCATTGTATCGGATAGCGATACATCCGACAACGAGGAGTTGGAGCACCTTCCATTATCAAAATTCGATCCGTCTTCTGTCATTCATGAGCCAGACGAGTACACCATCATTAACCATCCCACAATCAATCTCCCTGCTCTCGGAATCGTCATCAACACTCTTCTGAAGTGCGTTATATGCCTTCATTGCTCACGCGCAGTCGAATTCACAGGGATAGAGCGCCATATCCACACTCATCTCAAATTTGTCAACATACCGGACGCTCTCAGTGAGGATCTTGGAACTGAATTCGGACTTGTGCCGCTCAAGGAGATTGGATACTTTTCAGCTCCAATCCCTCCTGTTTTTGGCATCCCTATTTATGAAGATCCGTATTATTTTTGTGGAAAGTGTCATCGCGGGTATCAAGACTATCCCACCCTTCGGAGTCATCAGTCAAACAAGGAACGTTGTACTGTGGAGCGCAAGGAGAAGTCTTTTCATGTCGGCTATGCGCAGTCTATCACAAAAGGGTCTCGCAAGCGAAATTTCCAGGTCGACATTGCGTGTTTACGGTCTCGGGAGGAGATCGACTATGCGAACTTGTTTGAAGTGCACCATCCTCCTCCTCTCAACTTCTCACAGCTACCTATGCGATCTCCGGAGGACGAGCAAAACCTTGGCCAGTTTTTCTACCGAGAGAAATGGGCGTCCTTTGTAGCGGGTTATACACCGGAGGAGATACGCGAGGCTTGTAGAGGAGCTATGCCGGACGAACCGGTTGGACAGGCTCTCAAGGCTGCGGCGAATCGTTATATCACAAATATACAGGCGTCCATTCAGGATCAGCAAACTTACGGCTTCTTGAAGTCGATCGCTCAGATCTCTCCTGGGCATGTCTTTATTCTATTCTCTTGTCTTGCATATCACTAACTAGGCATTCAGGAGTGAAAGCGGTTACCACTTCAACCATATTCTGAAAGACGCGGTCACCAAGTATGCAGGCGTTCTCCATTGCCTACTCTTCAGTGTCATACGGAGTATGGATGTGAAATGGAGCAGCAAAGTCCGATATCCGGAGATGGATGGCGCTCAAAAGGCCGAGTTTAACACTCTCATAGCCGCTCTGTCTACCCCGGATACCGCCGCTATTGATAAAGCTTTTCACAAGGCGTGCTACGTTTTGTTTGCCCATCAACGCCATCAGTATCCTGCTAGCTGTGGCCTCGACAAATTCTTTTCTCCCGTCAATGCCTTTGTGGTTTACGCCTCTGTGCACGAAGGTGGAAATTTTCGAAAGGCGGGTGTTATTACGCAAACACTTGCCGCCATAATCTATTCTATCCGGACGACTATGCTCTTTCAGACGATCAACATCTCATCTCGTGAAAAAATTTCCGTATTCGAGTAGGTGTCATTTTTTCTGGGAACAACCATCTGAATCTGATTACCCTTGTCCAAAGCGCATATCCTCAAGTTCAACAATACCTCCAGGACCGTCAAGAAACTCCACTCTCTTTCATCTTCAATGTCTATCGACTTCTCGCTACTATTCGGTCCAGCGAAGCCAATAGCGAGGCATTTACGTTCACGGATGTCAACGGGCGTGAAATTTCTCATGAGGGGAATCTCATCCGTATCGATGACATTAAACGGATGATTGACGGCGAGCTCGTGCCGTTCAACGAGTACCTGAAGCGAGAGATATTCTTCGGAGAAGATGTCGCCGCCAACCTCTTGCCCAAATTCGAGATCGAGGACCTGGTGGATAATATCCAGAACCATTCTACTGGCTATAGCTTCATTGAAGATGAGCGGAATGGCTTTGGAAAATACCGCTTCTCATACGGTCGATGGCTGCTGTCTGATCCCAATCGAGCCCATCGGTTTGTCTACAGGCATAACGGAAAGCTCGTCTGGAGAGCAATTCCGGCGTTTGATCTTTTGAAGAAGCTGGAGCATGTTCGCGCTCTTCTTTCTGCTCCTCTTGCGGCTAGCACTGGACCGACGACTAGGGCTACAGAGTTTGCGCGTAATCTGTTTCGAAATTCGCCTGGGGCTACCCGAAATGTCATGATCCTCTACCATCTCCTGTGTATTGTTGCGATCCAAGACAAGACCTCTCATCGCCGCCTCAAGGACCGATTTGTTCCTCACACGCCGACCAGAGAATGGGCGATGGCGCTCATAATCAACCTCGTCTTCTTTCGTCCTTTTGAGGAATTTCTAGTTGGCATCTTCATGGATAGCTACGCGATCGATCGGTATCGATATCAGCTCTGGCCTGGACTCAAGAGCACAATGACGGGTGAAAAGTTTGGAGAACTCTTTGGCGCCATGACCGAGAAATACCTCGGGAAATCGTACAGTGTTAGGGTAGTGGAGATCCTCACCACCGCCGGAGCAGTGGCAAGGGCGTACCGTTGTGTTGGGGTTCAAGCGGGATGCAAAAGGGCTCAAGTCGTCTTGACTTGAAAGCAACTTTTCGGTTGAACCTCTTCAGTGCATCCTGGCTCGTATTTATACTGCCTGAGCATAGGCAGTGTACCAACGTGCGGGTATTATTGCGCGAGATGGCGCAATAATGGTGCGATAAGGTGTGTTAAGCCTTGCCGTCCAAGCCGACCCACGGTTCTTAGCTTCCGCCTGGACAGGTGACCGCGAACGGACCCATCGAAGCATGGCATGAAACACGCGGCCGATTACCCGGAACCCATGCATGTACTTTTCATACATGACTCACGTTCCAGCAGCATGTGGTGGGGCCTAACCGGCTAACCACCGCTGTACTGGAAACAAAAATAGCGTGTGCGTGCGCCACAATTCTAATAATAATAATGCTTCTAAAGAAGCCGGAACCGGCAGCGGTACAGTTTTCCCACTGGCGACCCCAGGTCTCTAAATATAGCAACACATGCGTAACCAACGTGTGACAGGCAAGGGGTATCCGGCTTTCCATGCCGTGCCCGCACTAGACCGGTTACTACCCGGCCCCGAGCATGTACTCCCGCGCTTAACATTCGGAACCTAGCGCCTAAATGTAATTAGAGCGCGCGTTAACGCACGGGTATATCTCAACCACAATACGTCCGCAACGATAAAAACACAAGTCGGACCGAGATGCCCGAGAAGCCCGAAGCTCCCCGAACACCAGCCAGAATAGCAGTGTACGTCCTTGCCGTCACCCCTGGACTACTCCAACTGTTCCCGATCTCAAGGCCGAAGCCTTGCTAAGGTTGGTATATTCTCCACTCCCACCCCAACGAACTTCCCGCCGGGTCGCGGTCCCTTAACCACACCACTGCGCTGCACCGCGACTAAGCCGTATCGAACGTTCTGTTCCCCGCACAGCCGCCGTAAAGCTACCGTTTGGGCGTACTAGTAAGAGATCGAGGGGTGCATCGGCGAACCTTCGCCCCAAGATAGCCGTCACTTGGCGTATCCTCGCGTTTTAATATCTCGAGTACATAGCTCGTGTTTAAGACCCGAGGGCCCCCTTACTAACCGAAGCTTTTAGGGTACTTGCGTCACTTACAGACATAAACTCTGGGACTCCTGTTGGTAATATTTCAACCTAAGGGCGCCTACAGTCCACTCAGCTGGTCCGATCCCTGAAGCGATCATCTGCAGGTTGGGGGATCAAATCCCAATGACAACTTGCACTGTCTTATTTTAGAACGAACGACTACGCTCGATACTAACGAATTACCTAGTGCCTGATATCGATTAAGACGAACCAGGGCCTATTACGGTTTCCATACCTTCCATACTACCTTCGGCTAGGGTTCTGGGTTAACGGTTAGGGTTCGGGTTCGGGTTTGAACCGAGCCTAAAAGGCAAATAGTAAATATCTTCGTTTGGATATTTAACCCAACGAGGGCTCTTCTCCGAAAAATGTATCGTCGAAGAGTACCAGATCGTCCGCAATAATGGGACTATCTTCTTCAGAATTTTGTAGAGGTAGAGCATGTGTTACCGAGCTCAATACCTCACGTCTCATCTTACCCACAACATCGCCCAGGTTAGGCAAACGTTTGCGGGAGACAAGCCATCGTGCAGTCGTTAGACCAACTTTACGAACGTCGATCACGTCCCTGACCTCCATACTGTTACTGGTAAACCCCATGGGGCGCAGATACGTAAGGGAGATATCATCCCAACCGAAGTCAGGATTGTTCAGGGTATCAACCGCTTCCAAATCTATAGGCAACTTAACAGCCGGAACTGACTGGTCACCGTTCGACTCGTCCACTGACATCGACACTTCCTCCTGGGCTGGATCCGGAGACCCACTCACGTCAACATCCATCGGTTCGGCCGGAGCCAACCCGCGACGAACATCGAACCCAAGTCCTTCCGCGTACTTTGCGATGGTAGTATAATCAATACTAGATATATCGGCTCCGTAACGGGACTTAGCGAATTCGTAAAGTCGGGATAACCTGTTCGAGCGAACCTCGGACAGACTGGTTATCCAGCGTTTAACGACAACATTCTGAAGTTCTCGTAGGTTGAACGCTTCCCAGATCGGGTTGAACTCTGATTTAGGGTTAGGTTATGGGACTATATTGCTAGGGATCCCTAGGGATTTTTAGTAGGGATCCCTAGGGACGGAGTAGGGATGCAGAGAGATGGTGTAGGGATGCAGAGAGTTGGCGCAGGGATGGCGCAGGGATGGCACAGGGATGGCATAGGGACAGTGTAGGGATTGCGGAGGGACAGTGTAGGGATTGCGGAGGGACAGTGTAGGGATTGCGGAGGGACAGTGTAGGGATTGCGGAGGGACAGTGTAGGGATTGCGGAGGGACAGTGTAGGGACAGCATAGATATGGTGGCGTGGGGCTCAGTGCACCCCACGGGACACACTCATGTCACATAGAGACAGTGGTGGCGTGGGGCTCGGTGCACCACGCAGGACACACTCATGTCACATAGAGTCAGATTATGCGAAGTGTACATAGACGGTAGCCACCATCAGTGTACCCGAAAATTTGCTTGTCTGTAATATTTTAAAGTCCAACTCCTTCACAAACATGTTACCATAATCAAAGAGGATTCATAAAGTGTTATTGCTATTTCAGTTTGGATAAAGGTGCATTGCACCGCCTACTCTCGGCCTGTTCCGCCGCCTACTCGTCGCCCGTTTCAGTGCCTACTCGTCGCCCGTTTCAGCACCTACTTGGCGCCCGTTTCAGTGCCTATTCGCCGCCCGTTCCAGCGCCTACTCGCCGCCCGTTCCAGCGCCTACTCGCCGCCCATTCCAGCGTCTACTCGCCGCCCGTTCCAGCGCCCGTTCCAGTGCCTACTTGGCGCCCGTTCCAGCGCCTACTCGCCGCCCGTTTCAGCGCCTACTTGCCGCGGGCCATTCTGCAACCAATAGCTGTAGATGATGATACAGCAAAAGGGCTTACTGCGATCCAGAAATATGAGCTACAAATGGCCGAAATCCAACTCAAACGGCAGAAACTTGAGCTCGAAGTCCAAGAAAAGAAGACTGCAGCTGAAATACGCTGTATCGAGGTGGAAGCGGAGGAACGCCATCATGCGTTAAATGACAGATGACAGCGCGAGAAGGAGAAACATGAAATTATGATACGTTTCACGGTGCTTGTCACTAGATCGAGTAGCAAAAAGAACATGGTAGAGCAGCTAGGAAACACGTGAAGTTCAGTTTGTAATTTGGCCTTCAGTACTAAATACACATGCATCTGAACAGTTCTCTGGCTGCAATAACTCTATTTATTCAGGCGCTACATAGACATCCAATAACTCCCGCCATCAAGCAGAAGTCTTAGTATTACAGACTCTGGCGGAATGGGGGGGGGCCATTCTGATACCAATAGCTGGAAAAATGGACGGGGAGCGGGAAAGCGGGCGGAGAGTGTGTTCGCAGCAGGCGCTGGAACGGGCGGCGAGTAGACGCTGGAACGGGCGCCAAGTAGGCACTGGAACGGGCGGCGAGTAGACGCTGGAACGGGCACCAAGTAGGCGCTGGAACGGGTGCCAAGTAGGCGTTGAGGGCCGATGGCGGCGGAGGCAGAGCAGAAGTGGCGGAGCAGAAGTGGTGAGGTGAGAGGTGGTCCCGGAGTATGACAGTGTAGGGACAGCATAGATATGGTGGCGTGGGGCTCGGTGCACCCCGCGGGACACACTCATGTCGCGTAGAGACAGTGGTGGCGTGGGGCTCGGTGCACCCCGCGGGACACACTCATGTCGCGTAGAGACAGTGGTGGCGTGGGGCTCGGTGCACCCTGCGGGACACACTCATGTCGTGTAGAGACAGTGGTGGCGTGGGGCTCGGTGCACCCCGCGGGACACACTCATGTCACATAGAGTCAGATTATGCTCAGTGTACATAGACGGTAGCATGGGAATCAGTGCACCCCACGGAAAACACACCATCAGTGTACCCGAAAATTTGCTTGTCTGTAATATTTCAAAGTCCAACTCCTTCACAAACACGTTACCGTAATTCAAAGAGGATACATAAAGTGTTATTGCTATTTATGTTTGGATAAATCCAATATATAGTACAATGCACGCCTCTGGCGTGTATTTTACTATATATTTGACTTTACCATACAAATAAGCTCATTCACTAGCTTTATTCCCACAACTTTCCGTTCTATCGTTACGAACGCGCTTTCCGGGGGTCGATCGTGGGAATTTCGCAATTCTGAGTGGATATTCGGATTGCCCGACCTCGAATACCCCCATCTACCAATTTTCACCGTCCAATTTGAAGGGGATGGGGGGGAACTGTAAATAGAGTAGAAAATGGTATAAAAATTTGAATATTTTGGAAAGCGGGAAAGCGTTCGGGAAAGTCCGGTAATCTATTTTTAGCACAGGAAAGTCTTTCGTCACTTTCCTTTGAAGGTCGGGGATCTCGGTGACTTTCCTCCCTGACCGGCATATCTTTCCCGATATTGCCGTCCCTCCTTGCACTTTCCCATGGACTTTCCCGTGCTTTCCCGTGCACTGTCCCGTCCCTTTCCGCACTTTCCTACGCTTTCCCGTGCACTTTCCTACGCTTTCCCGTGCACTTTCCTACGCTTTCCCGTGCACTTTCCTACGCTTTCCGTGCACTTTCCTACGCTTTCCCGTGCACTTTCCCGCGGCCACTGAACTTTCCGGCGCTTTCCGCTCCCGCGTCCTCGGCAACCGGTTATCCCTTCCGGTTTGATGTCAGCCGGCTCTTTCCGCGATTACATCTTTTGATGCTCGCGTTTTTCCTCCTCTCCCCATCTCCCACTTGGCATAATGCTGTGGGCTTTCCTCCCCTCTTCCCTTCTTTAACATGTGCGCTCTAACAAAGACTTTATGTCTCAGCCCGACCTTGACCTCTCCTTCCAGCCTACGCCGCGTGCTTTAGGGGTTGCTCGGCTGCGAAGGGCTGCGCCCTTCGCAGCCCTTCGCAGCCGAGCTCCAACCATCTGAGATTTAGATGCTGCCCGCGACCCACCATTCAGGTCGTTCTCATTGTATCTGGCACCTCAGTTACTCGTACGCGTCGGGCGCCTGTGCTACGCGTTCACGTCGGGCGCCTCTGCTCAATCCATGCCGGCCCAGTGAATCTCCTGTGCCACCGCTCGCCGGTTAGGGTTCGTGTTAAGGTTCGCGTTAAGGTTCGCGTTAAGGTTCGCGTTAACGTTAGGGTTAGCGGGATATTTATCCCCCGCGCGGTAGCGCGTTCTTTGCGTTTGGTTGAATTGTGGTCAATATTGTTACTAGGTTGACTTCGGTTCCTTCGAATCATACAAGTGTATTGAGGAATGACTCTAAATGTTGTGGTAAATGGTTTTATTTTGAATATATGCTATGTTGTAGACCAAAATCAAGAACGCGCGATAGCGCGTTCTTGATTTTGGTCGCTGCTAAATCCACGCGCTCTCAAGTGACCACAGTCTCAAGTGACCACACGAGGGTAAATGGTTTTATTTTGAATATATGCTATGTGGTCGCTGCTAAATGACACACGGCGCTCTCAAGTGACCACAGTCTCAAGTGACCACACGCTCTCGAGTGACCACACGCTCTCAAATGACCACGCGCTCTCAAGTGACCACAGTCTCACACGACCACACACTCTCAAATGACCACTCTCACAAGTGACCACACGAGTGACCACACATGACGCGGGTCATGATATATGCATCATGCTATTATTAGACGGGCGCCTATACATAAAGTTTTGGACGGCTCGTTCAATTCTATATACATGTTTACAACTCTCGCTTATTTATTTCATCATTCTATGTGATTGAATCATTTCATTGTTATTAGATAGGTGATAATACAATCGTAAACATAAAGCAGACAGATTGACAAGGTACGGAAAAGTCAGAATAATCGAGATACTACAAAGAAAACGCTTACCACGCCCAATGTAGACACCCCCCGCAACGTCCACAAAAGTTCCCCCGGTGATGGTCAAGTCCCCCTCCCGCTCCAAAATCGATTCAAGCGGGCGACCTAAAAGATCTCGTCAGAGTTTTGCGCGGAGAAAAAACAGGTACTTACTTTGCGAGATCGAATCGATGTACATATTGCCGGCGACAGAGACAAACTGACCGCCAGTGACGGTCACATTCTTTTCGAGAGGCACTTGGAACACGGTTAGTGAATTTTTCTGATACACGGAACGAGTACTTACCGCCAGCCCACACACAGATCGCGGGAAGCACTCGGCGAAGCAAGCGCTTTGTTAATTCTAAAAGACTTGAGATTACGTCGAGTAATGGAGAAAAAAGAATAGAAACGTACCAGTAACAATAGAAACAATAAGAAATAGACAAAGCATAACGATTTCCGTTGTAGCGTGCATCGAGGGCAGTGAAATCGAGTAAGATGAGTAGTGCGCGATGAAAGTGAGCGCGACGTGCGCGGTACATCACAGGTCACGTGCTCACATTCTTAACGACTTGCGTGAGGGCAGCGCGGTTCATCGGTCTATGGTATAACACTGTAGTGTCTGTAATATCATAATGATATACGCGTTCTTGATTTTGGTCGCTGCTAAATGGCACACGCAGTGACCACACCCTCAAGTGACCACACGTTCTCAAATGACCACCAGCTCTCAAGTGACCACACGAGTGACCACACACTCTCAAATGACCACTGACCACAAATGACCGCACGTGTGGCAATAACCCATCAAAGCCAAACAAACCAGAGATACAGATCCGTCGTCGTCTCTTGTATCTCTTTCATTACAACCCCCACTTGGCAAAAGCTGTGGGCCATCCCTCCATCCTACACATTCCATTTCTTGCAAAAGGAGCGCCATCCGTCCTACAAGACCATCGTATGATCGCGCGGACATCAGGACTTTGAAATGCCATAACACCGATTGTCACCCGGGCTGATCCCGACGTCCCAGTAAGTCCCTACTGTCATTCCTTCACCGTCACTTTTTGTATTCACACTTCCATTTGACACTTAGAGCATCGAAAATCCCATTTCGAGTCCACCGACGCTTTTATGGCTACAGATTTCGTCTGAAAAGGTGTGTGATCGATACTATTCACAGCAGATTTGAAAGCGCTCATCATTAAAGAATGCGATGACGCAGATCGACCTATATTACCCCAGTATTCTAAGGAACCCCATGATTTTCTTGCGTCGGGAATCGGGATGAATCGATGCGATGGCTATAAAAACCTCGTAAGGAAGATTTTTTTCCTCATCACACCCCCGACTTAGTTGGGGAGTCTCCTCCATTATAGTTGTTCATAGACCGCTCGTCAGTCGTTTCCAGCGCATGTCGTCGATCCAGCAAACACCCGACCCATCCGACCGTCCTCTCAACGATATCCCAGAAAGCTGCGAGTCGGAAGATGACACAGCGCCATCAGAACTAGGAGAGCCGCCCGTAGTAGACTCATCCTTACTATGTATCCCCTGTAACGAAGTTTTTCCCAACCCCAATGCCCGTAGATACCACATGCGTAAAAATCATCAGCCCTACACCGACGTTGTCTATCCGGATACGCTAGAGACAACCAGACTGCTTCGAAAACCGCAGTCAGAGGGTGGCCATTTTGGATGCCTGAGGTGCTCTTATGCCAACAAAGACCCAGATACTATTAGGGTAAGAATAAAACGCATTCTGAAGATTGCTATATTTACAAAACGATTAGAAACATGCCCAAAAATGCGCAGAACAGCCTTTTCGACCGAATCGCGCGCTCCTGCCGCCTCGAATAGAAGCGACACCGAGAGCGAACACGACGCCCACTCCAAGCTCGCCTATTCCATGTTCAAGCCCTATAATTGACACGCCGCCCTCATCGCAGGAAGAGCTGCCAATGTTCTACAACGAACAATACCTTCGCGAGCCGACACCCTATACCGTTGTTCATCACCCCGCTTTCAACCTACCTGCACTTGCGATTGTCATAGATACGCGCTTTCGCTCGGTCATTTGCATGGAACACCAGCGCGTTACAGACTATTCGGGCCTACGAAACCACATACAGCGTCATGTCAAACACATCGAGTTTCCCGAAGATCTCGTTACACGGCTCGAGACCGAGTACAATCTTGTACATCCCGCAGATATCGCCTACACAAATGAACCGATAGAACCCGTCTTTGGCGTCCCCATCCTTCCAAACCCCCACCATTTCTGCGGCGACTGCGGGAGGGGTTACATGGAACTCGAAACCCTGCGCGTTCATCATGCAACCCCCGACCGCTGCACAGATCGCATTGCAGCATCGCCTGATCGCACTGGATACGGACAAGCGATAGTCAAGGGGAAATTTTGTCGAATATTCCAAGTCGATGTATCCAAGTTGAGGCGTATCGCGCACGCTCCAACGCCTTATTCCCAGATTTTCATAGATAATCATCCTCTTCCCGTTGACTACTCGAAAAATCGCATCAGAGGTCCTGAAGACGACCTCAACCTCAGCCAATTCTATTATCACGAAGGCTGGATCCAGGTGGTGGATTCGTATTCGCCGGCTGCCATCATCGAGGCGTGTAGGAACTCCACAGAGGATGACCAATACGGGCAGGAACTCAAGGACGCGTCTCGTCGCTATCTTACCTCCATCCAGGCTGTTATTCGCGACCATACGACCAATGGTCTACCCAGGACCATAGCCCAGCTCATACCCGAGTAAGTTGTCATATCTAATTGTGAGCATACGTCAGTTGAATTTTCATTATCAAACAGCCAAACTTCCAACAATGTCTTCAATGCAATCGGCGAAGCAGCGATCAATAAATATTCCCTGACCCTCCATCGTCTCATATTCAACATCATACGCCAACTTTTCGGACCTTGGGAATCTCTCGTGAAATACCCGACATTGGCTCCGGTTCAACAAGAAGCGTTCCGCGAGCTAATCAACTGCCTCCAGGAAAAGAAACCGGCTACCGCCATTGACGCATGTTTCCACCAAGTGTGTCTCGCCATTTTCGGCCACGAGAAGCACGTCTACGAGACCAGTCGTAAACTGGACAAATTCTTTTCCCCTGTGAACACCTATGTAGTGTATAGATCTGTCAAACCGGCAGGCAACTTTGATAAAGCGTCGAATATCACGCAGACGATAGCTCATCTTACTTATTCCATCCGCGCCACCTACCTCAAAGAAATCGCCACTATCGCGACCACCGATTCCGTCCGTGAAAAAGAGTACGTTCGCACCCTGTTTTTATCCCAATTAACGATCTAATACTCGTTATTAGCGTGTATGAGCGATTCAAGCCGTATCTGATGGACGGTTATGACACGCCGATGGCATTTCTGTTCAATATCAACAGCTTCCTTGGCACTATCCGCGGTTCCGAAGTAAACGAAGCCCAATTCATGTTTAACGACGATTCTGGTAGGGAAGTCACGCACTTCGGCCATTCCATTAGCCTCGACAATGTCAAGCGAATGATCGACGCTGTCCTCAAATCCTTTCACGAGAGCGTCAAGGAGAATCTCTTCTTTGGAGAGGAGATTCCGTCCCATCTTATACCCACCTTTGAAATCGAGGACCTCGTCGACAATCTTCAGAACCGGAGTCCGGGCTACTGCTTCCTCGACGACCCAAAGAACCCATTCCTTCAATATCGCACAGCCTACGGGGAATGGCTATTGTCTGACCCTCAAAGAGCCGCCAAATTCGTATACGTACACGACGGAAAGCTCGTGTGGAAGCCCGTCCCATGCCAGGCGTTTCTGAAGGCCTCGGCGCAGTGTATCCTGAATCTCATGGTCGGTATCGTCTGGAGCGCAGGACCGTCTACTCGAGGCACAGAATTCGCCCGCCAAATACTGCGTAACATGACAGGCGCATATCGCAACATCATGATACTGTTCCGAGTATTCTGTGTCGTCGCCATTCAAGACAAGACATCCCACAAGAGACTCAAGGATCGCTTCGTTCCTCATGCGCCCACCCGTGAATTTGCAAAGGCGCTCATCATTCATCTCGCCGTTATCCGCCCATTTGAACAATTTCTCGTCGAGCAACATATGAGCCAAGACGACGCCGATCGCTATCGTTATCAGCTGTGGCCTAACCTCAAGCGAAGCTTTAGCAGCGAAGATGTGAGCGATCATATGGGCAAGATCGCCGTCAAATATCTCGAGCACCCCTACAAGATACAATGGTGGCGTAATATAGTCACCGTTTTTCTTAGTCGAGTCCCAGACGAGGGATTGTACGAACTGCACAAGGAATACTACGTCGACACCGCAAATATGCACTCCACAAACATGTCAGCGCTCAAGTACGCTGGCAATATGGCCCACCTCCCAAACTCGGATCATCGCGCGACACTAGGATGTATCAAGGTTTCGATCGCTTGGCAGAGGCTTGTCAATATCGGGCAGGACCGGCCTCTCAGCGTTAGTTCTGACGAGAGAAGAGCGATGGAGGAATATCAAGCGGTTTTGGGCGAGAATAATCCGTCAGAAAACGGCGAGTACGATTTAATTACCAACAACTGCGATTCTTACATCTCCATTAGATACCAAATCCTCTAATGTCCAAACTTTCGCGCCTCTGCTCGCCAACGAAATTAGCAAAAAAATAGTTTCGACGGTGGGCAACATCATCGATGATAGGGTTCAAGAGACTCTCCAAAACTCGATGGCGGAACTGGCACTGCGATACTTTCCCAAGCCACCGCTTCCTTTGGATGGCAATCGTTTGCGTCCCGTCTCTACCATTTCCGTACACCCGTCGCGTCTCTACGACCTGCGCCACTTCCTCAAAGATCCGTCGGCTCGATTTAAAAATCCAGAGCAAGGCGTGCTATTGGAGCATATGATACGCGGAGAGCAGAGCGTCCTAGGCATATTAGGGACAGGTTCAGGCAAAACCATGCTGATCTTGATGATGGCGAAGATGTACGCAGATACGCGTACCACCATTGTCGTACTTCCACTGTCAAGCCTACAGGGCGACCTGGAGAGAAGAGCCATGGAACACGGTGTTACGATCACACAATGGCTACCAAATTCTGAGGATCCTAATCCGAGCGCGAGCGTCGTCTATGTTTCTATAGAACACTTGGGATTTGAAACTTTCAAACAGTACGTTTATTTTAAATCAGATCAAGCCATAGCCTAACTGTCATTAGCTATATTCGATCGTTAGAGAACCGCGACTGTCTGGGAAACATATTCTTTGACGAGATTCACAAGATCCTCACCGATGCAAAATATCGCGATGCGTTTCATAATTTCCACGTCCTTAATTCGGTACAGACAGTAATTCACGGACTCACGGCGTGTATCCCTCCCCAACTGCTAGCCTCGCTATTTGAATTCACCAAGACTACATGGAGAGTCATTCGTACTCCCAGCTCGAGGAAGGAAATGAAGTATAGAATCGAACTGGTAGAGAAAAAAGACGATCTTGTACGAGTCGTCGTCGATTACATCGACGCCACAATTCCAACGTACTCAGAAAACGACCGCGCCATCGTTTTTTGTCGGTCGCACGAAATGGCAGATAAAATAGCATTCGAACTTGTAGCGGACCCTTACACTTCGCGTACGCTTCGCAACAACCCAGAGACGCTCAAGCGGTGGTTTCGTGGCAAGTTAAAGGTTATTTGCTGCACGACGATTCTGGGATGTGGACTTGATTACTCCTCCGTTCGTGATGTCATTCATTGCGATCTGGCGTACTCGATTTTAGATCAGTACCAAGAGGATTCCAGAGGAGGTCGTGACGGCCTTCCTTGCAACGCCATTACGTTCGTCGCCAAAGATCGTCAGCTTCCATATCAAGAAACTCCGGACCTCTACGACGTCGGTTCAGACCTTGTCTTCGAATGGAGCAAAAAGACAGATCAGTGTCTGAGAAGAATTCCCTCACATTTTCTCGACGGGATTGCAGTAGAATGCGTCATGATTCCAGGCGCGGAACTCTGCTCGTATTGCGAGCAACAACTTGGAATGGCCGCGCCCTATGAGCCTGTGAAACTGCCAGCGCCTCAAGACTTTGCTTCGCTCTCCAAACAGACTCCTAAAACGGTGGTTAATCCACGCGCCCGCCCAGCACAAATCCTTGGGCCGACTCATCCACCTCCAATCCGCGTTCAGTTGGTGCCTCCACCACCCGCTCTATTAAGGGCGAGAACTCCTCCAGCGCATCACGAAGAGCGGCCCAATAAGAAAACGGTAACCACACCATCCAGTCCGTTAAAGAGGAAAACTCCTCCCACGCATAATGAAGAGCGCTCCCATAAAAGAATAAGATTAGATTCTATATGTCGAGATAGGCAAGTTTTTCCAGCGCTATTTATTATTCATACTAAAATAAAAATACAGCTCGCCAGCGTTGTTTTCGCCCTTCCATGGACAAGCGAATATATCATCCGCCACGGTCCTGAAAACGCCTACGACTGGAGTAACGACGAGCGGGTCGGCAGGCAAACCTCCGATGGCCATGTTTTTCCACAAGGTCGATGGCTCGACGACAGTGACACCCATTATGAAAACATCTAGTGGTAATTCACAGAAATCGACACCGCGTACTCCATCAGTTCGAAATCCACAACAGAGTGATGTATTCTCCGCATCGTCGCCTCTTCGTTTGCATTCGTCAAGCGAAAAATCGGCTCCATCGAGCTCCGTAAACCGACCGCCAATATACACGGTAGCGGGTTCGTCGGCCCAACCGCCACCATATTCGTCAGACGGTACATCGGAACCAACATCGCGGAATAAAGCGCCAATATCGCAAGCAGGACCAGCGAGTACAGCGACATTTTATTTGCGAGACCCGCCGAAAAAGAACGCAAACCGGACAGGTATATCTGGGAGAATAGATTATCAAGCCAAGATCCAAGAGGAGCAGAAATACCAAGTAGAGGTCGTCGATCCGGTCATGCGGACCCTGGATTTCTTCGTCAATAACTGTATACCCTGTCGACTTTTTGGATATAGTGACTCGCATACCCACATAACCGACGAGTGTCCAGAAAAAGTCTGTGTCGCCAAAACTGACGGTCAATACAAAGCGTTCCGGGACAAGATTAGGTTCGAAAATGGATGGTGCTTCCATTGCGGCGTACATCAGGTATTTACCATCTACGTCTCAGTACGCACCGTTTAACTCTTTCATTAGAAAGACTTTGCACACCCTCCACCACCGGGTGGTGGATTTTGTGATACTCGAGGCCTTCTCGTCCGCCTGATGTTTTTATTTTTTCACTACACACTACCCATTGCCGGTCATCAAGAACAGCTACCACCAGCAGACGTTATGGGAGATCAGACTCGGAGGAAATGCATAGAATGGATGCTCGCACCCGTAGATAATTCGCCATATTCCCTTGCCTATACAAACTCTTTGCGCGTCGTTTTATGGTTTGGTAAAAGTTTAGATTTATTGTAGGCGGTAAATAGAATGCAATGTGATAGTCGCGTGGTTATTTCGTTTGTGTGGTCATTTTGTGTGGTCATGCTGTGTGGTCATCGCATGTGTGGTCATGTTGTATGGTCATCGCATGTGTGGTCATTTTGCGTGGTCATTGTGTCCCAAAAAGTTCGAAGCACGTCAACAAAGCCAAACATCCGATGGGTTCATATAGGAACGCGTCGACTTTCATTCTTTCCTTACCGCCCACTCCAAAAGGAGAGGAGATCCCACCCGCACTACATTAGTTTCTTTTCTAATAGTTTCGCCATGGACATCACAAACAACACTAGCCCCTCCAAAGACTCACCTATGCCCCCTGCTGCGACTGTAAAGATCAAGGTAGCACGGCGAAAAAAAGCAAAAGCGCAGGACGGAGATAAACCACCGCCCAAAAACAAAGCCAAGGTTCGCGAGGACTTCGAGAGGTAACCTTTTAACCATTCTATAATAGAATCTAGTCGTGTAATTCGCCCTATATAGTGATGAAGCATGGTTCGCACATAAACATCGGCGTAAAAAGAAAAATGAGAACATGGCAAAGCTAAGAGAACAGTAAGATTAATATCACAAATGTGAGCACCATCTGAACGTTTATACAGGAAAAAATTAGAGAATCTAGGCAGTCCAGCAAGGGACACCGAGCTAGCACCTGGACAGGCAGGGCCATCGGTTCCGAAACCAAGGCCTAAAGGCAAAAGGTGACGCCGAATCCATGACTACGGAAGAACTTGACTGATACTTCACAGAAAATCGGAAGCAACAGAGGGCACAGCCAGAAAACGCTACAAGACGGAGCCCAGTCCCCAGCCATCGCCCGAGTTCATCCAAGGCTCGAGCAAGGATTGTACCTTACCTAGCACATCCGTACCCACGGACGTCTCAAAATCTTCATCAATTGCCACTCGAGACCCAAATATCGATCCCAGGCTGTACGAAGATACACGAGATCCACGAACCGAGACCAGTAATGCGCCGCCTTCGCCTGCTCCACCTTTGGCGCCATCTACTGTAGAATCGCCTACCAAGGAAACGGAGTGTCCAAGAGAAGCCCCCGAGCAATTTGAACCCCCAGAACCATCCCCACATTTTGAACCCCCAGAACCATCCCCACATTTTGAACCCCCAGAACCATCCCCACATTTTGAACCCCCAGAACCATCCCCACGTTTTGAAACCCCAGAACCATCCCCACATTTTGAAGACTCGCCAGACAGTCCGTTGACTGTTATACAGACCCCGCCAAATTCAAGGCTACCATCATCGGGTATCATTGATTTACTGCCAGACCCCGACGTAAAAGTCTCTTCCTTCGCAAAAGAGGTTGTTTGGGGAGGTCGCTATCGTACTCTCCTACCTTGGATTTCCCGATCGAATAAACGCTCGCATAACCTCTTGGAATATGTACGTCCTTGGTAATACGTATATGCCCTTACTCATTCTAGCCCAGGATGCAGAACATGTCAAACAGCTGGCAGAGACCGTCAAGGACGCCGATGAATGCCCCTTCATCACCACCCTCTACAAAGCCTCCTTCCCGTTAAAATCCAAACTCGCAGACAGGATCCAAGAAGAGCTCGCGCACGGCAAAACGGTGGTTCTGAAAGGGTGGGAGGTGGAAGAGGTTCCGCTCACAACAGAGGGCGTATTCGAGAACTTTCAACTGCGAAAGGATTTCCCCGTTACCGTGCATGGTTAGTACTCACCATTTAGGCCATTTCTGGCACTCATTCGTATTAGATTCCTTGCAACGTAAACAAAATTTCCAGCTTTCACACATAATCATGCCGTTCGAACAATTCGTGAAGAATACACAGGACGAAAAGTGTATCCAATGCATTCTCGACTGCCCCAATAAAGGTGCCTTCATTCCGTCCTTTATGGAACACCTCGACGAGGGTCATCATGGGTGGTTCCACCTCCACGAAGCATACGACGACCGCGTCGCCATGTCTATCGACGCCGTCAAGACGCGTTCATGGACTCTCCTACACCAACCGCTTTTTCATACGTATTCGCATCATGACGCGGATGGGTATGCGACGTGGTCTTTCGTTCTCAAGGGCGCGAAGATTTGGGTTGAACTTCGTCCCTCTGGCTACGAACTGGTCAAGGATCGAGCGGGGCTCTTTGCTATGCATTCGGACTATCACCACAGGTACACGGGCGACAAATGGTGGTATAAATACGGCGAGACCTCGGACCGCTACGCAATTTATGCGGAGCAGGGAGATATCATGTAAGTGCTAATAATTATCTCTATAGCGCAAGACTGTCTAATAGATAAATCAGCGTTCAAGCGCCGAACGCCTGGCACGAGGTTTATTCGCCCAACAAAAGTGTCGTCGCAGGCGGCCATTTATACACATACAACGCGCTCCACCTCACGGAAATCAATCGGTACTATGATACCATTTACCCGTTCCAGGTCACGAACCAATCGCATGTCAGTGCCCAACTCACGTTGGTCCGTATGCTATTAGTAATACCAGACCGAACCGACAAAGGTAAGTATCCCTTAAAAACCATCTAGCTGAATCATATTAACCGTCCATACCAGTCTACTATCGCAAACCCGTCACGGCTTTATGTCGTATGATTTTAATGCCGCACGAGTACATTGATCCAAGCGACAACCAATACGACGGCTATCTTCGAGCGTTGGAGCAATTCAAACTCGATGAAGAGCTTGGATCCGAGAAGAAAAAGTCTGGAGCTCCCGACCTCAATCCGAACCCATTGAGTAGCACGTATACCCTCCATGAAGATGAGAAAGACGCCTATCGCCTGGCCAAGTTCATGGTCAAAAAATACAAACTCAACATTCGTGTTTCGAGAGTTAAACGCATCGGAGACGGGGTTTACGAAGGCACGGCTGACGACGATTATCTTTTCGAGAACCTACCTTGGATGGATCCAGGCCCTCGACTCAATTTTGGCAAGGATCTCAACGCGTACCGCATTAAAACGAAGAAAAAGTAATTTTTTGATCAGTACTATAGGGACATTTTGTAAATACGGAATCCAAATCATTTTGTCGAACCCACATGCAACTGACCACACGCAACTGACCACACATGCAACTGACCACATGCAACTGACCACACATGCAACTGACCACATGCAAATGACCACATGCAAATGACCATACATGCAACTGACCACACACGCAAATGACCACACATGCAACTGACCACACACGCAAATGACCACACACGCAACTGACCCCACGATATTGATGGTATTATGTAAGCGTTATAAAAAAAAACCAACGCGTCGTTTCTTTCTTTCCTCTACATCCATGCTCATTTCATCGCGTGCATATATCCACTTGGCAAAAGCTGTGGTCATTCCTCATTCCCTTATCATTTATCGTTCTATTTGCACTCTCGTCGTCGTCAAAACTCAAGAGGCCACCAGCAACGTTTGACCCATAACACCCACTAGGCAAAAGCCGTGGTTTTCCTTTCACTCGTTACGCATCTCATTCGCACTCTCGCTATCTTCAAAACCCAGGAGGCAAACCCCAACGTTGAAACCTAGAGAACGTCCGCTGTCAGCCCTTTTCAAACACTCAACGATTGTGAGTTCGAATAGTACTAACCGCAAGCGGATGATGCTAACAACCCTCGCAGATCTTCTCAAATATCTGTAACCTACGAACCGCATACAATGTCATTCCATTACCCTGTAAGTTCCAAAGCTGCATTATCTATCGTACCCAGGCTCATTTGTCTTGTAGCGACTGAAAATGCCCACCTACGTCGTCGCCGACGGACAACATCCCGTAGTCTATGGCTTCTGGTCCCCCAATGCCCGTAACCGTGACTTTCCGCGCACGATTCCAGAGCGCGGCGATGTCGAAGGAAATCCGGAACTCGAAGGTGTATTCGATCGTCCGCGCATGGAACATATGCGCAACATGCAATGGCTCTTGAAATGGGATACTCGAAATGCCTGCGTCCCTCTCAATCCAAACTACGATAGTACTTTTCTATCGTCGGTAAACTACACACCGTCGAATCTGCCCGTCGAGAGGGTAGGTCTCAAGTACCGAGTAGACCCTAGTCTCGTAGACAAATGGTACCAAATGGAACATATACTGTTGCGCATATGCGACATTATGCCACACTTTTCGCATCGATTGGTGCCCTTGACAGCACCGCCCCACATCTACCCTTCTAACCTCAACTTTCAACGGCAATACGATACCGAAGGCGGCGCCAGATACCATGGGTGCCGCGTTATCACTCGCATGCACCAACTCTTTGGAGAAGCGGCCCATTGTACCATCCTGTCAAAGGATTCATGGACGTCCAAACTCCCAAGAGACGACCCGGTTACGTTCACGCCTCGCGTCATGCAGGAGCTCAGCGACTCGCTCCTACTCGATTTTTACAAAGTTAAACGTGTCGGTGCTCTCGTCGACGTGAATTCGTATTACAAGAATAGAGACGAAGCCAGACGTCCTTGTTTCAAGCGTCTTGTCGATGCTGGCGTTCCGCTGTTCTTTCTCTACGTGACAGCCGACCTTACCGATCCTTTAAACCCGGCATTTACTCCTCGTCAGATGTATCCTATTACCCGTCTCAAGGACGAGATCTGTCCGGCTCCCAACAGCGAAAAGTTTCTGAAACATTACAACTACCTGCAACCCTCGCCTCAGACCCTTCAAACGGAATTCGGTGGCCTCATTCGTTCTTTAGGACAACACTTGCGGGAATCCAGCAACGATTCCCTCGTCGCTAAGCCTATACTGACATCTTACCCCGCTACCGAGTATACGCGTACCACCGAATATAGCCCATTACCGCCGAATGTCTACAGTAGCAACAGGCGATCGTTATATCACCCGCCTACTCCGAACTATCTACCGTCAACGCCCTTTTCGCAACGTATTCCCTCGCCCAATCTCAGCCCCTCCCAGTTCCGCAATTCAGAACTGGACAGCCCCATGTCGCCAGTGATGTATATAGGCTCATCCGTCGACATTCCGTCTCAGAGCTTCCCACCATCGATCGCAGGCAGCGGTCAACCTGACAGTCTCGAATGGTACGACTTTTTCGCGGAGCGTCGCGCTATTCTACAGCTCCACCTTTCAGAAGGAAGTGAGGCCGAACGATTGGACATTGCCTCTCGCGAGCGCCGTGCAAAGACGAGAAATCGCCTATTAGAGGCCCCTGTTGATCGGAACAGCGTCCGATTTTTTCGTTGGGTACCGCAGCCAGAATACGACGGGTTTGCTCTGCGAGTTGCGATACCTCCTCGGGAACTGGACGACCACTGGGAATACTACGACCAATCGCAACGTCTGTACGACCCAGTTTCGGACGAATGGGATCTGTGTGACCTTCTGCCTCCCAACCCACACATCGCTTGGTCTACGTTCTTCCACGACAGAGACGTCGAGAGCCGGAAAGCAACGGATGACCAAAGAGATATTACACGTCGTCTCGAGGCAGAAAGGGTCGCGGAATCCTTCAACAGTGGCGAAGTGAAGCTTACCAAGAAGTCGGTCAAAAAGACCGTGCTCAACGACGTCGCCATGTTCTTATGGGACGTTGACCGGGCGGTTGCTGGAGGCTTCAGAAGAAAGCAACAAGATATCAACGATTTCGTACAGGAATGGGGCCGACATAAATCTTTCCAACGCATCTACAACAGCGTTCATCACGAATGGGATCTCTGCTGCGCAATATCGGACAAGGATGGCAGTGGGGATGCCGATATGGATTATTCCAGCGACGAAGAGCCAATCCTTCCCCCTCATTTCGCCCCTCGCCCGTTACAAAATGTCGCAGTCGGTCCTGTGGGCAACGACTTTCCGGTGGATGTCCAATGGCCTGAGGGTACCATCCTGCAGGATAGCGACGAGGAGCAACAAGCGGCACAGAGCAGCAATGAAAAAACCGTCGAAAGGTCGCAGAAGCAGGCGGAAACCGAAGAGCCTTCCGAACAGAACGACCCAGACGGTATCCGGCATTGCAATCGTTTTGCGAACAGCCTGCTCATGCGCGACCATCGAGAACCTCAGCGACGAGATTTTTACATTCTCGTTTGGCTCTCGATGCGTTACGGGTTCGTCAAACCCAAACAACTACGGAGACGTTCTGTGGTGCAGCCTGACGTTCAAAAGAAGTGGATTTTTTTTATGGGTCTTCGAGGATTGGAGCTAGGCGACCTCGAAAAACTTTACAAATTCGACATCGAGTACTTTGCAGATTGTCTGCGCAATCCCACCAGATCACCGTCCCTCTTAGGGTCTATCTTCGATCTTCGTCCAGAGAACGAAAGTTACTTAGACCCCTCTCGATCGTTGATACACGTGGACAAAGTCATGCTGGAGCGGGCAGGCCGTATGCATCCGTGGTATTGCATTTCTCCCAGGGTTAGGGTTAGGGTTAGGGTTAGGGTTAGGGTTAGGGTTAGGGTTAGGGTTAGGGTTAGGGTGGGTTAATTCGAGAAAAGTGGGGCGAGAACCTCGAAACCCTCGTCAAAAAGTTCCAAGAGTTTGGAATCCCATTCCGCACTTTCCGGTCCAGAAAAGGACACCCGAGCCGTCTTGCAGTTCAAGAGTCGTATTCACCTCCTCAAGCCCCCGACCGCGATTTAACCTCACGGATTATGTCGAATATGAAGACAAACGTGAAAATTCTTTTCTAGCCCCGAGGACGCGCGTCATTGGTCACGGGGAGTTATTCGGAGTTGTACCAGCTGACGATGCTGAGCAAGCTCGTCGCCTGCATTATGTTATGCAAGGTCCCACCGAACGCGCCGCCCTCGACGGAGATGCCTTTATCATGCATTTCCGTTCAGATTCAGTTGTTGCCAGGTCAATTGACAAGAGTTACAACACCACGAACGACGCGAAGGAAATCGTGACCGAGGAAGGAGAACTGGAAGAAGGAGAAATGGAAGAGGATGGAAACGAGGGTCAAGACGAGGTTCGTATGCCTTCCCATTGGCGTACTGTGACGGTACACGACGACACTCTGTCGATTCGAGAGCAGGAATTTGTGCTGGGTGTCTACGACACCTCGAACGGTCAGTTTAAATTTTTTTTTTGTGTTTTCGCAACTAATATGTTTCGTTTAGTACCTCATTACGATAAACCGTTTATGCGTAGCGCCCCTCGCCCATCTTGGTTCCCGCATCCCGATGTCTTCGTCAAAAACCATTTCGGCAACAACGGTGGTATCTGGGACCCGAACGAGGAGAAAGGCTTTCGTATACGTCTGCGAAAAATCGTCGAAGATCAAAAAGCAATGTCGAAAACGGAGCAGAAGCTATCTATAACTTCCGCAAGCAAACAGGTGGATGAGACATACGAGAAATTCTGCCAGGAGTATCTCGTCCTGGCCGGATATGTTCATAACTAACCCTGCTCTCGTCGTTGAACCGTTTCGTTGGCGTATATGCACTTTCTTTCTGTAAGTTTATATTTTAAATATATAGAAAGAAACACCGCTAATGCAGAAACTTGAGCAGTGCCATCGTTTGGACTATTGCGCGTTTTTTTTTCATTCATAGCCGACGACTTTTTTGTACATTCCGTTTTTATAGTCGCATTGCTTTTTACCGCATGTAGCTTACTCGTCGTCCTTTATTCTGTAATTGTATTAAACATCTATTTCTTGTCGCATACATTGACCATCGCGTGACCACACAACTGAAATGACCACAGGCAAAAATGACCACAGGGCGAAAATGACCACACGCTAAAATGACCACAGGGCGAAAATGACCACAGGGCGAAAATGACCACACGCAAACGAACACATCTTACATTACGTAACACATTTATAAATTAAATAATCCACATCGTTGTTTCTTTCATTCGTTCCACCATCATACCACTTGGCCAAAGGCTGTGGCATTTATATCATCTCTCTTCAGCGCGGTTATGGCACATTCCAACGAGTATGTCCCAACGTAAACCCTCCCCATCAGGATAGCCCTAATCCACCCACAGCACGGATATAACGCGCTCAACACACGAGAATGCGATGTAAATCGTTTCGAATAATGCGGTTATTGTATGCTAATCGTTCTAATAGCAAACACCTGGAGGAACTGGGCTCAACTGGACCCATAAACGGGTGCGTTATATCATAGTTTCGTTAATCTTCCATCTAACCCACAGGATAGTTCACAAGGTCCCAGTAACGAGCCGACAGAACGTTAGTGTATAGTACATCCCGTAGAACAGTTAGTAACGAATATCATTCGCCCAGCAATCATCTCTGTCCAGGTACGCAGGGTTAAGCGAAAAAGTAAGGAAATCCCCATCGCGGATGAAAATAGGTGGGTATATGTGCATATTCTAAATACCACAAGCATGAATTCTGTGATATAGCGAACCCAGTGCTGTCGGAACCACCAGCCCGCCAAAACGATTGCGCTTTTCGCCACCAACGGAAGCAGAATCTTCATCGGTACTGTACAGTAGAGACAGCGAATGTTTTCGCCGTGCTGGTCCTATGCTACACCCGCCAACGACGCCAGAATCATCGCCAGAATCATCGCCAGAATCATCGCACACGATTCGCCCAATGTCGCCTAACCCCGTATCCCGGTACCTTCCCCCCGCGTCCGACGATTCGTCTCATGCAACGAGCGAATTGTACGAGCTATTGGCACCCCAGGCCTCTTTACAGCGCAAGGCCGTCTTCGATAGGTTCTTCGATGCTGGGGACGAACCTGAATTGCCGGCATCCCAGGCCTCTTTACAGCGCAAGGCCGTCATCGATAGGTTCTTCGACGCTGAGGACGAACTTGAATTACCGGCATCCCAGGCCTCTTTACAGCGCAAGGCCGTCTTCGATAGGTTCTTCGATTCTGAGGACGAACCTGAGCGACCGTCGAAACTCGGAGTGGTGGCCACATGGTTGTCCAAGCACCCAGACCACTACGACTACGCCGAAAATGAAGACGCGTGCTGTGAGCCGCCAGCAATCGCTGGACGATCTCTCCCACTGGAAGAAGAACAACATTTACCCCAACATTTTCAGCCCGCCGACTTTCTAGATGGGATGTCAATCGAAGTACCGTCAATCCAAATAGATGACGCTATCCCACCTCCCACAACCAGGTCATGGTCGCCAGTGTTCGACGACGACTTTGCCAACCAAATATTTCCTTCAGACTCATACTTGTTGGGTGATAATCATCCAACGCCGGCAAACGCAGCGTCAGATCCACCGACTCCACCTCAAAACAGAGCGGAAACTCCTGCCTCTGAGATAGATGCGCTCGAATATTTTAACTTAGGGTTATGGGACTATATTGCTAGGGATCCCTAGGGATTTTTAGTAGGGATCCCTAGGGACGGAGTAGGGATGCAGAGAGATGGTGTAGGGATGCAGAGAGTTGGCGCAGGGACGGTGTAGGGATTGCGGAGGGACAGTGTAGGGATTGCGGAGGGACAGTGTAGGGATTGCGGAGGGACAGTGTAGGGATTGCGGAGGGACAGTGTAGGGACAGCATAGATATGGTGGCGTGGGGCTCAGTGCACCCCACGGGACACACTCATGTCGCATAGAGACAGTGGTGGCGTGGGGCTCGGTGCACCCCGCAGGACACACTCATGTCGCGTAGAGACAGTGGTGGCGTGGGGCTCGGTGCACCCCACGGGACACACTCATGTCACATAGAGTCAGATTATGCGAAGTGTACATAGACGGTAGCCACCATCAGTGTACTGGAAAATTTGCTTGTCTGTAAGATTTTAAAGTCCAACTCCTTCACAAACATGTTACCATAATCAAAGAGGATTCATAAAGTGTTATTGCTATTTCAGTTTGGATAAAGGTGCATTGCACCGCCTACTCTCGGCCTGTTCCACCGCCTAACTCGTCGCCCGTTTCAGTGCCTACTCACCGCCCGTTCCAGCGCCTACTTGGCGCCCGTTTCAGTGCCTACTTGGCGCCCGTTTCAGCACCTACTCGCCGCGGGCCATTCTGCGACCAATAGCTGTAGATGATGATACAGCAAAAAGACTTACCGCGATCCAGAAATATGAGCTACAAATGGCCGAAATCCAACTCAAACGGCAGAAACTTGAGCTTGAAGTCCAAGAAAAGAAGACTGCAGCTGAAATACGCTGTATCGAGGTGAAAGCAGAGGAACGCCGTCATGCGTTAAATGACAGATGACAGCGCGAGAAGGAGAAACATGAAATTATGATACGTTTCACGGCACTTGTCACTGGATCGAGTAGCAAAAAGAACATGGTAGAGCAGCTAGGAAACGCGTGAAGTTCAGTTTGTAATTTGGCCTTCAGTACTAAATACACATGCATCTGAACAGTTCTCTGGCTGTGATAACTCTATTTATTCAGGCGCTACATAGACATCCAATAACTCCCGCCATCAAGCAGAAGTCTTAGTATTACAGACTCTGGCGGAATGGGGGGGGGCCATTCTGGTACTAATAGCTGGAAAAATGGACGGGGAGTGGGAAAGCGGGTGGAGAGTGTGTTCGCAGCAGGCGCTGGAACGGGCGGCGAGTAGACGCTGGAACGGGCGCCAAGTAGGCGCTGGAACGGGCGGCGAGTAGACGCTGGAACGGGCACCAAGTAGGCGCTGGAACGGGCACCAAGTAGGCGTTGAGGGCCGATGGCGGCGGAGGCAGAGCAGAAGTGGCGGAGCAGAAGTGGTGAGGTGAGAGGTGGTCCCGGAGTATGACGGTGTAGGGACAGCATAGATATGGTGGCGTGGGGCTCGGTGCACCCCGCGGAACACACTTATGTCGTGTAGAGACAGTGGTGGCGTGGGGCTCGGTGCACCCCGCGGGACACACTCATGTCGCGTAGAGACAGTGGTGGCGTGGGGCTCGGTGCACCCCGCGGGACACACTCATGTCGCGTAGAGACAGTGGTGGCGTGGAGCTCGGTGCACCCCACGGGACACACTCATGTCACATAGAGTCAGATTATGCTCAGTGTACATAGACGGTAGCATGGGAATCAGTGCACCCCATGGAAAACACACCATCAGTGTACCCGAAAATTTGCTTGTCTGTAATATTTCAAAGTCCAACTCCTTCACAAACACGTTACCGTAATTCAAAGAGGATACATAAAGTGTTATTGCTATTTATGTTTGGATAAATCCAATATATAGTACAATGCACGCCTCTGGCGTGTATTTTACTATATATTTGACTTTACCATACAAATAAGCTCATTCACTTATGATATACATCCAGAATTCACAAAGGGTTTCGGTTGAGTTGGACTTAGAAATATTACAGACAAGCAAATTGTTAAACCATACAGAGCGAAAAGGAATTTTTATTGAACGTCTCACGAAATTTATTAAGTTTCCCACACATGCAGATGACAACAATGAGAAGCTGGTTGAATAGATAGACTTAAAATAATATAATACACGAGTGCTAACACAGAGTAAAAACTATGTAGGGTGTATCACAAAGAATCGGACCCGGGATCAGAAGTATTTGGGTTGAGGGGTCTGAACGTAACAAAGTTCGACTGTATAAACTCTAACAGATGGTCATACAGTGAGGAAACAATTTGTTTTATTAAAAACACTAATATGCGGCAAGAGTTATATTCTATTTAAGGTAAGCTAAGCGCTCGCAGAGGCGCGGAGGGTGCAATTGGGCGGTAAGAGGCAAACGAACACGCTGTAGGCAGCCTGGAGACTCCAGTGAGGTGACACCAAGGGGCAGGATATATGACTTGTCCGTCGTCGAGAAGTCGGACAGCGAGGAGGTGCTGCAGGTGAAAGAACGAGCGCAAAGCTTGTTCGTTTGTCGAAGTAGATGCAGAGGAGGTTAGCGGCACCGCGGATGATTGAGTGCAGAGGATCGGGATTAACCCGACTTGTGGGCTTACGTCCTCCCTAACCCATGGGTGATGAACGAGATATACCAGTCTCTTGCCAAAAGCCAGATTTTATTATTGAGAAGGATTGATTCTAATTGAATGCTTCTCAACAACAAAATATAGCTTTTAACAAGACACTAGTGTCTCGTTCAAAACTCAGAGGTCCGGAAGGATGCGAGCCACAGGGTCGCAACTGCCCCAAAGTCTTAGGGTGGAAGCGGCCGTGGGGACTCGAGTTGAGTAGCGCCAGGGTTGTGGCTTGTACGAACGATCTCTAGGCTCCTTCGTCGTCATGTGGAGGAGCGTTACGGCTGCGCAGAGGGCAGAATTAGGCGGCGAGGACGCTCGCGGGTGCATGGAAGCTCTCGGAGAGCAGACGCCGTCGAAGAGGGAGGTGTTGGTGTGGACAAATGAGCGCGGAGCACGTTCGCCAAGCGGGCACGATCATGATTAGCACGATAGCGGACGATTGAGCGCGGAGGTTCGGGATTAATATGACTTGTGGCTCACGTCCTCCCAAACCAGATGACGTTGGTCCGGTCTCGCCATTGGTAAGGCAGAAAGTGCGATGTATTCGTAAATATTAAACAACTACATATATCTGGGGATCATCGCGCGTCACCATTTGAGACTGGTGATGGCACCCGGCCCCCCATCTGAGGAACGTCTGTCCCACGGCTGATCCTATTGGCCGGTGCTGAGTATATACAGGAGCCTGAGGGTTATATGGCCTGCATAACGTACCAAAAAAATGAAATCTTCGCTAAATGTCTTGATGAGCGAGCTCATCGAGGGAAATTCGGGGAACACAATGATCTTGCGATCCTGGGTTGCAGTCTCGCCCTCGCGGAGCTGGGGGTTAGGCGGGTAATGGACGGTTACGTCGGCAAATGTCGGAAGAGGGAGGTCATCATGCGTTAGCTCAACGAGAGGGACGTCGTCGGCTGCATTTAATGGATTGTCGAAGGACTCGCGATAGAGGAGAATGATATCCTGAACGGCCTGCTCGCTAGCTAGCGACCTCAACATCTCCTCCGAGAGTTTGAATAAGCCTAAAGAAAAGAGACTTTGTCAGGCGGTCATCGACTTAAAAGAATAAAGGAGAATGACTTACGGGGAGCAGGGGTTTTCTTCGTCTGCTTCTTCTTCTTGCTGACTTGCGCTCCCAGTCCTTCCATCAGGCGCTCCAACTCCAACTCCATCTTCTCCATCTTCTCAATGTTCTCTGGTGTGTTCAGGAGCTCGGCGGCATTGCTGCATTTGGCCACGGCGCGAATGACGGCGGTGATTTTAGCCCCGGTCAACGTCGAGTCGTCGAGATCTGGTAGATACAAAATAATAAGCATCATGTGGCAGGAAGTAGTAAGAAATCTATTTACCATTGAATGCTTCAAGAGCTTCCTGCTCGTAGATAGCGAAGCGCTTCTTGGAGCGATCGAGACGCTCGGTCAAGTAGCTCCAAGTCCGCTGGGCAAGGGCCTGGGTGGGAGCACGGAAGCGTTCGGGTAGGCATCCCATTGCATCTAGACACTCGTCGCCGAAGAGTTCGACAGCGATAGCGTCCAAGCAAACTGGCAGCCAGATAGCGCCCATAGGCCACGAAGAGGCATCCTCCGTTTGCTCGAGGGGATGGCAGTTGTTGGCGGCGATGACGGCGATGATCTTGTCGTGGATCCCAGCAGATCGCCAGATGGCGTTGATCCAATCTCGCCATTTCTCGCGACCAGGAAGGGCGGTGCCTCGCCTTTGCGAAACGAAAGCAATCTTCTCGTCTTCCGTGGGCTTAGCGCGGTATTGGTCGAAATAGGATGCGATGTTGCTGGCATCCTCGGGCGTCCATCCCTTCGGAAGTAGCTTAGGGTCCTCAGGAAACAGGCCGTGCTTGACGCCCGTAGCAGCCTGCCAGACGGGATAATCCCATGGGATGCCGAGGGTGTGGAGTTCGATGATAGCGCTCGCGATGGTATGGGTGGGCATTTGAACAACGGGATTTCTGAGAGATGGGGATGAGCGTTCGATGTAACATTCAAGATATGTAAATAGGACTACTTACCAGCAACAGAGCAATGCACGGTAGGGACGGATAAATAAATCACGAGTCGAATCGGAGAATCTGAAAGGAAAACGTCGTTAGCAGGTGTAATCGGACGGAGACAATAGAAAGGAAAACTTACGATGAGGCGAATGGGGCGCGACGCGCGTCAGGAGACGATAGTAACAGGGGATGGGGACGTGAATTTGAAGGCGAGAGCGACAGGAGGCTGGCGACCGCATGGAACGTTTGTCCCGAGACTCCGGGGGCACGCATACTAGCTAACAGTCGGGTTCAGACGGAGACAGGGGAAGGGAGAGAAAGGAGAAAGGACATACCGTCGATTGCAAATATCGCGCGGAAATCAGTCTACGGAGCGCGACGACAGATTTGGCAGATTGAGTCGCGAGAGCTATACTCCGGCGACCCGTTTTCTTCTATGGATAACGCAGAGGATAGAGCAGTCTAGTTTAGCCACGGAGAGGGGACGGAGAATAGGGAAAGCACATACCGGTTGCATGAAATATCATATTGGCGCGATCCGATCGCGAGCCCAAACGGATGAGATATGTTGGATCTTGAGGTATGAGTCGCAAGAGATATACTCCGGCGACCCGTTGTCTTCTTTTGACAACGCAGAGGATCAACCAGTGCGTTGTCGGCGTCGTTGAACCCGCCTCCATGGTGGAGGCGGGTTGAGGATCAGAAATCAAACGTTGCGTGGTTGTGTGATGCTATTTGTTTACATCAGAGGCTTTCGCTCTGCCGCCGCGCCGTGCAAGTATTTATTTACATCAGAAGCTTTCGCTCTGCCGTCGCGCCGGTTATTTGTTTGCATCAGAGGCTGATGGCTGGGCGCCTAAAACGTTGGAACTCATGTCTCTCGCATTGGTTTGTGTTCAACGACACCGACAGCACTGGTCTATCCTCTGCGTTGTCAACGGGTCGGCGGAGTATATCTCTTACCACCCAATTCACCAAATCGCTCGCCGTGCCCTATAGAAAATTTCTTATTCGTCCGTTGTTGAAAGTTGCAATCCCACTGTCTCGTTCTTTTAGTCTGTCGATTAGCATGTAAATTAGCATCTATTTCTCCGCCCGCCACGGTTTCGCACAAGAGCTCACTGTTCCCTCCTCATTATCCATGTTACAATGTCCAAAGTGTTCTGGTTGAGTTGAATCATGATATTCATATTTTAAGGCAAATGAAATGCATTCGTGTGTCGCTTACCCCGCTGTAACATTCCTTCAGGGCGTTCTATTGCTTCGTACAAGGATCTCGCCAATGACCTTCAACAATCTCACTTGAACCGTGTGCAGCTCTACTACCCAGTTCAATTTACTTAGGTTCTCCGACCTGCACTTTGGGCATGGGGATCGTCGCGCGTCACCAGAGAGATTCGCGCTCACGTTGACTTATGGTCTGAACTAAGTCAGGGCAAAATACTATCATGTTGACGGCTATATATTACAAAAGATAAATAAAAAAAAACCCGAGGACGCAAGCCAAAGAGCATGACACAAGAACGACGAATAATAAAACACAGATGTCATGATTTGGGCCTGCTGCAAGAATTCAGTAAGTTGAATTTGAAGAACAATCGAGTGCGAACTTACAGAACACGCAAGAATGGAGTGCTTAGGGACGGAACGCAGCACACAAGCTATCGACGATCGGAATTCTACAAGAAATGGCAAGGTAAATTGCGTCACGCAACAGTCAATCGAATGAGCACTTACGAAGCGACTTTTCTGACGCCGAACCCAATCCTCTACATACCCTGCCTGGTAATGGTCGACACCCACCTCGATCCTCTTCGTTATCAGGTTGGCTTTCCGTAGGGCAGACCTCCACGCGCTCGCAGACAGAAGTTGGAAAGGCTGCGTACGGTTACGCGTGAGGCGCTTCTGATAGAACTCCTCCGCCAACGGCGTCCACTCCATTCGCAAGAAACAGCCCGTGGCACGCCACGTGCTATCCTGAGGCCACCACGAAAGCTGGGCGCGCGTTCCGTCGACGAAACTCTCCTCCATACCCTTCGGAACAGAAGCGGTCTGGACGAAGTAGACGCCGCAGATGATGTCCTTGTCATTTTCGGTCAGCTGGTCGTCCACGAGCGTGAAACGATTGAACCGGCCAATGACATTACCGTGCGACGACGGCCCATCCAGAACAGTGGATGCCTCCAGGACGTCGCGAGCGATCCGGGCAATGATACCGCCGTGTAGAAGTGCCGCGCGACCCTTGGGACCCCTGAGAAGGTTTTCCCGAACCCGCAAATACTGCAGGTAGTCTTCCTGAGTCGGGGCGTACGTTTCTGGTCGACATCCAAGGCCAATCGAGGGCCGGGGATTGGGATAGAGGGGTGGAGGGGCTTCCACAGCAGCGACGGTGTTGAAAGGAACTCCACGTCGAACAAGTTCCCGCGCAATGACGTCCACGGTTTGCCATTTCTCGCGGAAAATGAGCAAGACGGTGGATGGATCCGACGTCGCGATCATCCAAGGCTGCGTGTCCACCCAACCTCGCTTGTGGACGAGGTAGAGCACTGGAGTGCCCGTCGTTACAATATCGATGTCCAAGGTCTCGCTTTTAAGAGACACGGGTGACGGGTGCTGCGGCGTGTGGTCGAAAGCAGCAGGAAGATGTTCGAATGTCCAACTCGTGTTCAAGAGCATGTGGACGAGGTTGAGGACTCCATCCTCGACCCCGGGTGCTATTACAACCTGCGAGAGCGACAGGGCCGTCAGCGCCTTTTTGAACGAGATGCGCTCTTTCCGATCCTTGGAAAGCTTGATGTTCCAATTATGGGGCGAATACAGGTCGAAACCGAAACGATCCCGCAGGAAAGTGACGGAGTCGACGGTCTCAACGTGGGATGCGTTGAGACGATTCTCTTCCGAGGTGTCCTCTGCCACCGCATTCGGCCCCAAAACTGGTTGTCGCAGGTCTTCGACAATGGCGGTATCAAGGGAAGCTGCGTGTCGGTCGTTAGGAACCTGAAGACGAGGCTTCACTGGGAGGATATAAGAGTCGTCATCAGATTCATCTTCGCTATCGAGGGGTTCTGCGGACTGGGGGTTCTCCTCCGAAAACTTAGGAAGCTGCGGGCACAGGTCCCACTCGTTCCGATGGGATGTGAACCGGCGTTGGTTGCGCGTGAAATTCGACCACTCGCATTCGACTTCCTTCGAGTTCACCTTCTCCCGGATATACGAGCCGCTATTCCCAATCTGCGTCCACACGTAGACCGTAGATGTTTTGCTGTAAAGGTGCTTCTTCGCATTCTCCTCTCGACTTAGTCGTCGCTGCCGCTCTGGCGCAGTCTCGGTGAGGAGACGAGCAGCCCGAGCCTGCTCTGCTTTCGCGAAGAACTTCTCCAGCTCTATCAACGCCTCGGATGTAGACGTAGACGGCGCAAAAGGTGAGGCCGAGGGGGCGATTGGCACGGAGGTGGAGGTGGAGGGCGTGGATGACGACGGCGCATTCTGCTCCGGCTGTGAAGGAGAGAAAGGAGGATCGTAGGGGTCGTCGACTGCCATGTAATCGTCAACGTCGCCTGAAGCGAAGTCATCGCGTCTGCCTTTCCCAGTGCGACTAATCTTGGGATCGTAATGGTAACTCGGTAAGACGAGGTTATTGGATGTTTGCGTCTTGACCTTGGCGGATTCAATGACATCTAGGGGAGGGAGAAGATCTAAAATGTGACGATCTTGCGGCATTGTGGTCATGAAATCGTGGCCCCATAAGATCCAGACGGGAACACGCGCCAGAACGAAGTGGGGCAGCCAGCGCACCCAATGACTTTGGTAAGGATTGACGACGACGCCGACACGGAAGCTTCCGCTAAAATTGGCCACGTACGACGTCCCGAGCAGGTCAAGCCATGCCCCATGGACCGGGCAAGAGCGTCGAGACATCAGTCTCAGGAAAGCAGTGTCATATGAGCCCGATGGGTCCATGTTCAACGCGAGGCCGAAGCTGACCACAGTCGCTAAGTCCTTGAAGGCATCGCGCGAACGAATAGCACATCGGAGTGCGATCTCTTTGGTTGCATGACCGTTACGATAGCCATATTCGTAAGGAGAACTGGGGAGGACGAGGGAGGGAAGGTCCCGAAGACTGAGTAGCTCGCCGCCGATATCGAGCAAAGCGTTCTCGAGGCGAATCCAGCGAATTGCGATGTTTTCGTCCAAGGCGAATTTACGGTCGGAAGTACAGACGATAGCCTTAGAAAGCGCGTCCCTGGTAAGATTGAGACGCCCGAAGAGGTCTCCACTGTTCCTGACGAAGCGGGGTTGGAAGGCCATATAGATTTCGGAGTCAGCGAGAATCGATGGCGTTGAAAAATCTCGGCGGCCGTGGCGGTATGTGGGGATCATTTTGGGAACGTAGGAAGCGTTGGGAGAGACGACAAGACCTGACTCAGGATGCCACATTGCCGTTTTATCGAACAGAGTAGGCGGAAGGAGGCCAGCATTGGTGCTAGAAGGAAGAAAATATCAGCTGGGGTGTAGAGAGAGTTGCAAAGTACGAACCGCGAAGAGGAGGACGGAGCGGCAGAGCGGGTGGAGGACGACATGTCGACGCGTCGAATAGCTATTGGAATGGAAAGTCTTCGTCTTGAGGGTCCAAGGTCTTGAAGAGTGCTACGCGATGAACGCAGTAGCACCAGTAATCCGTTGGTGGTGATGTTGGCTAACCCTTCGTCTTGAGGTCCAGAGTCTTGAATAGTGCAATGCGATAAACGCAAGACACCGGGAATCTTGAGTAGTGTGCTACGCGATAGACGCGGAGCACGCTGGTGGTGGTGGCGGTTGGCGAGTGAAGTGCGTTAGAATCAGATCAAAACTTGACCATCGAAGGTCACGTGCCTCGGCATGCCTCCGTCCCGTGGGGATCAGTGACGATGCATCATGGCATTGTCCGTGAAAGGTCACGTGCCTCGGTCTGCCTCCCGTGGGGATCGTCGCGTCCCAGCACGACGACGCGCGTGATATTAATAAAAAATCACGATTGCATTACATAGTGGGGATCGTCGCGCCCCAGTACGATGACACAGGTAATAAAATATAGCATCATAGCGCACCCCAGCACTTACAGATTTACAGGAGAATATGTGGGCATTCTATGTCAAGAAAATGTACTCCGACCGTAATTTACTCTAAGTAGAAATGATAAGAACACCCTTAGGGTGCCGCCGTGTAAATCTCGTTGTAAATGTTGAGGTTCTGTAGAAAATAGAAAAGCTCAGAGGTGAAATAGACATTTAGAATTATATTTACGCACTGTAAGCCTGGCCGCATACGCACCAATCCAATCGACGCACGGCGTTCCTACCCATCAGCTCCAACTCTCGCGTTTCTTCACAGTGTTCGAGCGCGTCGCCGATGTCGTTGGGTGCGGCGTCAAATTTGAGCATCGCAGTTTCACTGACCACCAAATGCCGGATGAGATCGAAGGCAGCACGGCTCCGCGCAATGGAATAAACGTCGAGTCCCAAATCCCTCTGTGTACGCCGACGTTAAAGTTAAGTCGCACATTCAGATTGAATATACAAAAAATGACTTACGATCCTACTCGCGATTTTCCTAATGATCAGTACTCCAAGAGAGGTGTTCAGGGATCTGCGTGTGGAAAGGTACTCCCAATCGAACCACTCGAGCTCCGCTTCGTGAAAATCCAATACCGCCTCGCGCTCGTGAGGAGTCATGATAACGTAGGGCAAGACATTATCCGAGTCGGGACTCCCGCGTGGAAGATTTGCGGCGGCTGCGGGTATAATCCCATTACTTCGCTCCTCTTCAGTCAGCAGGAGAAAGCGAGGGACAGACATGACGGATTTATGATTACGGTGAAATTTGCGACGTACTTATAGGATAGATCGCATTCAGATCTGGGTATGGAGCCGGCAGTAATGTGCATCGGGTTATATTGACACTACAAATATGATTGTTGTACGGAATAAGGAACTAAACGGCGTTTGTTTACACGACCGGATACTCGCACCATCTAATCAAAACGCGCGGGGCGGGTTCCAATCTATCAGATTCTGGGTACCTGTCGAACGAATAGTCCGGCTTCGTCCACCAGACGCGATCCGATTGGACATTTGGGATCCATTTCAAGTAATTGAAGCGTTTTCGAACGGCCTTGCGCATCTCTTCGATGGTTGCGTCGTCGGCGTCGGAAATCAGAACACCCCAGGCCAAGTAGTATTGCATAGAGGGGAAGTTCTGAGGTTTACCGGTTAGCTGTGTCCCCTTCTCAGGCCAAAATTTGTTGAACGCTGCATCCCAATCCTTTTGCGACGCTTTTTTAAACTGGCAGTCGCTGAAGTAGTCGCGCAATCGGAGGTTCTGATAGGTGGCGTCGTTAACGTGATCGCGCTGGTCTTTGCTCAGCATGCAGTACGAGGATTGCGAGGCATCTCTGCGGTTGGGAACCTTCGCTGTGATATCCACGAGAAACTGGCGCCACAGCGCCGTAAGTTTCGTGTCGATATCGAGCTCTTCCTCTTCCACCTCTGGCTGTTCATACTCTAAGTCGGACCCTTCATCGCGCATCAGAGGTTGAAGTTCATATCCACGCTCGCCCAGATTGAAGATCTTCGGCGCTTCTTCCTCGTCCAGGAGTCTCCTAGCGGTCCGACGGGTCTTGTTCGCTACGCGAAGAGGATTGGATGGGACGACGAGTTGGCCTTTAAAGAATTCGGTATCGACTTCATCCCTGTCAATGCCAAAGATATAGCGGAATGTCTGATTGGTGATCATCGGCGCATCCGCCTATCTATAGTGTTCCTACATTCCTCGCTCGGATGTGACCCGAATTCAGCCGGGGACCCTGAAAATTTTTTTGGGGGGTCCTTGACCAATTACAAGGTCCCAAAAAAATTCTTGGAGCGGCACAGTTCCTCGGTCCCTCGGGGCGGCGTCCGCAGACGTCCTGACACCGCACAACCCGACGCGAGGTCCTTTGACTGTAAAATGGAGGGCTGTCTATCCGGAGGGCCGGGTTAGGGCTATCTGACCCTGAAACAAAAACTTTGACCTTGATCGGTTAGGGTTCAAGGTCTCTGTGGCCCGATCGGTGCCTTTCCTCCGACGTTTTGGAGGGTAATAGCCTTCCTGTGCGTGATTCAAGAACTGTGCCACTCCAAAAACATGACAGATAGGTTCCCACAGGCCATAACTATTATCCCTGAACACCACTAAGATGCACAGTTCTAGAAAACTGAGCATTGCCCCGAACGGTGGTGGCGTTTCAGCGTAAAAGGGCCGTCACGTCAATAGCGGCCGCGTCTTGAACTGTGCCAGCCTATGTTTTATCTCATGATTTTTTATATATTTTAAACTATTTTTGTGCCAAGCCACTAAGCTGCACAGTTCTTGGTTGTCTCTCAGCGCTCAGATGGCGTTTTGGCCCTGGGATCGACTAAATATTCACTGAGGCTGATCCAAGAACTGTGCCACTCCAAAAACATGACTGATAGGCTTCTACTGGCCATATACATTAGCAGTAAACACCGCTAAGATGCACAGTTCTTGAAAACTGAGCATTGCCCAAAACGGTGGTGGCGTTTCAGTATAAAAGGGCCGTCACGTCAATAGCGGCCGCGTCTTCAACTGTGCCAGCCCGTCTCCTATCTCATGTTTTTTTATATATTTCAAACTATTTTTGTGCCAAGCCACTAAGCTGCACAGTTCTTGGTTGTCTCTCAGCGGTCAGATGGCGTTTTGGCCTTGGGATCGACTAAATATTCGCTGCGACTGATCCAAGAACTGTGCCACTCCGAAAACATGACTGATAGGTTGCTACAGGTCATATACATTAGCAGTGAACACCGCTAAGATGCACAGTTCTGGAAAACTGAGCATTGCCCCGAACGGTGGTGGCGTTTCAGCGCAAAAGGGCCGTCACGTCAATAGACAGGGCATCTTCAACTGTGCATAGCTGGATTGTGTGGTGCAATTATCATTCATATATATCAACCCCTATGCCAAACAGCTAAGCTGCACCATCGATGGTTGGCCATCAGTCTCCTAAATATACTCAGCGTAGACGTAGAATACTTCGACGTAGACGTAGAATACTTCAACGTAGATGTAGTTTATATCAACGTTATATCAACATAGACGTAGATTATATCAACGTAGACGTAGATTATATCAACGTAGACGTAGATTATATCAACGTAGACGTAGATTATATCAACGTAGACGTAGATTATATCAACGTAGACGTAGATTATATCAACGTAGACGTAGATTATATCAACGTAGACGTAGATTATATCAACGTAGACGTAGATTATATCAACGTAGACGTAGATTATATCAACGTAGACGTAGATTATATCAACGTAGATGTAGATTATATCAACGTAGACGTAGATTATATCAACGTAGACGTAGATTATATCAACGTAGACGTAGATTATATCAACGTAGACGTAGATTATATCAATGTAGATAGACTTAGAGTACTTCAGAATAGACGTAGATTACTTCAGAATAGACGTAAATTATGTCAATATAGACGTAGATTATGTCAAAATAGATGTAGTTTATATAGACATGTAGCTAAACCAAAGATTGGTCAGATGCTAAAGTATAGCAGATGGTGCTGCATTCGTCATAGCGCTATGTCGCAAATCCAAATAATTAGATGGTGCAGAAATGACTTTGGTGGCTGTAGCACATGCCCGACGGTCATCGTCGGTTAGGGAGGGATGTACAACATCCCTTGAAAAAAGGACAGCGAGTCCGCATGTGAGCTTGGAGCCCGGGGGGAGTTCTGCGTTAGGATCGGTGGCACAACTGAGATGTCTGCCTGGGATGCACAGCTTGGTCTTGAAAGCGAGTAAAATAGAGACGCCGGAGGTGAGTCGCAACTGAGCTTGGAAAGCCGGTGGTCATACAGGAAAGGAGAAGACGGTCGGAGTCTGTCTACAACTTCACAAAAAAACAGGGCACGCACCCAACTCACTTGAACCGCAGTGCATACTGGAAAGACAGTGAGTCGACGGGAGGAGCGACATTCGCCGCAGGCATTTGGAGCGACGACCCATGCAGTGAGTTAGGGTTCATACTTCTGCGGTGCGGTTAGGGTTGTCTCTCTCCCTATTAGAAAAACCACACCCCTTCCTTGCACAGGTTAGGGTTCTCCTTTATCTCCCAGAGTTAGGGCTCTCTTATTCTACTTGAAATAAAAAAAACCCTCCTGTCTCAAAGGTATGGATGCCTGCCCTAAACTGCCAGATCAGTGATTGCCTGATTAGGAAAGTCTTGTTCTTCTCTTATCAACCACCACCATCTATCTGCAACAACATGAGGTATGACTGTCTTTCCTTGCTCTTTGACATCTGTTGACTTTGTCTGAGCATAGCTCTACCTGTAAACTCTGTGACATGACCTTTCCCAATAGCCAGAAGGGTGGAAAGGCCCTTGCAACACACACCAAACGTCAACACTGTCAGTCTGTGACTGTCTCTAAGACCTGTAAGTTTTTCCTATGGAATTCTCTTTAGCAAAGTCTGATGCCCTCTACACTAGCCACCAAGGAGCTGCTGGGCAGCTGCGTCCGATCGACATTTTCCGACGTCCTCGTCTGCTACGTCGAAGACTGCGGCTTCGAAGACACTAACTGGACCAAGCTAGAGGCCCACATCAAGAGGCTTCATACTAATGGGGCCCCCATCTCCTCCCAGTTTTTCATGTTCCCGGCAATCATCAGCCACAACTCACTTGACGTGAATCGGTTTACTGCGCTTCCCGTCGAGGACGCAGACGAGGACGGGTCAGAATCTACTTCTGCATCTGGTGATTCTGGTTCACTTGAACCTGCCACTACCCGAGCGTCTCGCCCCATCACCTCACCTCTCATCATCCCCAGGCCGACACGTAGCAGGAGTCGTCCATACCGACGTACATCGCCTGCGTCGACACGCAGTTCCTCTCCTGTGCTTGGGCAATCTCTGGCAGTGCTTCTGGCGTCGACACCAGTTCTGCCGTCTCCACTTGGCCAGGAGCCCTACTCCCGTCCACAGACGCCATCAGAGGAATCGTCGGAGGCCGACAAGGACGTCTCGATGAACGACATTGCGGATGATGTCTTCTCGATGGACATTGATCTTCCTGCTGCGCCTGCAAACTTGACTGGCGATCTGGATGACGGGGAGTCTCTGCTCCCCAAGGCTGGCTTGTTGCTCCTGCGTTTAAGTACACTTGGTGAATTCCCTGTCCCTCTTCTCCTCGTGTGCATAGAGTGTCAGTGTGGTGTGCCTCCCAAGAGTGCTAAAAGCCACGTCGCCTCTCATGACATCCATCTGACCAAGAAAGAGAAGAAGATCTTGTCTGGATGGTTGGCGGAGACGAAGCTTGCCCAGGAATCGAAGGACGTCTCGACTCCCAGGCCACGTCAGGCGCCGCTGCAGGGTCTCCAGGTGCAGCCTGGCTTCTCCTGCAAACTCTGCCCATTCTGCGCCCCAGTGAAACGCACGGTCGAGAACCACGTCTATGAAGAACACCCTGAGCGCCGGGGCTCCTCTGCTTCAAAGTTCATAACAGCCGCCGCCCTTCAGGCGTACTTTCGCAAACATCCCAACTACTTCTCCGTCACTGAATCTCTCGCCGGTCTCGACGTTGATGACCCTTCACTTTGTACATGGAGCAAATCGTTCCTGAGATCGACGCATCTACGCTGGTGAATGCGGCCACGTCCGTCAATGAGATCCCTCCTCTCTTGAAGATGACACAGTGGCATGAGCACCTGGCACCCTTTCTCACCGACAAAACCACCATCCATGACCTCTGCTCACTGATGGATCTCCCGACGTCGAAGCGCGGTGACGCATGGCTGGGCACACCCCTCGGCAACGTCATTCTTGACTACATGAAGGACATTCGGAGCAAGGCGAACAAGGCGTCTCTTGGTATCAAATGCCTGCTGATGGAATGCCCAAGGTAAGGTGCAGTTTCTCACTCCAACACCACAGCTAATCGACTTGTTCTGCGTCACGCAGACCGACGCAACATGGTGAATGGTGGCAGACGCTCTCTGACAATGTCTCGCTTGCAAAGTATGCAAAGCTTCTGCACCGCTGGACCCACGCCGTCATCGTTTCCATGAACAGCCATCCATCGGGCTATCAGTTCCCTCTGACGGACGAGATTCGCGAACACGCCAAGACGTTGACGGACATTCTGAAGTCGACATCCCAGGAGGGAGGCGTCGATGCCTTCCACGATTTCATCAAGCTCATCTTGTATCCCATGGACCGCTCAGAGGACGACGATGACGAGTACAGCAAGTGGGATGAGCCCATTGAGTGCCTCCTTGCAATCGACGCCCTCCGTGAAGATGGGAACTTCAAAGCCGCCCATGAGATTACCGGTATATTTGCCAAGTTCTTCTACCACCTCCGTGGCGCAGTTTTATACCAAGGCCTACGCAACAAGTTCAACTTTGGCAACAATGCATACAAGTACGTCTATCCTCACTATTGATCACGTCAGCCAGAGGCTGATAAGATTATGTGCAAGATCTGTCGAAAATGAGGCTATGCAAAACCTGCAGCCAGGTGTCCTCTCGCCCTACAATAGCTGTGTCGACTATCAACGATACGCCACCGCACTTGCTCTCAACACCAACACGCCCCCGACCACTCGCGTCACTGCAGACGGTATGTTCGTCACGTTCAAAGAGCACACGCTCGACATCGCCAAGTGGCGACATGGACTTCATCGTCTTGCAGCAGAGATCAAGTCCGACCTCGCCGAGCTTTGCATGGGACAGGAAAGGCACCTGCAAATCCCTGATATCGTCCCCGATGACTGGACCAACGAGGTCCGTGGTTATGGCTGGACGAAGAATGCACGCTTCTTGGGTGAAAAGCGTCAGTTACTAAAGGCTTTGCTTGCTGATCCCGCCGTCAACCTCGCCAGGATCGAAGACAGCAAGTTTACGTTCAACGCCACCCGCTGCTGGGACTTTAGCAATAGATGTGACGCAGTCCTCGAGAAGATCCTCCTCTTCGCCTTTCTGACTCCTGGACAAACACCGCGCATCACCGAGTTCATGGATCACAAGTTCGCCAACTCGACTCGCCCACGCTCGATCTTTAGAGATCAAGACGGACTCTGGCTCGTCACCCGCAGAGTCAAGACAGAGACGCAGACACGCAAGGAGACCTTCCTTCCCATCAAGTGCCACCCGATGCTGACGCAGTTCTTGGAGACGTACCTCCTTCTTGTCCGACCGGCGCTAGCTGAGTTGGTCCATCACCTCAAGGGCGAAGAGGCGTACCACGTCTACTCAGAGTACATGTGGACCAAGCAAGGTAGGCGCATGACGGAGGACGACACTTACAAGATCCTCAAGACGTTCATGAATACGCACTGCGACATCGACGTTGGCAGCCACGACTACCGTCAGATCTGCGTGGAGGTGGGCAGGGTCTTTCTTGGCTCTGGCTTCGAGGTCGATCAGGAGGAGCTCGACGTTCTTGCCTCTCAGGCTGGCCACACTGCGTCGATGGCTCAACTCAAGTACGCCGCCGAAGCAGGCCGTCTCCCGTCCATGTCCAGCGATCTTCTTCTTCGCTATGGCAGGATCTCTGAATCGTGGTGGGCCGTGACGGGTTTCAAGCCAAACACCCCTCCCATGCTTCCTCTGCGTTGGAGAGCGCAGAACAGGCTCTCGACAGTAGGTCTGACTGCCAGCAGCTCTGACGACAGAGCCCAGACTTCATCTGTCACTCCTGCATTTGATGCGTCCCAGTTCCTCGAAGTGCTTACCGCTACGCTGACCAACGAAATCCAACAAGTCAAGGTCGGTCTCAGAGACGAAGTGCGCAACGCTGTCGCCGAAGCACTCGCAACCTTCCAGCAAGCCGTCCCGCCAACCAGGGCACCTCAGGCAGTTCCAGCCGCTGTCTCCGTCGCTGCGCCGCCTCCTAGTGTTTCCGCTACAGTCCCTGCAGACGTCGACGATGACGACATGTATATGCCTGATCACGCAGAAGTGCTCCCTTTACCTGCACCGTCTGCGCCGTCTACTTCCTCTGTCTCATCCACCCTTCTACCACCTTATGTTCCTGCAGAGAATACACGTGCGTATCTGGAGGGACTCCTCGCTAAGCATTTTGCAGATATCGACCATCCCAAGTTCAAGTCGGAGATGCAGATGCAGGTGGTCGAGATGGCATTGGCGAGGCAGGAGAACTTTGTCGCCGTCATGCCGACTGGATCTGGGAAGAGTCTTCTCTTCACGCTGCCTCCTTTCAACGAACCTGGCTATCAGACATACGCCGTCATTCCCAATCGGGCACTGCTTCTTGATCAGGACAGAAAGGCGCAGAACGTCGGGCTTTCAACGCAGACGTGGAGGGTGGACCACCAACAAGTGCGGTCAGCGACGCAGCTTGTGTTTGTGGCGATTGAGAGCGCCACTCATGTCAAGTTCAATGCGTGAGTCTCACGTCTTCTCTGAATCCTTCTGAGACTAATGTTACGTCAAAAAAATCCACTCAGGTTCTGGCTTCGACAGGAGAACAAGGCCATTCGTATCGTCGTCGATGAAGCGCACCAACTGCTCACGTCGCGCGAGTTTCGTTCCCACTTCAAAGACTTGCAACGTCTTGCACAGCTCAAGGTGCAGAAGATCATGGTGACGGCGACGTTGGCCATTCGTCTTGAACACGCCTTCCTCCAGGAAGCTGGGCTTCCCCTCTCTACTCGCATTATCCGCGCTCCATGTGATCAGCCGCATATCAGCTTCAACCGCATCACCTACTCGACCATGAATACCAAGGTGGTCCGCCTTGCCATCGACGTGGCGAAACTGCTGGAGACGTCCTTCATGGCTCCTGATCAGTGTGGCATCATCTTCGTCAAGGACCACAAAACCGCAGACGCACTCCACGCCAACTTCACCCAATGCTCCACTCATTCTGTGCGCCAAGCAACCGACAGACTGCATGACGAGAACGCTTGGAGGGAGGGCCACAAGAAGTGGATCGCCGCGACTACGACACTCATTCAGGGGATCGACCAGCCGAACGTCGGCGCCGTCATATTCCTTGAGGTGCCCTATGGACTTATCAATTTCTACCAAGGTTCAGGGCGGACAGGTCGGGACGGACGCAAGTCGTGGTCTGTTAGGTTAGGGTTAGGGTTAGGGTTAGGGTTAGGGTTAGGGTTAGGGTTAG